>LKNJ01000224.1:5886-147349 GCA_002120245.1 Maccullochella peelii | reverse complement strand
ACACACACACACACACACACACACACATACACACATGGATGGATGATTCTCTCTTGTCACTGTCAGCTCACATTGCTTTGAATGGTTGCCTTGCACAGACTGGCAGAGACAGTTGGGAAGTGGGAGAGTTCATTATTTTACATTCTGAACACTGTAATGTGCACAGTTCTGCATATAACACTGTCACCTTTTCTTTTTCACTCCATACATCACATTTCAGACTCAGCTCTGGATCATATCACCGCAAGAAGTTCTGTGATTACACCTCTATGGTGGGAGGCTTCACTGAGGGCAGTGAGGAGGAGTGCAGCAGTTGAAGATGAAGAACCATCTGCAGCTTGAAAACAGGAAGACAAACGCTGACTCGTGTCTGTGTCCAGGGCAAGTAGATTGGAACGTGGAAGCACAGCACACAAGATGCTAGACGATTCCTCCTCAGGGGGTCAAGTAATTCAAGCTATCTGTTTTACCAGACACCCACAAGGCTGCAAAGCACAGGCTTAGTGCCTGATAATTTATGCTGTAAATATATAGAGATACAGGAGCACTTGTAGCAAATGTAGTGTTTTTCATCCATCATTTGCAAAGATTTCCCACAGAGAAACACCAATGTTGTGTTGAATTAATAGATGCATTGAAGTATGACTATTAAATTGTTATATCATAATGATAAACTCACTTGTCTCTTGTCTGACTAAGGATTTAGAAAATTCTGTAGATTTCAAACAGTGGGGGATTCTCCAGCGATTTAGATTACAGTTCAGATTTACGCGACTTTTAGCTCCTAGTATTGGTCAAGCTCCAAAATCCCTATATCCCACACTTCCCAAAATGCAGCTCAATAGCATATTTCAATTTCAATAGCACCCTCAGTGCCGGGCAAACGCCTACATCTTTCAAACTCAACACCACCAATTTGTAACACAGGCTTTTGGTTTGAAGCCCAAGCTAAAGATTAAACTATCTCCAGAGCCACAAAATATTTATCACAATTGTTTTCACAGTCTGAGTACTATTCCTAATGATGAGTAAACTAATCTTCATGAATAAAATCGAGGAGTGCCCCATTAATGTTAGCGTTGGTGTCATAGGAACATACTGAATATTTAATGGACATTGGGATGTCATCAGATGTTGGGATTTGTTTTAAAGTAACGTTACACATGTTCACGTGACAAAGCCTTCTGGCTGTCATAGGAATTGTGAGTCTTGTCCATCAGGAGCAAAGGATGAAATAGTGCCACGGAGTTCGCAGAGGGAGGAGGTTGGGGTGGATGGATGGATGGGTCAGCTTTGACACAGTTCCTGTTTGGTTCCTATGTCCTTCCAGTAGTCAGCGTTTCTTTTAACCATGACCACGATCGTTCCCTGATCTTAACCAAGCAGTTATTATTTAACCCTAACCACGTGGTTTTTGTGCCCAAACCAAACCAAGCAAGAGAATGTTGTTCTTATGCTGATAGGGATGTCAGAATTTGGAGGGTTTGTTGTATAATAAGAAAAGAAAATGGGATTCACTTTCTTTTCACTTCCTCTCTGGAGTCCCGCTGTCCTGATTGGCCTTGTGAGCCTGTTGGAGAACTGCTGAGGCAATGACGGTCTGACAGTGTTCTGAAAAACACATGGAGGGTTCTTCAATTTTTACCAAATCAACCAAGTGGCCCATCTATAACCTACCCCTATCCTCCCCCAATTCTATATTTTTGGAACAGAGCAACCTATACGGCCTTTTCTACCGAAGGTTGAAGGGGGATGCTATGTGTCTTTGTTGCCTTTTTAACAAAGTCAGTTTATTATAACAAATTGTATTGTCTTAAATGTTCTTATCTATTTCACAATTTCCCCATAGAGATTATTAAAGTTTTATCTAATTTGATCCATTCTAATCTCATCTCATCCCAAAATACTCAGCTCCAAAATTGCTGAGCTCCATTTGAATTAATTCTGTCCCCGACTGTGAGCTGTCTGCTTCATCGTCTGTCCCTGATAACAAACTGACCTGCCTGTCTGCAGACTCTGAAACTCATCAAAGGCCATTTTTCAAGTCATTCATAGTTCTTTTTTTAAAGACCCAAGCCTCATTTCCCTTCACACAGACTTTGTTTTCTTTCTCCACTGACACAGGCGCAGCAATACATTTGGGTAACTCATTGGCATGCACCAGGCGGGTGGAGCTGGCGAGGTTTATTAAAGGGATCTGGAGCCTGATGTTGTCTCCCCTCATTAACCTCAATAGCACCTCAGACAGGTTATCTGGCGCACATAAAGAAACACACACACACACACACATACGAGAGATGAATGAGGCGTGTGGAAAGACGAGGTATGGAATGGAGACAAAAAACAGAAGCTGACAAAAGCAGAAGGTAAGGTTAAGACGAAAGAGGAAAAGAGGGAGAAAAAGATTGATAAATGGACATAAACCCTAAAGGGAAATTCTGATTCAGACTTGTACTTGACTTATTGTAGAGATTTGGGAAATGAAGTCTCTAGCTGGACTGCTGTCAGTCCAGGTAAGAAACACAAGCCTCCAACAGAACTCATCCTCAACACTTGTCTTATCTATCGTATCTGACTGAAGGTAAACAATCCTGTGCATGGGAAGCCCTGTGGTGAACTACATAGCCAAGCTCCCGAGGCAGGTCTTTCAACTCCAGGAGCAATCTTAAGATACGTGCAGAATGAATGCAAGTTTGACCTTGAAGTATTCATGGAATTTCACTGCATTAATTTGTGTTTTTGCTACCATGTTTTAGTGCTCCAAACATCGAACGTACCAAATGTACAGGTGTTAGCTGTATCCACCAGTAGCTTAAGTTATGTCATTTTCACGTGAATTTTTTTGCACTCCCGCGAACAAGTCTTCACCTCAATTCTTGCCATCTAGAGAAAAATAGCCTCTGTTGGTGCCAGCTTGCATCTGTCTGTTGACTTTGTAAATAAGCATTTAGGATTAGGCCTAGGAGGCTCACGCTTTTTGCTCCGATTGACGTTGGTCCTGCTAAAGTCCGTGTTTCCAAAATCTCATATTAGACACTAAAGCTTTTCGACCCACACTGACAAATACGAGAATTTCCCCTTTAAGAGACAGAGTAAGACAGACAGAAAACAGACAGCAGATCGAGACATGGACAGAGGTTAGATGTATAAAAATGTAAGGTGACACTGCTAATTAGAGGGTTCTGCAACCTGACGTGCGTGTCTTTATTGCTTAGCCAGGTTAACACACACACACACACACACAGACACACCCTCTGCATAAATCCAATTGCAGCTTACAACATCTACTGTAGATGCACATAATCTCTCTCTCCTCTCCCAGTCACACGCACAGAGGTCGTGTCTTGTTAGCTTCATTAGCCAAGTTAACGCTGGCTCTTTTTCTTTCTCCTCATACTGACACACACACACACTATATGTCTCTACTGTTAAATCAAGTCAACTGACGTTTTCTGTGTCTTCTCAGCCCGTCAACACACACAAAGACACACACGTGCGCACCTGACCATGAACATTCAAAACACACAATGATATACACTTACACACACGAACACAAAACATCAAACACGCACAATTCCTGTCCCTGGCTGACACACACTGTCCGCGTCTCTACATCTCATCTTGTTAGCTTTGTTAGCTGGGCTAATTGACAGTTCATTACCAGGTTGTTCTCTTCACACCAAGAGCCACTGACAACTCCAAGCCTTTTTATGGAGCTACATTGAATTTTCGAACTGTGGATTTTAATTCTAGTTGGCTTTTAGAAAAAGCCGCTGCGCTGCTTGAGACCCTGAGCAAGACCTTGTGATGGGGAAAATTTGTGGAAAACATATGATTAATTTTAGCAATTTCATCATTATTTCACACATTGACAGAAACTGCACAGCTACAAACACAGGTTTCTAGTACTGATCAGGTCCACCTGAACAGGAAGTAAGACCTTTGTTAAAGGTTTTGCAGGTCTAAGATGTATCTAAGCCCTCTCTTCAAATCAGATCAAAATTTTAATTAAGACAACCTCCGGTTAAAAACAAGTTTGCTCGTAAATGGTAACTGTAAAATAACTTCCATGGTCACATTACTGGACCTTTGTCCAGTAACACTGCGATCTTAGGAGTTTGAACTTGGCAAGTTAAACCCTGGAGTGTGACAAGAGTACGAACTCCCAAGAACAGGAGGACACAGTACAACCAATTTGCATTCGGGACAATAAAGTGATTACACTTTAACACAACTGTACACCTGTTATCCTCACTGTAATGTATATATACAATAAAAATAAATTCTTACATCATTCACTACACTGGTTAGTCTTCTCTCGCTAGTGGGCCCTCACATCCCCGAAAATGTCACAGCACATTATTTTGATAAATCTACCACATGTTCAAAATCTAAATGGATAATGTCTCTCCTAAAGAAATCTTAACAGTTATAGGACTAAACAATAGAAGAGATGTGGGTTTTGCCATCTATACTGGTTGGAATACCCCAAGTTCACACAAGTCCTCTCACAAAGCATCCCCAAAAATTGTGTGGGCCACGGACATGTCTGTCAATTTGAATTCTGTGCTGTCCCCTGCACACCTGTCCCCGAGTCCCTCCATTCGCTACTTTGTCAATGTTGCTTTGCTGCCATTGCATTCCCAGCTGTTCCTCTCCGCCTGTTCCCTGTTCCTGCTAAGCTGTCTGTAATCTGCCACCAGTGTTTAGACCTGCTGCTTGTCTCTGACCTTCCTTTCTGCCATGAACTGTTTTTCTTGTTCGCCTGCTCAGACTCACTTCTTGTTGCTGACTGTAAGCCTGCTTTTGACTTTAGTCTCTAGTAAAGTCCCTTTAAATAAACATGGGTCCAGTTTCACAAAGAAACTTTCACTATGGTTTAGATCAAACTAACAGTCAGACTTCAGATAGATGTTCAGATAGACTTCACTTTCATTGCAGTCTTTATTTTTGTGAAACTGTCTAACTTCCATTAGACAAATCTACGTGCAAAATTAACATTGGCCTAACATTACAGACCAGTCTAAAATTTCTTTGTGAAACTGGCTCCTCGTCTGCTCTGCCTGTGCTTGTATTTGGGTCCTCTTCCCTGTGTACCTGAACAGGTTGTGTCTTTTCTTTTGTGTGTGGGTCAGTCTTCCCTAAGACCCCTGCTTGGAGCACAGCAGAAGACTTGAAAATCCTTTTTAAAGTCACATCAGTCCGGTAAGAGATTCACTCCCACTCAGGTGTTTTCTTTCAGTGATTCTGCCTAATTAGACTTCTGCTCAGGCCAAATAAGTTGGGTGGAGCTATACAAGCAATTACCAGAGTTCACCAAACTTCGTGAATTAATAAGAATGACAATGGTGTACGTCCTCCTGGTACAACAAAAGTGCAACAAAAAGTACAGAAGAGTGGGAGAGATGCCAATCAAGAACTTACACACCCACACAGTTCTGAGAAGTGCTCTAATTGGCTAAAATAGGTTTACCATGGTTGTGTAGGGCCTTTAAGTGAGAAGCAGTAACACGTTCTACAGAATATAGTCTGCACCTGTGTGCAGTCTTCACAGAAAGCCAGTCTTCTTTTTGCTGACCATCACTCCCAACCGAGCGTCGACCTGGGATCTGCCCTCTGACTGTCAGCAAGAACAAACCTGATGTAAATCAGATTTGTAAATCACAGTCTCACTCACACCAAACATTTTTTTTTAAGTTAAATACCAGCCCATTTTCAGTCACTAGTGCTGAATTTCTCCTCTGTTTTCATGAAACATCACTCACCAGATGGTTGGAAAGGAGTTTGTGAAAAAGCAGATCCTAAATAACCTCCAAACTTCACAGGTGTCGGATTGATGAATCCTTGTTAAGATCTTACTGGCAGCTTGGCACTGATGGGCAAACAGCTTATTCATATATTTTACATTCCAAATAGACAGGTTTTAAATCAATCCAGTGATTACACACCAGCTTTTGACTTTGTTTTGTCTTTCTTTTTTGTTGTTGTATTGTAAGTACTATGTGAGACAGTCGTTTGTCTTAAAAGCTAAAAGATAAAATCAAACTCAATACCAATGTCTGGGAGCATGCATCTTTTTAATTATTTCTCTGTCTGGAACCATCAAAGTCCCAAAATGTCTGCAATGCAAACTAATGTAGTCATCTGTCAAGCATTTTATCATGCACGCTTCAGCACACTTGGATCAATTACTAATGAAATCTTCTTACTCAGAAGGCCTTCTGGGGAAATTTGATGGTTCCTTCTCTCTGTAAGAGTTTATTTCTTCCCTCGTCACTTCATCTTGTTCATTCCAGCTCACTTTTTTGTCTTTCACGTCCTTCTCTTTCTTTTAATTTTGCTTCCTTGTTTGTCCTTCCTGCTTCTTTTTCTCTTCTCCCCTGCACTTCCTTCCTTTCTTTCTCAGCACGTTCCTTCTCTGCAGACTACATTCATGAAACCCATACAATCACTAATAGATGAGTCTAATTCATTCAGGCACTGGCACAGCATACTAACTGCTTTACTCTCAACTAAGCTGTCACTCACAGGGCTGTTACTTGCATACATATAACATCAGGCACAGTTGAAGAATCCTCATGCTTCTTTATCTTTTATAAGTTTTGAATCAAACATAGTGAGTGCTGAGAGGTAACCAGAGCCTGCACTGAACCACTGACCAATGAACAAGATGAATCAATAAACACTTGGTGTTATGTTAGCCTCACTTTTAGTGTAAATTTAAATTTAAACTGTACAGTTGCACCCCCTGCAGCAGTATCCATCATGCATGCATCCTCTTCGATCCCATCTTTCTTAAAATGTTATACTGGAGATATAAATATACAGTAAATAATCTCCCATCAGCTCTCACCCCCGTAATAGAAGCAAAACATGAGGTGAATAAATAATTTAAACAACTGCATTGAAAGACAGAGAGATCATTTAAGGAAATGTTGTTTTGATGCAGATTACTCATGTCAGGAACATGAATTACATCCTCTGCAAATTCCTGTTATCTGACTAAAGTTATGTAGGCTTTCAGAAAGGTAGCAATGACGACTTCGGCTTTCAGAAGTGACTGTCAATCACTTCTAGTCCTAATCACTACTGTCCTCATGAATATGGCAAATGCCTGTCTTAGGAAAAAAATGTTTCTGTGTTGATCACTCAACAAAATTCCTGGTCTGGGTTGATTCAGATATACATACTTTTCACATTCAAACAGCAAGTCCTTTTCCTCCTTTACAACATCCATAGTAACTTAGATTTTTCTATCTTGAGGAATTGATTTCTTACATTGACATAGACAACCTTTTTTTGGTCGCTGAGTAATTGTGTAGTCTGTAAGGAGAGAAAGAAACACTCAGGATGTTTCCATTTCCGTAGGTTTTGGGTAAAACCCTAGACTGTTGGAAAACCTCAACTTAGCATCTGTGATGACATTTTGAAGCTTTTTATTTGGGTTTATTGATTGTTGACATCCTCGTAGTACCACTAGAGTGGTTACATTTAGCAAAAGTTGTGGAGAATGTGGTGGACGTGCTTAAGACTGCCTTCTTGTAACCTGGATCTTTGGCTGCTTAAAGAGTAGCTTAACCCCCTGAAAATCTTGTTTTTTGCTGACCATCAGTGGTTTAACTTCTCACCTTGCTGCGGTGATGTACAGGTGTACTCCACGGTCCTGTGACGTCACTGTTGGGTGTGATTACAGGTGCAACAAAGCACACTTCTGACCACACCCAACGACAACCAGAAGTGATGCTGGGTGTGGTCAGAGGTGAACACGGCTTGAAATTTTCAGCAAGGGCAGCAAAACACTGCTTTTCAGCCTGGTGTGAAGTTACTCTTTAAATACAGCCACCGTCTTGCATTAATTGTCAGAATAATTTAGAATAAAACATTTAAAAGTTTGTTTATTAATTTTGTAACACTGGAGTGCTGCTAGCTGCTACACCAGGATCCTAAATCTGTGGACTTCAGCTCTAAATTCAACACAATCCAGAATGAAGAAGGTGTCAATGACAAATTAAGGGTTAAGACACCTTTTTCTTCACTTGCGTATTATGTGTTTTATCATTTTGTTACCCGGGCAAATAAACAGCTTACTTATTTGAAGCTTCCCTCTTTACTCACACTACCCTCCGCTCTGTTAATATAATGATTCAAACCATCATGTGGTAAATCAAGTTACTTAGTTTGTATTTATATACTATTATTACAATATGGATACTAGTATAATAAATCTACACTGTAACAATAGCTGCTTTAATGATTACACACGTAGATATGGTAATGACTTAAAATTCCACATAGACACACATACATAATAACATACATTTCAAATAAACAAATGGTTGAATGTAATACACTAGAAATAGCAGAAAAACACAAACCCATACATATATCATACTGATGCATGACGCACCAAGAACAATGAAGATATCACACATACAAGCCTTCACACACACTGAAAGGCATTCCATGAGCACGCAGATTCAACACACACACCCAAACCTCAATTGAATAAAGCAAGTATGTCTTTGTCTGCAAAGTAGTTTTGTTGTCAGACAAAACAGCTGAGCTGATGTTGTTGCTGTTGTAATTACGCCTGGGCTCACAGGGAGCCGCTGGTTAAGCTCTTACAAGC
This sequence comes from Maccullochella peelii, assembly GCA_002120245.1. NCBI lineage: Eukaryota > Metazoa > Chordata > Actinopteri > Centrarchiformes > Percichthyidae > Maccullochella > Maccullochella peelii. Next base: position 138,720 of record LKNJ01000224.1, on the reverse strand, counting down.
CGAGAGTGAAAGCTAAGGGGAAACACAGACATCAGAACAACAAGAAACTGTCACACCGCAATGTTGTCACACAGAGAAGCAGAGAGAGGGAGTGTGTTCGGGGAAATCACAGTCGTCACAATGTAAAGTTATTAAACCAAGCCACAGAGAAAGGGGGAAAGTGAAAACTGCGAAAGATGGAAAACAAAGCAGCACAGAATTGTCAGTGGAATGCTTTTATGCAATGTCACAGCTATTTGAAACCATTTGCAGGAGCAGATGTTCCTCTTAAGCTAGGCTACATTAGTTTTGGGCCGATTTATCCCAGATTCACCCCTCCCGACAATTGGAGGAGATATCTGATCTGGGACTTTGGTGGGTACCGATGTTCGGCCCAGATTATGTGGTAATGTGAGGGCTTTACAGATCCAGTCTTAAACCTCCCAAACTGCTCGCAGACTCATCTGGGCCGTCCCGATAATGTCAAATATGTTTGATTTAGGAGTTAAAATCTGAATGATTATGTCAGTACTTACCGAGCGGAACCACAATAGTCAGTGAGAGAGACAAGTCTACAAGTATGGAGGACTGAAACTGCCAAAATAAAAAATAATAAAAAAATTCATAACATGAAAATTTAAATGGGAAAATAAATCAGTAGGGGAAATTATGCAAAGATAAACAAATACAGAAGCAATTTAAAACAGAAATATCAATTTATGTCACATTTCATCAATTACTTAATGGCTACATTTATTTTTAATATTTTTGGTGCATTTAATGGCAGAATAATTTATTTATTGAGTCATTTATTATTATACTATTATTCAGTTATCCATTTATTTTTGATTTTGGCAGTTTCAGTCCTCCATATTCAAGGAGACAGAAGTGACAGAGAACTTTTGAAATGGCTAGCTAAACGTTAGCGTTACAGGCTAACGTCCCGGAGCAGCTGACGGTGTTGTCAAGCAAACACATTCTAACCCTTGAGGCTAACTTTAGCTAGCATACTACTGTTGACATTAAAACTGACAGTTAAAATCTCCCCTCCAACGCATGGTGACCGCGTCTCCCCAAACATTTTCTCATTCACACTCGTTTAGCCTTCTGCTTTTGTTTTTCTCACTGCAAAGCATTACTACAGCAAGTTGTTGCACCACGTCAGTCTCCATTTTGTTTACGACTGCTTCCCCATGAGATCACGTGAGGTGGTGCATTGCTCCCTCTGGCACGATAATCTTAATAATATCCTCTAGTGTGTGATGTGTCATTATTTTCAAATCTTGTAGTGTGTGCATGTTTCAGATTAGAAAGAAGAAGTGTGAAGTTTCTCCTTATGTGCGTGATGCAACCCGATTTAAAAATCGCTTAGGATTTTAAAACTCCTGTAGTCTGAATCCAGCTTCAGTGTTAATAGAACTGAATTTAAATTAGAAAGACTCAAAATCTGCAGGATTTCACAGATGGGTTCCATGAAAACACCAAATAGAATGAGAGATTAGTTATGTTTCTCATTTCCGCACCAAAATTTAAAACATTTTTCTGTTAAATTTTGAGGATTATATGATTTTTCTGCAGAACATTGTTTCAATCCAATGTTTTCTTGTTATTTCCAAGGGGACGAGCAGGCTGTGCATTCCAGCAGGGAAGGATTCGGTCCATAGCAGAGCTCTAATATCTAATGCCCAGTCACATTATTGAAAATACACACTCATACTAACACAAGATGGAGACATAAACAAGCTCCCACACACTTGAACTGGCTTCCTTTAGGCCTGTCTGGGTTATAAACTGATTTTGTCTGGCACTCACAAGAGGATGCTTAAAATCATGAGTTAAAACTGTGAGACTCTACTCAAAATGACAGATCAGAACAGAAGAGAAGAAATTCTTGTCCCTCACTCATCAGATCACACACACACACACACACACACACACACACACACTTTATCTATTTTTTGTAATAAGCTTGTGTTTGTGCTTTAAATTTCAATGCAGTGTTGGAGTAAGGGGTAAATGAGATAGGATTTGAAGCCCTTCACCATATCCTATTGAGAGAGTGTCCTAAGACGATCTTCCCCAACTGATTATGACCACTCCTTAATTGGAAAGTCACTTCTTATATTCACTCAGAGTATCTGTATCTCTCAGAGTATTCACCTGAGAAGGTTGTTGGTGCTGAAGTAATTTCTATGTGGGTGGGGTGGCTGGTCGTGCAGGACGGACCACAGCATGTGGAGGGAAAGGTAGGGGAGGAGTGTACTGTACATGAATGGGGCCAAGTATGAGGAGAATGGCATTACAAAAGGCAGGTCACACTCCCGGGCCTCCTACAAAGCCCTTGTTATCTCTTCACTCCTGTCTTCATCATATTTTTTAATTAACTGTGATTCCACTGTTACTTGTACCCAAATGTGCAATCACAATATGCAGCTGGCCTAGATTTACCTGCCTGAATAGCACTAGACATCTGCTGCAACATTTTAGCTTCTCCATTGGGGAGTTTGGCCTTGTCATGACTTTTTGGCATGAATGAGAGATGGAGAAGTCGAGGAATATTTTGCAAGGTAGCAGGTTGTGACAGTTTCACTGTGACCTTAATGGTCTAACATGTCTTCATTTGGGTGACTGACTGTGTCCGCCATGTCCTTTGCTTGACAAACATGCACTATTTTGAACTGCTTTTTACAGCAATAACAAACGTTGTGTATGTGTGATACTTCCACAGGTCCCTAATCATCTGCAATTTCTTTTTTTTTCTGTTTTCAACTTTAATCACATATCCTTTACATCCCTACAGTAATGGCAAATAAATATTCTTCCACATTACTTGACATTAAACTGTACTGTTGATGAAAACGTTGAATAAAATGACTGTGAAAGGATGCTTAACACACTGACTCCGCAGCTCTCTCCAGTTTTTGCTAACTGCTTTTAGCTCATTGTTATGGTTCTAGTCAGCACATGAACTATACGTTTTCATGGCTCTCATTTAATTTGCAAGCAAATGAAGTACACCAGTGCAGAAGGCTGAACATCTATCAAGCAAGAACCCCATATGTTTGGAGCTCCATTATGTTAATATGATCAATGATCTAGTTTTTGAATTCTCACAAATAAACTGTGAAATTTCACTATCAAATCCAGAAATAGATCATTACAGATATTCATAATATAAAAGTGGCACAATATTCCATTATTATTATGTTCCTTGTTTATAAAAGGATCAATAAAAGAAACCCTTTCCTGCAAAAAATGATTCTGGAAAGGAGGCTAGTAGACCAGAAGTAAAATGTCATGCCTGTGATTACAAGAGCTATCTGCTACATTCACAGATATGCCAGTGTCATTTATACATATTGCATAAGTGGGTTCCTAATCAGCAGAACTCTCAGTCTGTGCAGTGGATTATAACTGGGAATTATCCAGTTATTAATCTGAAGCCCTACTTCGCACTGCTGTGGAAATGTGGTTTCTGTCAGTTGCTCTGTACTTGACATTATACTGTATTGACTGTGTCACTTCTGCAAGGCAACTACATTTTAGAGTGACTGTCATTGCAGTGACCTTGTCAGTTAGAGTGGAGGGTGTACAGACACAGCTGCCACTGTGTCCTCAGCTAATCTATAAGTGTAATTAAGGATCAGAGCTGGTGATTACCTGTCTGTGATCAATAACACACCTAGTCATATCGTTTCTACCTCAGGCATCTGAAACACACACACACACACACACACATACACACATGTTAAGGCGAAAATAGCCCTGATGTTGAAATTCAGATGCGAATCACAGTCTCAACTGTATACAGATTACTGTTCCTATATGGATAGGTCCATCTATCTATGTAACAGATAGACAGAAGATTATTAACTCAACAGTAAACTGCATATGTAGATAGATCATTGTGTGCTGTTCAAGCTGTTATGCCATGCATGATATGCTTTTAAAATTAAAAAAAGGGAACCTATTTCAGATGTGTGACCGAGCATAATAACCTTCATCATGTTCCATTTTATTTAATAAATAGATTGTTTATTTTCCCCCGAGGGCTTCTGGCTCAGACCAACACTCATTAGAGCTTCTTCATGCAGGATGTCAATTATTAATCCTCTCATTTATGACCATCTATTAGAATGCATGGCTCATAGCACACAGGAGAGACTGTGGCAGGCTTTGTGAATACATTTCAGAGAACAAACGGTTTTCAATAAAACGAACTTTTGCCCTTTGAAAAAGCCTTTCATAACACTGCCCCTTGTTGCTTGCTGTTGAAAAATAAGATGGGACATAAGATGGCTCCTTTTCTCATTTATGGTGACCTATTGCAATGCAAAGGTGCACAGAAACAGAGAGGAGTGTGTCTCAGTCATGGGGGGAATAACAGAACAATGCATGAACAAGGCATTTTGCTCCTCTTGCTGCTCGGAGGCCAGCAAAATAGGATTGTTGGACTTGACAGCTCCCTGATGTGTATAACTAAATATGTAGGGGGTAAGTGTTGTGGAAAAGGAGCTCTCTGGGAAGGTTAACATATACTGTATGCTGTTCATATTAAAGTCATGAAAAAAAAGATCTCTGCAGCTGACAAACTAGGGCATAGGGTTAAATGTTCACCTAGATTTCCTTTCTCATGTTCTGATCAATGACAATCAACCAATCAGATCTTTGTTGTCAGGGTCAAGAATGGGCATGTCATTTTCCTACATAGCTACTTAGCTACATTCATGAAAAATACCAACAGAAAAATGGCTCCAAAAGTGGCGACAAGCGTGGATCAGATTGACAGAGCTGTACCAGTTTTTGTAAGTCAATTTACAGAAATAATAACTCTTAAATTGGCATATTTCTTCTATCAGTGTGGAAAAGGTTACGTTAACTGCTCCTAGTAACTACTGTGTCAACTGAAAATGACGTTGGCTAGACAGATACATCACTCACTACTGATTGGTTAGGGCAAAACACAACAATCAGACTAAATTAATGAAATAATTCAGGCAGTTAAGTCTGATTATCATGATACCAATCCATCTAATGTCCATATAACGCCTTAGATTTATATGTGTTGCCTCAGTTCATTCCATGCTTATTTTTACAGGGAATAAATCTAGCCCTCTTATCATCAATACTGGAGAACCACAGTGGTCTACTCTTGGCACACTACTATTTGCAATATATGCACATATATATTCCATCATTCTTCCTAATGAGTATTTCGATGACCATCTATACTGATGACACATTTATGTATGCCCCTGGTTCTACTCCTACCCAGACATTTACTCATCCATCTTCAGTCTGTCTTTGATACTTTCTTTCTCATCCTAATAATAACCTTTTGTTAAATGGAGACAAAACAAATTACACTGTATTTATTTGCTTGTGGCCCTGCCTATGTTCTCATTCAACATTTAAATGGTATCCATATCACTCTTGCCATCCACTGACACAGGGTTGGCGGACCGATCCCCACCTCCTCCTGTCCACGTGTCGAAGTGTCTTTGGGCAAAACACTGGACCCCGAATTGCTCCCGACAGCTGGCCGGCACCTTGTGTGGTAGCTCGCTGCCATCGATGTGTGAGTGTGTGCCTGAATGGGTGAAAGAGCGGCAAAAACCTTGTAAAGCGCTTTGGATAAAAGCGCTATATAAATACTGCTTAATGGTAGACTGACATTCAAGATTGATTTTAAAAAACTGAATTACATTGTACAACATGTTTCTTACAGAATTAAAACCTCTGTCTTTCAGCAGTTGTGTTTCTATTGAGCAATAAAGTGATTATGTTTACACTGGATTACAAGGACATTGTGCAATCTCTTGCTGCGCCGTCATCAGTCAAACTGTTAAACCCTGTCTACCACAAAACTTTACAGTTTATCACAAATGACACATTTCATATTCATCATTGCACTCTTTGTTTCACCTTGTTGTTGTCGGTATGCAGTAAAAATATGAACAACTCACCCACACGATGTGAGCTTGAATATATTATTTACTGAAGTGATGAAGTTAGACAAGTTTGACAATGTCATAAGACAGGTGCAAGCCAAGAAACTTATAGATCGATATAAGGGCAATATATTTATAAAACTCATTATGGATCCCTGATTTTAACATACGGTTAGTGTCTCTGTTATTGCAGTGCAATTTCAGCTCATACATTTAGATGCTTTCATTTCAGTTCATACTGAAAAACAAATTGGATTAGTTTGATAAGCAGCATCTTTTCAAAGTCTAGTGTCCCTGCTGAAGATTTAAGATTATATTACAGGTGGATGATTGGAAGATACAAGCATTTGTTAAAATGAAAAGTCTCACAGCACATCCAGAGGAGAGACTCTTGCAGGGTACTCAAAATCAAAGCCTTTTAACCAGAAAGCAAAGGAAGTCTTGGGTGGAACAGCATGAAGGTTTTTTTGTTTTTTTTTATGATGGTTTTTTATATCTCTAAATAGCATAAAAATAGATGCCATGCTAGTTTACAGCCTTTTATGCACACCAAAACACAAGTATGCACACTCAGCAGGGATTCCTTGCACATGACTCTACATGCTACATACAGGTATTTGTGCACATACACATGCATACATTAACATGGATTATGTTTCCTTATTAACAGCAGCATGCAGTCCCTTAGAGACTTACTCCTCTCTAGAAGGCGTACTGTAAGTGATCTGAATATGCAGCACCCAACTGTAGACCTCTCATTAAAGAGTCACTGCAACTTAAACCAACATGAAGGACAGCTGGAAGTAATCTACAGAGACATTTTGACAGAGGGAAACTGAGAAGAGAAGTGCTGTAGAGAATCCTGTATGGTTTGAGTGTATAAAGATGATTAGCTCACTAGACTTTTAAATATCAAAGAAACAGAGAACGAGTAAGGAACCGAGAGGCTCTCCAGACAAATGAACACTTATCATTCCAACACAGCTCCAAGATTAAAGAGAGGCACAGACTGAGAAAGAAAAGAGAAAATTAACCTGAATAATGAGGCTAACGAGACAAGACAGCGTCTGAGAGAGACACATACAGGCCGAGAGAGAGATTGCTTTAAATTGGAGGGGGATAGTGGGGTCTGGACAAATCCAATTAGTAGACTATCATTCCCAATGAGAGTATTCTTCAATAATGCAGACCTGGTCAGCTCTGCTCAAGTAAACCAGCTCTCAATTCGCACCACCGATTGTAACATCTCAGTATAAACCATTCATCCTGAAACCATCTCAATCCATTCTCCAATTGGCCACTAGTGCAAAGAGCAGCAGTTTACAGTACCCCTGGCAAGAAAATGCATGGTTAACCCCTCTTTACTCTTCCTCTCCCTCTTTCTCCCTCTCTCAAATAATCATTTCCCTTCACCTCTTCACCCTTTTAATTCTCACCACATCTTTTTTCACCTTCTCTTTCTCTTTCTCTTGGTAATGGTAAAAGAGAGTGGGGAAGAGTAAACAGCCAGTGTCATTAAAATATCCATTAAGTGCAAATGAGAGACAAAACAATAAACTGCTCAGTGCAGATGCATTTAGCCAACACCTTGCACTTATCTTTCCCAGAGAAAGCTGACATTTGGTCATTGTTGTCCATTTGTTAGTTTACTTTAAAAAGGAAACACATGTAATGTTCTTTACTTGCTGATTGCTTCAGAATAAAGAGAGTTGTGTTGTTCTTCCACTTAGTTTTCATCTCACTTTGCTTTTGTTTCTTAGCCTGTCTCAGCCATATACATAAATAAGAGTTCTGGCCTGATGTTGTGATCCTAAATTACATCTATGTTAGTAGTAGTAGCAGTAGTAGATATTTCATGAAACAGACACAGTACGAAATGCAAATATCTAGTGGGTAGTGAGGCAAACGGTAAGTGCGTGGATGTTAGGTGGTAAATGGGCCGATCATACTCTCATGCAAGAATGTAGATTATGTCCTGCCTCAGACCTATTTTTTTAAATCATGATTTTGAACGTCAAACCAAACCTAAACTACAGCCCCATTTGCACTTCTGCGTTAAGGTGTTAAGCATTACTTACAGGGTAGTCTCCGTAGCTACGCTGTAGATGACATGCCCCTCATGTCGGGGCTACAGCAGCGACAAAGATACCACATGGGGACCACAGGAACAGTGATTGGTCAGCTTGGGCTGCTTCTGATGCTGGTACAAATTGTTGAGAGTGAAGACAACATGAAGCAAGTTGACAAAAGGCTCAGGTATCTTCTCCTTCTTAGTAACACAACTAGGAAAGCCATTTGTACCGCAAACCTTCTGCTCACTGTATTTCACCATCACTGTACAGAATCGTCTCATATTCAGTAATGAAACAAGGCGGACCTTCCCACCGTCACAGTAAATGGAAAAATGTAAACACAGTTACTGTGGAGAATATGATTAAAACATGATATGCCCTGATCACTTACAATACATCCCTGTGTCATTGTGGTGGTGCTATCAATGGGCGAAATCTGGCGCTGAACTATACATCAAAATCTACACTGTATCTACTGTGGGACTCCTGTTAACCCCTTGCACTGGCCTTTAATCCAGCTTTTAGTTGCCTACTGTTAACTATACATTAACCGCACTGTAGTTTTAATCCACAGATACAGTAAACAAACAAAATCTATAACATTTTATATGAGATACTGTGAAATAAAACACTGCTTCTGTTTCATAATGCATAATAGCATAAAACTACTGAAAACACTCACACACACATGTCCGTCTCATGTCCCTGTTACATTTATCACTCGTCTCTTTCACATGATTACAACAGTGTGTGTGTATGTGTGTTTCTGTATGTGTGTATGACTAATTTTCTGGAAGACAACTCATTCAGAGTTGGCAGAAGGTGTTCGGTGACACCATGTACCCGGTACTGGGATTTCCCTACAGGCACACACAAACACACACGAGTGCGTTCACACATGCACAATTAATTTTCTGGGCTGAAACGGGGTTAGAAGTGCTAATGCAATATAAACACACTGTTTTCACACACAAACACACGCATCCTGGGACAGTTGGCTGGCTATGAAAGCAGCTCTCTTGGCATCATCTGTATCTGTTCACAACTACTTGACTGATGGGTCCATGTGTCTTTCCTGTGCATGTGTGTGTTCTGGTTACTTGCAGCTCAGCTTTTCAGGGATAATTATTCACTCTATGCACATTTTGTTTATGTGTGTGTGTGTGATCATAGCCGTGTGAGCAGGTGTGTGATATGTTGTTGTCTGTACCCAAACTGAGGTACTAGATAGCCACTGCAGTTTCCCTTTAGATCAAATTCTAATAGACTGATGTAGAAGACAGGAGGTCAGAACAGAAGAAGAAACACACAAAGATTTTATTTTGATCATTTCCTCATAGTACATCAAAGCAGCAACACAAGCACAGACAGACTAAGTTTACAGTTAAGAGGCTGTACCTTGACAATACTTTTTGACATTCGACACACTAAGAGAAGCATGCTTTTACGAGTGCATCCTGTTTTGTGCGCAATGAGCCTGCGCATGGCGCAAGTGACGTCACGCCGTCAGCGTGTGTGTTTTGCTAGCTGACAGAGGTTCGCAGTTGATTCATACTGACGTATGGCTTTAACACAAGTCCTCCAACCTAAACGACAGAGTAGGTCGTTTGTCAATGAGTCCCAAAATCACATATATAGGCGTGGCGTCCCGGCTCTTCGTCGTAATGGTAACAACAACAACATGTGGTTAACGTTGTAAAAGGGTCGCAGTTTGGTTAGGTTTAGGCACCAAAACTACTTGGTTAGGTTTAGGAAAAGATCATGGTTTGGGTTAAAATGTCAGTTATGTAACTAATTTACGTATGTAACTTAAGTTATGCAGGCTACGTAAGTCAAAATAAGTCAGCTTTCATTTTTCGCGTCACACGGGACATGAAAAGTGGTCTCCTGGGTGAAAGTCCTGTGTTGTTTACTTGGACTTTGGCGCTCTTTTTAAGTCGCCGTAAATATGGGTCATAATAACCTGCTTGCACAGACGACCTATACGGCCGTATGTTTGGGGAGGACAGTCTCATTTAACAAGAGTGCACTGTTTCACAATTTGGTAGCTCATGCTAAGTCTGTAATTTTTACATCATTTGTAGTAAATAGTGGCTTTAAGTAGTAGTTTTACCTTCTGAATCTGTTATTTCAGCTCTTAAGAGGACAGACACCATCTGGCAGCTACATTGAACATCTGACTGATTACAATTTGGAGTGCAATGGTTTAACAGGTAAAATTGATTTTTGTGTTTAGATATCAGTTTCTCAACCACATCAGGTTATCTGTTCAGTTTATTTGTAACCAATATTTGCCAATATTGAAATGCTAGCATTAAGTGCTGCACTAATTAACCAGCAAGTTCATTAAGATAACAGAGGTCAAAAAACAGCTGTACAGCTAAACCCTCTCTCTGCTCTTAAGGCTGTAAAGCAACAGTTTTCTGTGTCACAGGTCATTAGCCTCCATTTAGAAAGAAATCTACCTTGTCAGACTCTTTGCTCATATTTACTGAACTAACAAACCCTTGTAACAAAAGAACTGTCTTTTTCACATGCTGTATGTCTCACATGTTTCACTGTTTTTTTTAATTAAGTCATTACTCGAATGGTCCCCCAAAATGGCACCTGGCAAAGTTTCTAGGATATTTGGCAAAATTGTAAAGAATGTTTAGTATCTCCCTCCCTCATATGTAAGAATCACTGTCTGGATCTTTGTTTGTCCTCATCTCTGTTGTTGTTTTTCATTCTCACTCAGTCTCTTGTTTTGTTTCTACTCTGTTAATGTCTTTGCGGCCCGTGTCTCTCCGTCTGGTGTCTTCTGCAGTGTTCTTTCATCTCGATTTCAATCCCCATCTCTCTCTCACTCTCATCCATCTCTCTGTGTTTCTGCTATATGTTTTCTGTACTTTCTGTCTCCATGCCTTCTATCTCCAGCATTCATTGCAGTTTCTCTCTCTCTCTCTCTTTCCTCACAGGGCATGTTGCAAAATCCTCAATATGTCAAATAGGGCCAACTCAAGAATCAAAACATTCAGCTCAGATATCGCTGCAGTCATATTGCTAACTTGTTTGTATCTCCAAAACAGCCTCTTATGCAGGAAATAAGACAACAGATTTATTAAGTTTGCACCGGGCCTCTGCCCCCTCTGACTCACCCTCAAGTTGTTGTTGATAGAGAGTTTTCTTGTTTTCCTCTGTGATTCACAAGTCCTCTGTAAGTCAGATTTTCATAGAACAAACTTGTCTGTTTGTCACAAAGTGGGCCCAGAGAAAGAAACTGATAAAAACAAGCAATAGAAGAGCTACGTCACAAGCTCAGGGAAAGCACTTGCTTTTAATTCTTTTTATACTTTAATTGGATTGCTTCAGGCAATTTCCTGAAAAATATAGTTTTTACATTATTTATACAGAGAAAGTTGGCTAAGCACACATTCTCTTTTAGAAAAAAGTAGACTTCATGAAAGAGTTTTATCACATATGATATTTTATTAATATATGTAAAGTAAATTACTCATTAGCATATTTGCCCTTTTGCAATTTCTCTTACTGTTCTGATACAAATGAGAGATTCTTTAATGCTTCTGAGATTAAATTATTCCATTATGTGTAGAAACATTTTTGTCATTTAATAAATGAATCATCACATCTTAGATTACAGGTTAATTTGCAGTAGTTCATTTATAAATGGCATTCTCTTAGAAGACATTGCTGACATAGTCTGTCAATGTAAGCTGTCAAATAGGCCTGTAAATCAATAAAGTTATTTATTAATTTCTCACATTATATCCAATTTGGATAGCCTCAGGCTACCAGTAATGTAATCATTTGACTTTCAACCTATGGCTATCATTTATTTTCAACTTAAATAGATCCGGTGTCTCTATTTTATTTAGTAGAAGATTATAAAATAGTTATGAAACAACAGTGTGAAATTAAACTGAATAAATAAAACGCTCTGCTGTCAGTGTAAAGGCTTTGCAAAAACATAGAGCAATGTTCTGCAATTTGTTCAGTTTATGTTTACAGCTGATGAGAACTTGTGAATTATGAGTCTTGTCTGTCAGGAACAGCAGCCAACTACAGAGTAGATGGTTTGGTCAATAAAGTGTGTGACTTTAACACGGGAGATCACTGTCCATTTCCGGTTTCCCTACCAACAGTCAGTGGTGTTTTCTTTTAACCATGATTGCGCTCTTTCCCTAACAAATGACCAAGTAGTTCTTGCAAATATGATGATAATTTTCTAGCCTTTTTTGTGCCTAAAACCAGGAAACCTTTAACCATATTGGTGGTAAATCAGAAAACAGACATATAAATCTGGCAACTTTTTGTCACGGACGGTCATATGTAACAGTTTTAGAAAGCACTGACAAATTATGTCATTCTGCCGATATGGGCATCAGGTCAGAAAACTCTTTAAATCATTGTAAAATGGTCAGTTGATCTAATAAAAACACAATTTCTTTCTGCTTACACTTTGGCATTGGAATTTTGCCCCGCAGACAGATTTGGTTTTGAGGTATCTGCCTCTGAGATCCGCCTGTGAATTAAGCTTGTGAGCACTGAAAAATGACATTAAAAAATTGAACAGCAGCTTGAGTTTCCAGAAACAATTGCACTGTTCATGTTACTCTGATTTAGTAGTCTGAGTATTAGTGTTTAAACCTGTTTCACATGCATTTCAGCACTTTATTTTCTTCACTTTTTCGGCTTTATTCTTTCTCGTTTCATTCAGCTTTTCTTAAACAAGATGATTTCTGTTGGAAACCGGAGATATGACTTGATAATATTCTTGTTTGCAGTGTCATATGTGCATGCATTGATTTCTTCAATGTTTATAGGAGTAAGTGTGTCTGTGCATTCATATGAATGTGTGTGTATGTGTGATTTCCCATTAACAGTGTTTTTATTGATGAGTCCTCCAGTCATGCGGAAATATGTTTACCCATGGTGCCACTGGCTTCAGGGGCGCCATGGCAACACAGTAAGTAGGATAAATGACATCACAGCTACCTGCCATCACACAGCTGGAGGGGAAGGAGGGAGAGAGAGAGAGAGAGAGAGAGAGAGAGAGAGAGAGAGAGACTGACAGAGCAGATCAGCAAGAGAACCAGACAATTTGAGTAGAGGAGAGAGAAAGATAGAGAGAGATGCTGAAAGAATAAAACAGGAGTGATGCTGTGCTGTGGCGGAGGAAAGAAGACAGATGAGAGAGTGGAGACAGAAAGGAGATCAAGGGAGGAAAAGTGTAATGAATATGTTGGGTACAGGAGTCAAAAGGGGAAAAGGGGAAAAGGGTGATGGATATACATCTAGAAGAAATTGTAATGACCTGTCTGGGGAAATTAAAAGTTATTGTATAATTATTTATATGTGACATTGGTGAAACTGGTGGAAGCCATGTCATCAACTTACCCAGTGTCATTAAAGACATACTGGCTCCCTTTATACCTGCCATTAACATGAGTATTGTATTCAGATTATGTCTAAATGAGATGTAGCTGCACTCTACTTCAACCCTAGCTCCTACAAAATATGTTTGTATTCTAGTTAATTGCTTTTCCAAATATGTTTTGGAGGAAACATCGTCTGGGAAGTGTGATATTCGTATACTGCTATGGAGGAGGTTGGGGTGGACGGTTTGTGTAGAAAGCGCACAACTTTTTTCACTTGATGCAACATCTGGAGGTTGCATCCCACATTATAAACAACATAAGGTCAGAGAAGGATTGTGGTCATGGTTAAATATTCAAAAAGTCAACACATTCAATTCCGACCCAACCAAATCAGTGTTGTGTTTTCATGCCCTAACCCTAACTCAAGACCACCATCGTTCCCTAACCTAACAAGTTAACCAAGTTAAAATCAAAGAAAGTTCCCTAAACATAAATACATGAACCATTTTAGATGACAGGAGGGGATGTTGGGGGATGTAGGGGAAAAAATAAATAGAAATAGGTTCTCAGTGTGAACATTTTGCATTGGCAGACAACTTGTGTATGACCCAACAAGTCCTCCAACACATACGACCACGTAGGTTGTTTGTTTAGAACCTCTAATACGACCCGCAGGAGCGTTTCCTAAATTAGCGCCCCTACCGGTGGCAGGAGGTTATGACTGAATAGGTTGTTTGCCAATGACTCCCAAAACTACATAATGGCGTACCAGACATTCGTCGCCATGGTAACAATAATAAACACGTGGTTAACGTTGTGAAACGGTTGCAGTTTGGTTATGTTTAGGAAAAGACCATGGTTTGAGTTTAAATAATGTTACGTTAGTAAGTAAAGTTAGTACCTCACCTGACTACGACCACTAGAGGTCGCCGTACATACAAACGTAAATATGGGTCTTTATAAGCTGCTAAACTGTTGCACAGACGACCTATATCGACGTATTTTTGGGGAGGCCAGTCTCATATGAACACACGTGTATAGCTTGATGAGTATAAATTTTGCCTCACTTTTAGGAGATTCTGGCATTCTGTAATATACACTGAACTGTAACATTTGCATATCCCTCATCACATCTTTCAAAAGTGAAGTGAATATCTTGCTGTGTTGCTTGTATGTTACAGGGATTGTGTCCTTCTTAATTTAAAAGAAAACAGTGAAAATACACAAAGAATCTTTAACTGCTGAGCGCCTGACTCAACTGATCAGCAGGTTTCCTGATTTCCAAAATATTGAGGATTAAGACGCAGTAAATGAGCAAAATGACATCCATAACCCTGTGGATTTTTTTTGTAACAAACACAGTCATCTTTACGTAGTATGTGTTGAATGCATTATATTCCTCATAAAACTTGTGCAAAGCTGAGTTTTGAATATATTAGAGCCTGTATTACTTATATCCATGTTTGCAACCCAGCAATCTTTTTCTTACTCAGCTTTTTTTGGCACATTGCTTGGCATGTTAATGCCATCAACAGTCAGTTATTGAAATTAAAAAAAATGAATGTGTATGTACAGGTATGTGTACATGTGCATCCTTGTATGTAGGGTATGTCAGTAGAGCACGAGATAGAAACAAAACAGGGACCCGCTCATCAAACATCACCCCATAGCACTACTATAGAGCCAGTAACTCCACAGAGTGCCTTTAATGGATGAAGTTCTGATGGAGGAAAAAAATTGCGGAAATAAATGTAGGAATCATTTCTGGGAAGGAGGTAGTAGCTCTAATGTTCTGCGTTTTGCTTGTACAGAACTTCCTGGTTGGATCAACATGCAAAAGTATTTCCATTAATGTTCCACTTGTCATAGACATGAATAATAAACATCACACTTTGTGGTTAACATGGCGAAATCTGGCCCTCATCTTCTGCTGCAGGTGGTGTAGGTGACCTGGTCTTCAGTGGATGTTCGGTCTATTTAATATAATAAATAGTTGAGTGCAAAACCACTACAGCCAATGGTAATCACCCAAGATGAAAGTCAATACAGGTAAAATGGGGGCAGGGTCAGTCATGGCAGGATGTCACATTCAGTGCAAAGGGACAGAGCAGGAAGTATAACAGACTGCAGCTCAGCAAACACTTTGATGTTAAGTAGATGTCAAAGGGACGGCCTGTACCAACACTGAGAGCCTCTGCAAATATAGTATCAGAAAGAAAGCTGAGATGGCGACCGCAGTCGCTCATATCTGCCAAATGGACTGCTTAGCGATATCAGCACTGCCGCATATCAGTTCAAAACAGTTCCCTATTTTACCATACCTGTAATATTATACAAGACATTAAGATTGATGTTGAAACTGCATGTCTCTGTCAGTCTGGTTTTTGCTGAGGGGCTGTACCTATCACTCTACATAAATACAGAAACAACCCTGGTTTATTAGGTGCATTTAGGAAGCAGTTATGGTGCAGTGAAACAACATTTATCTATCTATCTATCTATCTATCTATCTATCACTGATGCAAGTTGTGTTAACAAATTTAGCCATGCAGCAAATAATTTGAACAAGTGATTTCGAAGTTCAATACAATGTATAATGTCATATTATTTCATGATTCTTGATACTGAGCTCGTGATACTGAGCCAACTCCATTACCCATCATTCCTCCCTGCCTCCCCAGATGGTTATCGGACATCAGAGCGCCACTTTGCAAAAGAAACCTTCACCTTGACACTCTCCTTACTGTGAACAGGTAATGGATACACAGGCAGGTGAACACACTGCAAGTCAGTTCATATTGGTTTCACACACGCACGGGAACACACACACACCTCAGAGTCTGTTAATGTTGCAGACAAAGGAGATGCCGATCGATCGCTGGCAAGGCCAGACATGAGAAAAGCACTATAGTCAGGAAATAATGCCACACACACACCTTGGTCGGCTGCTCGCAGGGTGAGTTAAACGCTGATGGAGGCAGCGGTATGAAGGTGAATGCTTTGTGATTAGAAAGCCTTGATGATAGAGGAAATGTTCAGAGACATTCTGCTGGCAGTTACCAGCTCGCAGGCCAGGAGGTTCATTTATCAAAGACTCTTACCAGGGTCTCTGTCAGTATTCTCAGGGTCTGCAATAAAACTTAATGGTATGGAGCCAAGTGGGAGGATGCCAGGTTGGCAGAGTGCAGGTTTTTTAAGTCCACCAAAACAGATAGTGACACTGACACAGGATCAAAAACACTGACAGGAGTGTCTGTTCTGGCTGTGAGCTGGCAAGAGAGAGCCAGCAGATAGTAAAGTCTCAGTCTCAGCTGGGAGAGCATCAGACTTTTAATGTGAGGGTTGCTCTTACTTATTTGATTTTATCTGTGGTCTTGAATTTTAAGCATGCTGGGATCAGGTTCTGATAGATTGTCAGTATGTCTGGACTGAGAGACATGTCAGACTGCATGTTGAAATCGTAATTTGTGGTCCTTCGTCACCTGAAAAATGTCCCAGTTTGATTGAAAAGCAGGGGCCAGAGACAGACAGACTTCCAGAATCAGGAATGGGGACAACCATGGCGTCATGAAGCATGTTGTAGACATTGTCAAACTAGACAAGAGAAAGCAAAAAAAAGACTTGCTGTTAAACACACAAACACTTTCAAAGTGTGCTTTCTAAAATGGTTTGTGGAAGACTCTAAAACTCACTCTCAAATATGCCAGTTTGACACATAGAATTACTGTTAACACTTTCAACACCTTCATCTATATTTAGGCATATTAGTTTCTGGCAATATTACTATGATTATACATTGTAAATCATGAAAGAGAAAGTGATAGGGATTAGACGAAGATGAAAGTGAGCATAGTTGTAATTGTAAGCAGCCAATTTTGAATCTGTTACCTACCACATTTAGGCCTACTTGGCTTCCGCTCTGCAAACAACAACCTCTAGAGGAAAGCTTTAATGTGACCGCAGTACACTAAGTTGGCCAATGAAATTAGAGCATTTGAGAGATCACAGCTGCTTCTGAATCACGGAGGAGTGAAATTGTATACACGTATCCTATGCAGAGGCTGTTTGGATAAAAGCATCCATTAAGTGGTCTGTATTGGGACTGAGTGGAGAAGCTCAATTAGTCCTTTTGAGAGAAAAGAAAAGCAAGATGTTGCTTCTTGTATTTCCCATCCATCTTTGGTTATGTTTATATGTAAGGCAGACACCATAGCCTGTGTACAGTATGTTTTACACGAGGCCCAGCACCGTTTCACTGATGTTGCTAATCTGTGCTGCTTTCCTTTTATAGGTGAAAACATAAAACTACTTAATGACACCACAGGGGTTCAGCTTTCTGTTGTGAAAATAATTGTGCTGCGATACACGTGGACAGTTCAGACATACATTATCAGATATTTTAAAGCTTGTGTACATGTTACTTAAACATAAACCACTTACAATATGCATCATTTTTCATCTTGTCTTAATCACTGTAGAGACAATGATTCTCGTCATCCTCCCGTTGCTCCTGCCATTCTCTCTGAACAAAGCCACTTTGGTTAGGAAAAGGTGTACGAGCATCTATAGTTCTTAAAACCAATACAAAATGCAAAACCATACATTTATTATACATTTTATTTTGTTTGATCCAGAATTCAATATCATTGTACAGTGTAAATTCAATATGGTCCTATAGTGTTATTGATAAATCATTGTCCTCACAAGAACAGGCAAACTAAAGCTGAGAATTGTTATAGTGATGCCAAAATCAGTGGTAAATATTAGCCGTTTAGACCACTAAACCACCAAATGTGCCCTCATCACATGATTTTATCCATCTGATCTCTTCAGACAGAGAAACACACAGTGCACTGAAAACTCTGGAGGTGTCGTAAGAGGAGGACATAGACTGTAGAGACAAGTAAAAATGCAAGCGGGAACGCACAATTGGTGTTTTAGGGTCTTTTGTCACTGTTGTCTGTTACATTTTTGACAGGTGAGCTACATTCATGCTTTGTGGCAAAATAAAAAAAAATAAAAAACTGGCCTTGTGTCATCACTTCCCCACCCACCCAAGACTGCTGTCCAGTAGAATCCAAGGATTTCATTCTATCTTTTTTCCTTTATATTTTTCTGGTCCAAAAGCATTTCTCCTGAGTGATTTACTTTGGTTTTTCAGGGCTAAAGTAAAATTACATGATTAAAAATTTATGATAACTCACTGCACGCACACTGCTTTTTGTTTGGAGGCAAATCTCTCTAGTCTTCTCTCTCCCTGAAAACAAATTGCGCTGGAAGCGAAACCGTGAAATCAATGTGTTTAATATGTAATATGACAATAAACCCAGGGGTTAAAACACATATTTCTCTTTGTGGTCAGTCTGACTGTTCTGCTCTGTGATGCACCTCAGGAAGTGAACAGAGCAAACACACACACACACACACTGCGAACAGTAAACACTGAAATCAATGTTCACAGCAGGGTCTGAATGGACTGCACTAACCCAACTAAAACTATTAGCCACTAATGGGGAAAACCAATATGAACAGGCCCTCACTTCCATAGCATGGCTCAGAATGGGGCATTAACACACACAGTGAATACTGACTGTCAGCATGCTAACTTTATTTGCAATGTGGCTCCACGCTGGCTATGGAAATAGGATTGACTGCAGGACCGTAGGGAGAGGTTTAGCATGCTAGCATGAGCTTTATAATAGAAGTCAATTGAAGTCAAAGTGTGTGTGTGTATGTCTGTTAAGGCACTAGCATCAACACACAAGAGTTTTATAATTGCAGTCAACTCCCAGGGTCAGTAATGGAATCATAAAACACCATTCTTGGCATGGGGCAAGAGAGTGTGTGGGTGTCTGTGTGTGTATGTCTGTATGCACATGTTTGTATGCTATGTGCACATGCGTGTGTGCACCAGTAAAAGTGTGATTTTGTGTCTCTCTGTGCGTGTTTGTAAGTGCATGTGTGACGTGTCTGTCATCTGTCTATAATTGTAGCCAATCTCCTGTGTGTAATAGAGTTGACATTTGACATGCATCTTCCTATCAGTGATAACACACAAGACAAATGAGGAAAGTAGTGAAAGCATCTGAAGACATGTCTGTGAAGGAATTCAGAATAACAGAATAATGAATGATGACTGACAGATGGCTAGTTTTAAGTGTGGATGTTTTTCGTACCAACGTTTGATGTTGAAGTGGAGACCAGTCTCATCTATCGGCAAATTTCCGACGTCCTATGTCTGAAAGGACAGATTTACGTATTTCATTGAGCTCATACTGTGCATGAAATTAATGTCTGAAATATGACGGTATCAGCTCATGACACACTCAGTGAATTAAAGTGCCTTCTAGTCACATTTGTGTATGTCAGGTAGAGCTTAAAAGGCCTGGATAAATGGTGGAACACATTTGCAATAGCCACTTAATAAGGTGATAATTTGCCAATGGTGTGTTTACGATTTGTTCCTCTGTCGTCAAGTGGCCCAAAAATCTATTAATGCTACTTCAGTAAATTTAAAAGTTTCTGATAATAATGTATAGGCCACTGCAGCCAAAGACTAATTACTATACGAGAGGGAGCAGACCCAGATGGAGTAACTGGACCAGCAGATGCTCTCATGAGCAGGTGGGGGATGGAGGATGGCGTACAGTCCCAAGGTAATTAGATATTGTACTGTAGCCTAATGCAGCCTGGATGAGCTCCTCTACAGCCTCACAGAAGCCAGCATAAATCTCATAAGCTCAGTGTTTCCAGTGGGATATTAGTTGTATGGTAATATTAGGAAAATCTGCACTGAAAATGAAAACCAGATCATGCAGCACTGCATGGTTTGAAGTTGAAAAGTGCATTTTGTTTTAGGCTTGCTGTTTTTTAAAACTCCTAAACATATATAGTGTCATTTAAACAGTGATGTAGATATAGAAAAACACGTTTTTGAAACTAAAAGCTAAAATTACCCTTTTATTATAAACGTAGGTTAAATATCTATATCACACTTATCACTGACAAACTTTCAAACACCTGTCAATTCACTGCTGTCTTGCTGCATATAGCCACTTGGTTGGGATATTCAACACCTGCACCACATTGAGGGCTGTCTAAGTGCACGGAAATGTCTTTCAAGCTCTGCTGAGGACACAGGAACAACGAGCAGCACCCTGACAAGAAAGTGAACCTGATCAAACAGGCCTCTAACTGCTCCAGACGTTTGCTGTACATCAGCAGCTCCAGAACTGAACCGGCACTTAAGGATGGACGGGGATAGCTGGACACTGACACTTTTCAGCTTTGGATATTCATCTTTGACATCAGCCAGTTCCTTTAAAAGTCTAATTTTACCACGGCTTGCAGATCTTTCTAGCTAAATCTCTTTGAAAACTGGACTTAGGCTCTTTGACCATTTCAACTTTAATAAATGCAAATTCATAAATAATTTATGTGGGGCTACATCCCCTGTTCTCACATTTTTACATTCCTTGGCAATTTTTCAACACCTTGTTTTAAGACATTCTGTTATTGCATAGCTATTGCATTACTTTTAGGTCAGAATCAATAATGTTTACTGCCCAAAGTTAAAAGAGCCACATTAGGGCTCTAGGTATGCAATGCTGTTTGTTCGGTTGGTCTACCAATTGTTTGTCCAGATTAAAATGGGATGACCTAACCTTTTATCTAGTACCACCAGCGGAAGTCAAAGTCAAATATCTCAACATCTACTGGATGGCTTGGCATTAAATTTGGTACAGACATTTGTGGTCCCCAGAGGATGAATCCTAATGACTTTGATGATCCTTTATCTTTAGCTCTAGAAACACCAGCTACAGTATTGCTACTACGCACTATAACAACGACTTAACAATACCAAAGAAACAACTCCCCGGTGATCCCCTGACTTTTCATCTAGTGTCATCATCACGCCAACATTTTTATTAATCCAATACTTTGGTTTATGACCAAATACCTGCAAAACTAATGCCATTCCCATCAGCCTCAACTGTAGTTTTTGTTTAGTGCTAATTAGCAAATGTTAGCATGCTAACATGCTAAACTAAGACAGTGAAGATGGTAAACATTATATCTGTTAAATATCAGCATGTTAACTTTGTCACTGTGAGCATGTTAGCATGCTGACGTTAGCATTTAGCTCAAAGCACAGCTGTGCCTATAAGTCTCTTAGGTATCTAACTGTATTTTGATGTAGGCAGATGCAAATTTGAAATTTCATGATATTCATTATGTGAATGTTCTTTTTTTCTTTGAGGCACCAAAGTGTACTACTGTATAGTGTTTAACCTTCCCCCTATTCCCAATATGCAATAACCAAAGACATAATACTGGGGTTGTTTTCACTTTAAATGATCTGCTCTACAATTTGCCTTAATTTTAGTTTCTTACTGCTTTTCATCAGTGATGTTGATACCACCGCTGTGTGACTGCTAGCCTCAAAGCCACAGCAAAGCTCAAACAGGGCCATACAGAGGCACAGACTGATAAAATATAAATATTTATTAATTCATTGTTATTTAAAAAGGTTGCATGTTGCAGCTTTAATTTACATGAACAAAGAGCGGTGTCTTGACACTCTTTGTCACTGATATTTTATCTATCCACTGCGTGAATTCCTCAGTATACTGTTTTAGTTTATTTCATTTGACAGAGGCTGACAGACATAGGGTCAGTGTCAGCAAACAAAGTGACAATGCAATGACAGCTGGGTAAGTTGTGGA
Organism: Maccullochella peelii; assembly: GCA_002120245.1. NCBI lineage: Eukaryota > Metazoa > Chordata > Actinopteri > Centrarchiformes > Percichthyidae > Maccullochella > Maccullochella peelii. The sequence continues at coordinate 116,614 of LKNJ01000224.1, read as the reverse complement.
AGATAACATGGAGTCCTTTGGGGAAGTTTAAGGGTAAATGTCAAATGGGTGCTATTTCTGGATTGGCAACTGTCCCTAATGCTTAAATTTTGATGAATTGAGTAACATTGCGTATCTCATTTAATCAGGACAACCTAAACCTGTATTGTGCATGGAGGAGTACAACTGGAAATGAGCTCCTTTTTTTTAATCCAAAACACCACAGCAGAGCCAGGTTGGCAGATAGAGAGCAGAGAGCTGACAGTTGGACATGTTGTGGAAGACAGTGTTAGAGGCAGTGATGTTTCCTTCTGTCTCCTGGTGAATCAACTCTAACCCCCAGATGACTCCAGTGAAAACCATGTTCCTTCAACAACCAGAGAAATCTACCTCTAGGCGTCCTGGCTTCTCACCGGGCTCAGGCACACACTCCTGAAGTAATAGGTTGGAACTCGGATCGTGACCTTGCTTGTCATCTTCGCTCTCCTTTGTTGTCACTCTCAACTACATGAAAAAAACAGAAATACCTATATGATAGCCAGAGTACAGCTGAGCACGAGTCAGGAGGAGGCAAGGTGAGGGGCAGGCTGAAAATACTAGACGGCACCTGATTCCCATTCACTTCCCTTTATCTCTGTCCTCTAGTTTCAGATTGTGTTAAAGCCTGGGGATGAGACTAGAGCTCCAGCGGTGGAGACAGGCGTAATCCTGTGATGCTTTTCTCTCCTGCTCAAACACAAAACTGTAACTCTGACTGTCAAAATAAACAAGAGCAACTGAAGTTCAATGGGTACAAGGCTTGTTTCATCATTCTTGTTATGTAACAAAAGAGTTTGGAAATAACAGGATGGTTGTTTCAATGATCCCCTGTACCAGCAAAGAAAAATCTGTTCTACAAGTGAGACTTGGTGTTACTGACAGCGAGTGGGAAGCAATGATGTGAAGATTTACCTTGATAAAGTAAGGTTAAAAAATCTGCATAAGCAGAATATAGCATGTAATTAAAATTTGAGATGACTGCGCATCCTGTCATTGGATTACAACTACATTTAGTATGACAATACTGGAAAACATACTGGATTAGCATACCATTTGACGACATTTGAATAATATATTGGTGATTTAATAGCAAATGTCATAGAGCCACCTGTTTTTAAATTGCAATGCTAAATCTGAAGGCACATAACAAACTTGATTGTAGTAAAATATCTCACATGCAAAGTATTTTTTTTTTTTTTTACAAAACAACAGTTAGATATAACACATCAACAAATCTTTTGACACCATTGTTTTTCTGAGTCAAAAAAGAGACTCATCAGCAATAGGTTTCACATGTTCTCACAATTCAGAGGCGGTAATGGATGTGACCTTTAACAGGAGATGCAGATCAATGAAAGGACTGAAAGGATGTCAGGTTTTTGAATGTGCGATGTACGTTAGGGACTTATGATCCAAAACGTGTTCACTGTAATTATAGTGAAAAAGAATATGTGTCATTTTGTGTATTTGCCACACCTTAAAATTAACCAGCAAATTGGAAATTTTCACCTTGTCACATTCAGGCTGCAGAACCCTTTTTAAAGGCAGGAAAAAAATGTGACAGATAAATGAGTTTGCGACATCGTTTGTGATTGGACCCTTTTAAATAGAACAGTTTGCACCGAATAACAACCTTATCAGAACCACTACCTGCTTATTGTGACTCAATTTCAGTCATAAACAAAGCAACCAACAACCAAAGAGTTGCTGTGTTTGATTTGATTTGTGCAGCACGCTGGCTCTTGTATGTTTGAAGCAGGCAGTCTCTCAGTGTGCTGATGGGAGCTTTGATCTTCACTGCTTTGACCTTATCTGCACTTCCTGACTTTTGGACTGACAGGGATGGCTGCTCATCCCTCCCCAGCAGTGATCACTGTCTCCAGGTTACATGTGGCAAGCAGCATATGTTCTGTGGTTAAAATGTATCTAAAATTGTAACAACAATAATACATTGGCTGTTTGAGAATGGCTCGATTACATACATGTATTTTGGTGTCATTAGGGTTTGGATTCGAAAGGCTTTTATTGAATTGGAATCCACTTATCGAATGTGAATTGTTTCACTTCCTTTATCAAATTTAGGTCTTGTTTTTGACATTGTTTACTGGCCTGCAGAGAGCACATTAGCCAGACAACAGCAAAAGTTTCCTTTAGTGCTTTGGGCTAATTTACTTAACCAAATTAATCTTAATTACCTGCAGCTGATACAATCTGCAAATGATGTTTGCCATTTGTCAACTGTCCAAAGCATTGGTCAAAGGCTAAAAATAAGAACCCTTTGCTGTTTGCTAATATAAAAGAGGAAGAAAAAGCAAAGGAATTAACGATTTGTAATGACATTCTTGTCATAAAAGGTGTTTTCAACAAGACTTATATTAGTCATGGTTTTGCAGAACTTAGTGTTTTTATATATTAAATGTCAGTTCAAAACTCTGAAGGTGGCTGCAGAGGTACACCACCTCCTGTAGAGAAAAGAGGCTTTATAATAATTTTCAGAGATGGTAGTTTGCAGTGGGAGTGCTGGAAGTTTGGGTTTTGCATAGAAGGTGTGTTAATTTCTATGAGAAGATACAGAAAGGTTTTTCAGCGGGGAGCCATCATAGCGAGGTCCATCACCTAGGCACTCAGTTAATTACTTCTGTTTCAAAAATGACATTTCCATTCTATTTTCAACTGAAACACCTTTTTTTTTTTTTTTACAGTTGGCAAAAACCAATCATGACAACTAGCCAAACAGGTAGACATACATACTTTTGTATAAACAGATCAGCAAGAGAGATACAAATACTTGCATTTCACCTTCACTAATCAATCTCTTTTTGGTCCTTATATAAAATAAGTGCATCAACTGAGTATGGAGAGAGAAAAAGAAAGGAACAAATGCAGAGAGAAGAGAAAAAGAGAGGGGTTTGAAGGGACAAACAAACAGGAGAGAAGAAAAGGGAGAGGGAGAGAAAATGGGGGAAAATGTGTTGGAAGGAGAAGAAGTAAGAGGCAGATTCAGAGTGGACAGCAAAGAGAAAAAGACAAACACATCAAAGACAGAACAGAGGAAGATGAATGAGACCTTTAAGTGCTCTCAGTTGTTTTTTCTATTCTTTGACAAACAGTGACGAATGATGGATGAAATAAAAAGAGAGACGGGTGAAGGGGAGACACTGCTGTCCCTGCAGGCGCCGAATAAAGAAGTAATGTCTTATTACACTCCAGTCTCCCACCAACACCCTCTGCAGTGAGTTAGTACGTGTTTACAGTATGTGTTTGTCTGTGTGCCAGTGTGCAGCCGAGTAATGCTCTTGTGGATGAAAATCTTGTTTTGCTCAAAATGTCAACTTACATTTGAAGTTATAAATGAAAGATCAGTTTATCCACTGAGATTACCTGAAAACCTGTTGTTCTTTGTGCAGTTCTGTTTCAGCAAAAGTGTATATGCCCACTGCATTTCTGCGTATTTGTGTGTCCTCTCTCTGCTTGTCCATGGGGCCTATTACTTCGGCAGGGTGGTAATTATTCTGCTAATACTTAAAGTGCAGCTCCCTTTGAAGATGCTCTCATCATCAAAATAACACTTTAATCAACGGTGTCTCCTCACTCGTTTACAACTCTCCTAGTGGCTAATTAACTAAAATTCGAAGTGAGACAGCAGGGATGTGTGCGCATATGATAGGTCACACAGGAATACATGGCATGGTGACAATGCACACTGGCAAAACATAATAAGAAGTGAACAAATCTCAACTCACGATAAGACCTTGAAGACTGGGTGCTGGATCCTTAATGTAGTGAATAGTGCAAAAAAAAAAAACAGGACAGCACTCCAATATGACTTTTTTAATATTGCCATGTGAACGTTTCGGCAAGACGCCCTTCTTCAGCGCGCTTTCTGGCATTTCCAGGACACAGTCAAATACCAAAAACTTAACGTAAAATTATATTCGCTCAGCTTTCTACGGTATGTCCCACGTCACATAGAACCACGTATAATCACACCACCAGGGAGGAGTGGGTAACTCTCAGTCAATGTCTTTTCTCATTCCATATTATCAGGGGAGTCTGGAAGTTCTACAAGGTCTCCATCTTATCTTTGTCTCCAGACACCCAAAGACTCCTAACATAAAGTATGCCAAGTGTGAAAGACTGTAACCATGTCAATGCACAAATTAAATATTCCTTCATATCCATACATTTCTACCACAGAACCAGTCGGGTGCTTGTTTTGGAGATGATCTAATCATCTAATTTCACTACACATTGTACTGTGTATGGTTGTGTATGTGACAAATGAATGTGATTCTGTGATTTGATTTTATAATCTTGAGCGCAGCACTAAAACTGATATACCAAATCAGTGGATGACATGCATTTGGAACAAATGGTATGCAGTATTACAGAAATAGCAAGTGTTTTTCAATGTGCAGACATTGTACAGCATTTTCCTACCACCCGAGAAGTGCTTCTACACAAATTTCATTTGTTAGGCCATTTAAGTGTTATTGTTTTATGAGTTACTCATAGAATTTCAGCTCTTAAAAAGCTAAATTTGCCAGATTCATGTTAAAATGGAGCTCCTGTTATAAGGGTCTGTGCAGAATACTGACAAAGAATGAAAGTGTGTGCAACCTTATGATTCTAAAAGGCAAGTTTTTATGGTGGTCATTGTAGAAAAGGCACTGTTCTTGGGTTCACCTCAAGCGGAGTAGAGCCACCCTTAAACATTTTAAATACTTTGGCTTGTCATTGATGAAAAGAACAATTTATAACAACTGAATCTTGACCTGTTCAAGGTAGCAGCTGTTTAACTTAAGCTCCTTGAATCACCATTCTTGTAGGTCACTGTTGTCTGTTCTTCAATTCTTTGCCATGTAAAATGTAATGGTGTGCAGATACATGGTAATGAGCTTGACTAATAGCTCCTTTTTCTCCAATTATACTGTGTTTGTTCAATTGTACAACAATTGAAGCCATGGCTGAAACCTTCATCTTTTATTTAATTAGTGTTACGGATGTTACAAATGTCCTCTGCTTAGCTTTTTTTTCTCTTTTTGTGGTGAGCAAATGATATTGTAAATTTAAAGGCCTTTGTTTAATATAGCACCAGAGAGGGTGGTTTTTGTAATGTAAATATGGGTACAATGGTGATGTAAGAAGTGGGACAAGGTCAAAGCCTATGATGCAAAATATCAACAATGTACATATGTACATATTTCATCTTATCATAGTCTTTTTATTGCTTTTACGGTTTTTATTATTTTTAAATTTGTATTTATCTATCATTAATTTGTATCTTGCTTTTGTTTTGCCTTACTATTTGGCTTTCTGTTATAATGCTTTCTGAGTATCCTGCTTTTGCTTTGTCTGTTTTTAAAAATGCTATATAAATAAAGTTATTATTATTACATTCTACATTTACACACTAATTCATTTTTAGTCACATGTTCCATACACATCCATACATTCGGCCTGCATACAACGACACTGAGCATCCTCATCCTCTACTACACTGCTGCCATAAATTTTACTCCACAGCCTCCTTCTGTATTTGCATTTATTTGTACAAGAATTTTGAATGTTTTTAATATGTGTTCATGTTCATTAAATGTTGTGTGTGCAGATGTGTTCCAAAGCATCACATGAGCAGAGCCGCACTGCCAAACTACAATTTTGTTACAATAAATGGTTAAAACCTTGATGACAGTGTCCTGACTGAACTAAAAATGAAACTTATGTTCCAATTAATGATCTGATTAACATAAGTGGAGAGACAAGAAAGAAAAAAAAAAAACTGTGGAGTTTGGATTCTACAGCTGCTCATTATCTTATTAACCTAATTGAGAAACAACTTGTAATAGCCTGATTACTATTATAGAAGTACATTTTTACATTTTCTGTGTGACATAACTACCACAGGTAGGTGATTCACTGAAGCTTTCAGAGGACATCTCCATGCGTGGGTTTTTAAAGATGGAATGAGATTTATAATGGGTCTTGGATCTTTGGCTAATGGGAACCCCTCAAGAATACTTGTGTGCTTTAATAAGGCTGGTTCCCATGATGCAGGCTAAATTTCTCATTTGGGTCCCTGGTATGAAGAGCTTAAAAAAGCCTGAATTAAATTTTGACAAATAGTTATGATTCACTCTCCTGAAATCCCTCTTGCTGTTGTTGAAGCATTCTTTACAGTATCGTCTGGTTGTAGTGATTTATTGGTGTTCAGCATCATCAAGTCAGCCTGGCTATCCCTGAGCCCTTTCTCTTGCAAACAAAAGAGAAAAGTAACGGCCAAAAAAAACCCCTGAAATCTCACTGGAGCTTTAATTAGATTTGGAGGTCATCAAGCTTTTGATTCATATTAGTACTAAACTCTCTCATGCCAGATTAGTTTTGCCACAATACAGGTTTAGATTCTGCATTCCTGTAAGCACTGGGCACAAAAATGGGCTCATTGTCATCTATGATTTGCTTCTTTTTTAAAAAAAAAAAAAAGACAATTGAGACAATGATGATCAACATATATTATCAAATGTTTGGACCTCAAAATCTCTATTTCTATGTATGTTCTGGTAAAGACTAAAGGAATAGAAGTGCAGCACGAAGGCAAAAGGTCTTGAGTGTTATTTAACTAACAACAGCAATGCTGAAGGCCTAGCAGAGATTTAAAATTAGGAACCATAGCTGACAGAATTTAAGTGTCTCATGAGCTATTTAACTTAGAAAAGCCTGAAATTGGGGCCTCTGGTTTCTCTGTTATAACAGTTGTTGTCTTCAGTTTTAGAAATCACAACGCAGTGCCTTAAACAGATAGAGTTCCACTCTTTACTGTATGCTCTTTCGTGCTGCTGTACTTCTGTTCCAGCTCCTAGAGGAGGAGGTGGGAAAAAACTGCAGCACTAATGCAGGACAGATGCAAGATAAGCACACAGTAACTGTAGCTAAACAACATCCTACCAAAACTGTGTTGAAATGAATTCTCAGTGGAGCAGATTATTGTCACTTCACACAAGCAATTCATATTAGCTTCATGCGCATTCACCACAGAAACACCTCACTTCTATAGCTGTGAGCTCCAGTAGACGTTTCTCCTGACAGTTGCCTGCAGCACATAACCTCTGCAGCAGGTTGGGCATACATAGTTCCACAGTGGAAGTAACAATTTAATCCAGCAGAGTTATATTTTTCTTTCACTTTTTGCATTGCCATTTCCACTAAAAACTCAGTTAAAACCAGTTCCTGTAAGTCTTACTATGCTTGTTACTGTTTTCTTTTCATTCACTTATGTCTGATGCAAGATATTTGCTTTTATGTGATTGTTAAAACATGTAAGAACATTGAACTATGCCTCCTTCAATGTTAAATTACTATTTTAGAAAATATATTTACAGAAGCATAAGTGAGGCCATAGAAAGGTCGTTCCACATGCTGTTAAATCAGGGAATTCTAAACAATTAAGGTGTTTTTCTGATGAATCTGAACCTGAAAGACCGAGTTGAACAGCAGCGTGAACCTTCACTTTATTACACAGATTTAAAATGGAGGAATTTGATATACAAACAGATACACACACACACACACACACACACACACACACACACACACACATACTGAATTGTGTGTATGTAAAAGCAAGAGCAGATATCAAGAGAGATACAGTGTGTGTGTGTGTGTGTGTGTGTGTGTTAAACTGTGTCAAGTTAAAAAAAGAGCATGCTGCCAGTTTGATAACTCCCTCTCTCTCTGTGCTGTATGTGTAGTTGTACTCAGCCTACATAATTAATTGTCCACAGTTCAAATGTTACATTTAAACACTGGATTTCCCCGCGTAGCTCCGTTGGATAGAAAAATGCAGTCATGTTGCCAGGTTCATAGAAGTGAAGCCCTTTAGCTCCCTATGGTAAAAATGTATGAACTCAGTTTTACTGTAAGGCATTCAGGATCAAGGAATCTGTCAAGAAATTCAAGAGTTTACCATATTTTGGCATATTCATTGGCTGGTTGAGATACTGTAATAGTGTCAAAGACTATTTTAATCAACATCGCAAAATAAGAGCATTACTAGGATGAATACATTTGAAGAAAAGTATCCAAAACCTGGGAGTATATGTTGCCAGAGCATTGGGGGAGATTTTAAACATATTCACTAAGACAGACAACATGTTCAAAACTAAAAAATGTCTCTGTGCAATGTCTCATTTCAAGCCTTGTCAAAGGAAGGCAGATCATTCAAGCATGAAGGAACATTTTGCAAAACAAATGAATCTGCATTGGAAAATGTGAAATAATTTCAGATTATAACAGGCAGCTTTTTCCACTTTGAAAATACAAATTCATACCTTTGATACAGCTTAATTTCACCAATCTGTGATGTTTAGTGTTTTATGGTTATTTTGCAGTTTACTTTTGTACAAATTTCCCCCCAGACTAACTTGTTTTGGTAGCTCAGACAGGCTCGTTATATTTGCCATCCAGCCAAGAGACCAATGGTCATTTTGGTGTCGTGTTTTCTTCTGTATATAATGGTGAGTTTTCCTGTAATACCAGATTAAATAATTTGACATGACTGAAAGTGACTGAGACACTTACCTTATTTTGCATCCACCACAGGGCACATTAGGATCAGAGCAAAACATTACTACAATCCTTTATGTGCAATGCTGCATTCATGCCTCGGCAGCAAAATGGGAAGAACAGGAATGTCCTGCGTTCACGCATTATTCCAAGATGGTGATCATGTACTACGTTTTTGTTTGCTACAGGAGAGATACAGTACATCTACTTATTAATGAGCCTTAGGCTCTCCTAATAACCTACAAATGAGATTAAGATAAGTAACATTTAAAATCATTGCAAAATCATGACTTTATTAAATTACTTTACATTTTAATTTCACTTTTCATCATTTCTGGCACAGTGCAATACATCTTTCTGTCTGTACTCCTGTGATGACATCTTGCTGATGTGAATGGCCTGTGTATAGACCAGGTGCAGTTGCCCTTGGGGGTAGAGTATTAGATATTGAAGATTGGCAATGCGGTAGATGAATATGGAAGCATGACCAATGTTTTCACAGGAACACACAATGTCACTGATTCGAGACTTTTTGGTCATTTTTGTAATGGGAAGACAAAAATGGTTATTCTTTTGCATCATTTGTTATTACAACCAAACATGATTATCAAATGCTTATTGAGGGAGACCACTTAAAAACACTACTCTGGCTTATCCCTAGCCAGAGTTGTGGTTGAATACATTTTTAGGAGATTACAGTGAAGATGGTGAACAAAACAGAAAAGTGGACATCAGTGTCAAGCTAAGTCTTGCTGGTTGGACACCACATAGTATAATAAGACCTATAGTCAAGGATATGAATGACTAGAAAGAAACAGCTGGATAAAAGCCTACAATGCCGTACCAAAGTCAAACAGGAGTCATGCATGCAGTCGATCTGTCCTTCAATTACTTTTTGTTTATATAGCCATTCTCTTTTTTTTTTTTACAAGCAATAACATATATTCCAGCACACCCTCTTTAATTCTCTTGTTTACCCATTTAAAAACCTGTACTTTCTATGACAATATCACTGCAGCAGTTTCCAGATATGCAACTGTAATCACTACAGCTTATGAGAGGGGTTTTAATATCAAGTAATTACTGTCTGTCTGTCTGCTGGGGCACAAAGACAGCTTCATATTGAAGCTACAGCACTTCAAAACCTGTTTACTGGTCAGACATGATAGGATGTATAATTATCAGACGATTTGCCCCATGGAGAGGAAATGTCTCACCAAGCCAAATCAATGATGACGGATTATGTGCTACATGCTGAAAAATAGTGCTTAAACTGCACTGATTTTAGACATCAGAATTTGTTTTCTTATCACGGGGATTACAAAATAGCATTTTCATCAAGCGCTCTATGGCTCTACAGGGAAACTGTGAAAAGTGTGAAATAAGTTACCTGAGTGATGTCAGTCCTGCATTATGAGATACTGTGGGAGATTAGGCTGTAAATTTGAAAAGGAAAACCCACTACAATTTCCACTAGGGGTGAGTTTTACCACTATTCTACTTGGGTACTTCCTGTATCTTGGGCAGACTAGATAGGTGGCCAATACAAAAGCAGCATCCGAAACTAGTACCTATCTACTGCTATCGAATTGCTCAAACTACCTCAGGCTGTAGTTTGAAAAGACTTTGTAAAGTTTGGCTTCTCCCACCTGAACTACAACTTTAGTACATTAAACCCTTTCTGGACTGCAGGGAGTTAGGGACAACCAACATTTCAGTCTAGCTTGGAAAAACATAATCAGGTTATATATCTGGCTAATGGAAATGCATGCATGTGGCTATGTGTAAATGGGTGTATCTGAAATGTATTTGGATAAGTGACAAAAGTGTGTAAATGAGGCTTCTGAAATGGTGAATTGGCTGCTTTCATACTCGGGTAACTATATTACACTAGCTTAGATGTATGAGACAGTCATATCTGGAAATTTTATAAAGTAAGACATCTCAGTAGATATGATTTCTCTAGACCTATGATGAATAAAAACTGACAAAACAACTTGCATAGGCTCTGAAATCCATCCATACATGTTCAAGCCAGAGTTGTGTGAAGATAAATTCTTCTGTGAGACAATGTCGATTTCTCCCAACATCTTCAGTGCTGTTAAGTTATGTTAGCAGTGTGCTGCAACAATTCATTTGGATTTGTTGTCTTTCTCCGCTGACACAAAGAACTAAAGTGCTTAAATTCAATTTGACACCGCACGGTGTGTGTGTGTGTGTGTGTGTGTGCATTCAGGTATTAAATGCATATGCTGAGATGTGAGATATGAACATGGTTTGGGAGGAAAACACATGCATGAGTTTGTATATGTATGTTTGCAGACAGAATGCCAGTGATTGGATATGAATATTTTGAGTGACTTTGCCTGCTATATTTCAAGGGGCGCTGAAACTGGGTATTAGTGTGTATGTACGCGTAAGATACTGTCACTAGATGCTGACGCATAACTCTTAAGGGAGGTTAAGGGAAAGGAAGCTGATAGAATTTACTCAGAGAGAACTAATATTTCTTCACAGCAGAAAGATAGAAAGAAAGAAAGAGAGGTGGGCTGGATACAAAAGGGGAAAGAGAAAGAAAAGTAAGCTGGAAGGATATTAACAATGGTATTTGTTGTTAGTTGAGGCTATTTATCTGACTGAAGCCTAATGTAATCGGCGCTTCCCCTCCCCTTCTCCTTGTCTCCGTTATCAGCGTTTGATGCAATTAACTCTACTGCAGGGCCACCTCGCCAACATGAGATAATCTTGTGAGCGAACACCCAGGGAAATATACCATGACCCCGAATGACAGACTGAGAGACAAAGATGGAACAATCAGAAGCGAAAAGGTAAAGACACGTGACAGGAAAACTAAAAGCTGAGGAGAGATGTGCTGAAAGAAATAAGGAAAGAGAGAGAAAGCTGAGAAGGAATGGAGGAAGCAGAAGAGGGAGAGAGAAGAGAGAAAGAGGGAGGAGGAGAAGAAACAAGGAACAGATACCAAGATCTGACAGATGATTTTACATTTCATCCATGGGTAACGGACCGTTGCAAACATTATGAACATGCAGCCTGGAGGGGCCGGAGCTGTTTGTGTGTACGTGTATGTGTATCATCACTATGTCATTGTTTGTTTCAGATACATTCTTATTACACTGTATATTTAGGAAACGTTATTGTCAACATTTACAACATAACTCCTACTCTTACTCTAAAACAGTTGTCTTTAAAGCTACAATTATTGATTTGTGGCCACATGGGGGCAGTAGAACTTCACAACGTGCTACCAGACACGTATATTGTAGCCTTATATGAGTCATTAATATCACATATTGTGGTCTTTTAAGTGATGATAACACATTTAAGTCATGCTTCTGTCATGTTTCTGTCCAACTGATGAATGTAAGCCCAATATTTCAACACTTTGGTGTTGGGTAGTAGTTTTTTATTTTACTGAAAATAGCTGCCTGCTGCTAATGAAAGTGGTAGTCAATGTGCCGTAAACCAAAACAACAAGTTAAAAAATGCTAAAAAGCTCTCTAGAGCTGCAACATTGGATGATAATACTCTCTGGCTTCGTCACTTCAAGCAACCCCTTTCACATTACAAATAACCATTTGATTAAATGTTAAAATAAAATATTGATTATTGCAGCTTCAAGGAATCCTCTTAATATCATGATCAATATTAATAATAACGACAGAATAAAATGATGCAATACAGTAAGAGGCAAGAAAACACAATACAGAATGCTGTGTTGGAGAACAGATCAGATCTTCTGGGATTAGTAAAGACTAAAGATTCGCAACGATACGAGTTGAAACTTGCAACTACTTGCAATGCGCCGGATGGAGCTGGATATAATTTGTTGCGTCTTAAAATATGAATGAGGATAGTGATAGTGAGTTACTTGCTACAGTTGCATTTTTTGTATTGATGAAACGGCAAAAACATTAAAAAAAAAGAGAGGGTCAAGATGACCAGCTGACTTCTCTATGAGCTGATTGGCTGAACAGGTGACGTGCCTTACATTCTAAAACCAACCGCTGGCGACTTGACAAGCTGAGCCGCAGGTGACGCCATCAGCCGGCTTGAGTCGAGCTGAGACGGGCCAGTTTACATCTCTGCAACTTTTCCCTGCGACGTTCTAAAACGGTTTCGTCTCGTTTCAAAAAATAGTTTTCCACAGGTTTCATGAGAAAATTATTATTATTTTAAGTATTACAAAAGTGTTTCCAGACTGTCCTTTTTCAGTTATCACATATGTGCTAAAAGCTGGGAATTCAACAAGCCTATGCATGTTCTCTTTCACAGTAGACAGGGAAAGTTAAGGGAAGGTAGGCATACCAAAAGATAAATTACACCACTTTATTTTAAATAATGTAAACCAAGATTGATCATTGATCATTTTTTCTTTGGCATATACCTCAACTGAGGACTGGGAAAATGTCACCACTGCTGAGGATTTTCTTCATCTTACGTCCTTGTGAGGACATTTGTTCCTCATAAGTACAGGAATACAATAACAAACACACCTCACATAGTCATTAGGCTGCTGAGAAGTGGAAATAACATTCAAAGAGCCACCTCACATGTCACATGAATGAACAATGTGTCTTAAAATGCCAAACTTTCATTTTCTCATGTAGAGACAAAAAAAAGGATGACTCAACATTTGCTCGGTATAGATATTTACTTCAGTGAAGGAAGCTTTCGTTGTATGGCCTCGCAAGCAAAGATTTCCTGGTTCGTTTATTTCAGTGTAGGCGTTTGCGTGATGGTTTGCGGGGCGCCGTGCACAGCAGTCATCCGAGCTTCCAGTGCAACACATACACGTGTCAGTTGCATGAAAATGTGTATGAAAGTTTTTTGTCTATCTGTGTGTTATGTAAAATTCCTCTATGAATAGCTGCAAGCGCTGTGTGTGATAGACATAATCATTATCTAAATGGCCCATTAAACTTCCTCAAGAGAAAGCTTTAAAGCCTGACAACACATATATTTGCTCTCAGACAACACTGAAAATTCAAAAGTGAAAATCATTACTATTTTCTTTTGTTAGCAACATTACATAATGCATGTTAGGCCTATGGCCAAGAACAATCTACATACTTTAAATGATTCCCAAGGTATATCAAATTAGTAATGCCTGACATTACAACCCACACATCAGTCACAGCCTAATCAGTATTCCCGAACATGAGCAATACTTCCCTAAAGCTATACATCAGAGAACCAAGACTCTAATCTATGATGTTTGTCTGAACTTTCACATTGCTGTGAGCTCAATATTAAAGTAGTGCTATCAGTCCCTAGGAAATCATTCTGGGTTCATCCTTCTTGCAGGTTCATGGATACATGATGAACGGTCCAAATGCAAAGAATGGGGGTTGATATGAAGACAGGAGAGGAAGATGAGAAAACAGGTATGAAGAGGGGAAAAGAGAGTGTGTGGAAAGATCTCTTTATACAGTATTTAGCTGAATGAGAAAACGTACATCAGTCCTCGGGAAAGAATTGTCCCTTCTGTAGGTTCATGGAAATACTCTCCAAATGCAAAGGATGGGGTTACTTTCATGCTCTGCATATTTATTTAGTAAAAGTAGTAAATCAAGTATTTATCTAGTATTTGAAAAACAACTCCACATACTGAGATATCTGCCTGTTTCACTGTCAGCAGTTTGTAACATTCACCACATGAAAGCACGTTCCAAACCAATAAGATGGCTGCTAACTAAGCTAATAGCACTGCCACGATGACGCCCTCTGGTTCTAATATGTCTTCTGGAATTTTCTAATCATGTCATCATGTCTCATTTTCCCTCCAGTTGTCCTCAGTGAGTTTTCACCTTATCACTCAAGTTCCTGTCTCACCTGTTCCCCATTTACCAATTCTCATTCGCAATAGCCTATACTGTATATTGACCTCAGTTTTCTGCAGTTCTCTTCCAGATTGTCAACGTTGCCTAGCTCGTGTCTAGCCATTTCTGTAAACTGCATCCATTTGAACCCATTGACTGCCCTTGATCATTGAAAGCTTCATGTCTTACTATCTTCCATTCTTCTTGCTGGTTTGACCTGGCCTCACTTTGCTGACTGCATGTTTTTTTTTAGTTTTGTGTTTTACTATAGTTACAGTAAATTGTGGAATATTATATCATTCTAAAAGGTGTACTTGAAAACAGGGTTTTGTATCTGTAACCGTAGTTTTGTAAACTTGTACATTTATGTTTGTATCTGTAACCGTAGTTTTGCAAACTTGTACAGTGACGTTTGTATCTGTAAGCTTAGTTTTGTAGACTTGTACATTTTGTTTTCTGCCTGCAGACTCCATTTTGCGAGTCTGTGCATTCAGACACAGCCTATAAAAGTACACCTTTTAGAATGATATAATATTCCATAGTAAATTGCCTTTTAACTACATAGAGACAAAATGCCTCACCAAACCAAGCACAACTGTGCTGAGCCTGCTCGCTCTCCTTATTTGCTACCTATATTCATTTTCTGACATTTCAGTCAGATAACATGTTTATACTTTGAGGTTTCTATATATGCACATTGGCATTTGGATAGTGCATCACTCTCCGAGCTCACTAGTGAAGATTGAAGATATCCAGAATACCTTATGACCTAATGTAAGAAGAATATTAATGCTTTGCAGTGTACCATGCATTCAGAGTTGTGTGTGTGTGTGTGTGTGTGTGTGTGTGCTGTCGTGTAACCCTCAGTATCAAAGAAACATAAACTATTTGATTATTAATGCATGTAGGTTATGCTCATAAGCTTCTTTGGGGTTTGTGGATGAGTGTGAATGTGGTTGTCAGTCTCAGTCTTTTGTGTACCTGTTTATAAGCGCTGGGAATGCTTTGGTCTGTTTATTAGTACTTTACTATATGTTTTCTCTCCCTCTGGTGCTTTTGTCGTGCATTAGAGCCTGCCTATGAATGCCTCCTCTGCGTATGTGTGTGTTTGTGTGTATGCTAGAAGGGTGCGCTAACCTTTTCAGAGCTACATTGTCTCGTGGGTTTTTAATTGTCCCTCGTCTTTATAAAGCACTTGACCTTCTCTGCTCTGTCTTAATGATTTGCTGCTACTGCAATGGCCTGCTCATTTAGGAACTTCAACGAGGAGGGCAGGCAAGCAGAGGAGGAGGATAGACAGAAAGAGTAAGATGCCGATTTGCTGCTGCTCAAACAGGCAGTTAATTTAGTCACAGAAGTGGGAAGGAGACATCAAACCTGTGGCGATATGAGCAAATATGTTTACAAAACTGTACACTAGCAGGAATGTGATCATGTATCTTGTAGTACATCGAAGCTTTTGGGAATGGATATTCCACCCACTCATTGTTTTCTTGACAGAGACCATCAGAAAACACATTAACTCAGGGAACTTGTTTCGTATGGTTGTACTTGACTTTCTGACAGTCAAGTATGTGCTTGACAGAATGGTGGATTCAGATATTAAAGAGCCTCTTCCCTCTCAGTCCAAGTGTTCTTTGATTGTTTATTTGGTGTGGGACACTGTCAGAGTGTCTAGGCCCGTTATTAGTTCTGCTTTGCAACAATGTTCCGAAGTAATCCTGTCAGGCTGATCCTGTTCTTTATACTTATCCACATCTTAACCATAACTGATTTGCCATAACCATGATCTGACTGTTTTTCAGCTTTTTAACAAACACCTGTGTGCCTTTTCTTGCAGCGAGGACAGTGTCAGATAATGTGATTAGAACATTTTGGGCTCTCAGAATGTAGTCGTTAGCATTCTGTGTAATCACGTTGATAGTATTTTACCCAGTGATGTTGGCAGGGTTCAGGCTCTCACTTGAAACAAAAAGAGAAAGGGAAACATTCATAATCCATATTCAGTTGCTGCTCATGGGTGATAATAACAACTACTGGCACAGGCATACTTACTATTCAGCTTCTCACAGAACGAACAGACTTTAAGGACCTATTAAAGCATCAACTGAATATAAATCAAAGAAGGTTGTTTTGATCCAAAGGACCTTATTGTACCTTGAGTGGATATGTGTTTTTGCGTTGACCACGATGGGGGATTGAACCCCTAACCCCACTTACGCTTGCATTGCAGGTCTTTTACTCAGGAGGCTTCACATCACACACAAATAATCCAGCAGCCACCCCTCATTGTAAGATATTTAGATTTCCAAATTGATAAAGAGAAAATGTCACCCACATAATTACATGCAAAAACAAGGAAATAATTAAAATAGAGGGGCCTTTTATGCTAAATTACAGAGGGGACACAAAGGGGAAACAAGTGTACTCTGCATATTAAATTAAAGCTCACAGGTATCGGTATGCTTATTGAAATTCAGCCTTTGACACAAGAGACAGGCATGTATGACCTGATGAAGAATCTAAGCATCTGATGAATATGAAATGAGTAATAATTTGTAGAATATGATGGATGCTTTGATCCAAAGTGTCCAAATACTCTTAAGGTAACACAATTGTAAGGGCAGCCCTGACCTCAAACCCTCAACGTCTAACAAAGAAGGGTTTACTGTGGGAAACAGGAGCAAAGTTGAGGGAAAATAAAATGTGAAATGTGCGTGTTAAGGATGAAGAGATTATCCAGAGTGTGAAAGGGATTTAAAGAACATTTGGTTTGGCAGACTTTGTGCATGCACAAACATATCATGGCAGTAAGTGGAAGTTAAGGCAGACACACACACGCACACACACACGCACACACACACCAGGCCTTTGTTAGCGATGTTTAACAGTTATTATTATCGAGTAATGACATGCACACATCTGGCTAAGTACTTTAAAGCAATGTCCTATAACTGGTGTTATCAACAGCTCTACACCTGGCCAGAGCATATCATTGCATCACCCACCCCCATCAGCCATATGCATTAGAATAGCATAATTTACCATAATATATTTTACATTTGTCCTTGCATTTAACATTTTTCAGATTATAACTTGCTATAATTAATAACTGTAGCTCAGTGTTACAGTTTGTTTCTTCCAAAATATGCATTATTGTACAATTACTACTACTTCCTGACTTTTCTGGCAAAATAGACTAATCAAGGGAATCCAGGTTTAATTTATGAAGTAATTTGGAAAATGAAGGAAGTGTGTATTGAATTGGGAGGAGTCCAGTTAAAGAATGACTCTCTGTCTATGAGACAATTTCATGATTTGAATCATCTGTCATTGAACGCTGAGTCCAGTCTTCACTCTCTTAGCTGAATCAAGTTACTTTTTCTTATTCACCCTTTCAGTTTTTCCGCAGAACAATGTACGATAAAGCTTAAGCTGACAACACACGATGAGCGGCAACATCACTGTCTGTGTGCCATTGTTTCCTAGGTTTTCTAGGAAGAGAGCAGCGTTGCCCAACACAGCGGTGAGTGCAGCAGGCACACCTCATCCTGTGAAATCTGGCAGCAAAGTTGTGTGATCAGAATAGCCGCTAACGGTTCACGGCCAATACGTCAAGTAATTAACAGAATGAATATTCTGTCCACAAATATTTCACTTCGTACCTTCAGAAGCTGAGCAAAATGCTGACATACTGCCTGTTAACAGCAACGTGGAAATGACTTTGGGTTAATCATGTGCCAAGGTGTAAGTAGTTGCAGCCAACAACTTTCAGTTCTTGGCATCGATGCTCATCTTTTTTTTCTTCGCTAATACAGTCACTATAAATACCTATGGGAAGGTCTTTTGGCAAAGATGTGCCATAACTTCATTTGCATAAATCTCTCACTGAATAAATCAGAAATCCAGAGGCAGAAGCTTGTGTAACTGAAGAGCAAAAGAAAACTGCAATTTGCTCATGCAGTGAAGTCTGAGTGAATTCGGGTCTGTGGTGCATTTCTGTCTAACCACACAATAAGCTAATGTCCTGTCTAAACTCAAGCCATCCACTTGTCCACTCAGCAGTCTGTCAAGTGGCCCTCTTAGATTGTGTGTTCACAAGTGGTCACGCTTTTGTGTTTTGGTTGAAATTAGAAATTAACACAGTGAACACTCAAATTTGCAAATCTAATTCAGATGCCCTTAAAAGACCAAACACTGCTTTCATTAAACAGCAGTGTTCAAACATAAGTGCATGTGACGTTGCTAGGATACAGTGTTACAGTGAGATGTGCGGACCAGCTGGCATTGACACCTGATGCAGGTTCTAGCAGAAAACGCCTCCCTACCCATAGGGACTCACTTGAGATTATTGATTGTGACCAGTTTGGAGACTCACACTGATGCTGAGCTTCAAATTAAATAATCAATGTGTGGGAGGAGAGTTATGGCCTGAACTTGTTGCCACAGTTTCTCAAATGACTTTCTGTTTATTGTCCATTTGGGTTATATGCCACTTTGTGGGGTACAGTGTGATGTAAGGTCCCTTTTAATAAAAGCTTCTACATTGTCAATACAAATTCACACTTCTAAAAATAAAAATAGTGATTCAGTGATTTAATTTTAAAGCATGTTTTGGGCATTTTTGTCTTTTAGATAGAAGGCAGTATGGACAGGAATTAAGTGGGGAATGAGATGGGGATGACTTGCAACAAAGGCCCCCAGTCGAACTTGAACTGGGAATGTTGCCCCTTAGTTTCAGTGAAAGGGAATCTTTATACTACATCATAAGATGACTGTTTATATAGATTACTTTCTATTTAACAGTGTTCTTCCAACTTTGTGTCAACAGTTTGTAAGGGAAGGCCCTTTCCAATTTCAGCAAGACAATTCCTCTGTGCATTAAGGGAGGTCCATAAAGAAACTTTTTTTTATTAGTATTTTTATTTGGTGTGGTAGATTTGCAGAAAGATGTGTAGACAGCTACTGTATGATTAAAATAGAAGCGCATCTTCTATGTCAGATGAGCAGCAAGTGAAACGGACGACTGAAAAACGTAGTTAAAACAAGTTCACTGTAGCCAGTGTTTTCTGCAGTCTGTTATACTGGTGTTAGTGTTACGCCGTGGAATAAGGCGTGAATCAAATTCTAATATTTAAGACGTTAATTGTAAAAGTTATAAGTTATGTAAAAGTCAAACAAGTTTTAAAAAGTTAATGACTTTTTTGAAAAGAATGTTAAAGCACCGAAACACCATGAAACCCTAATTCATGAATTAAGTTTCAGGTCAGAGCTGTTTGTTTTGGGGCTTGTTGCTTTGGAGAATCTCTTCAAAGGCTTAATCAATAAACATGTACTTTTAGAAACTTGTACTTTTTTACCTTTTTCAAATGCATAAAAACTCTGAAAAGCCTAGCAAGCCACTCCATAAGCATCATCCCCAAAAACACACACAGACAGGTTGGATTCCTAATAATCCCAAATTTAACAAGCAGATCATTCCTCTGCTCAGTAAATCAACACGTGTTCCTGTTCTGTGGCGTTGTGACTGCAAATTAATGATCTGCATATTTACATAATTGTAGTGGCATGAAAATATCTGTATTTGAGTGTACTTATTGTGTGTGTGTGTGTATTGGTTAAGTGTTCTGTCTCTGTTATGTCAAGCAACACTCAGATATCCAAGCTGTTATTGTGTTCACATGCCCGGTTACCTTGACTACGGTGTGCTTTCAACCTCCTGCATACAGCACACCTTTTCATGGGAAATATTAAATTCAAAAGAAGTTAATACACTCAGATCACAGCTGTTACGTGATCGTAATGCATGCACAAGCTTGGGTGTGGATTATGGAGCGGTTCTCAGCTATAGAAGTCATCTTGTTAGAATTGGAAAAGTGTGGGCGAGAGATGCACCACAAAAAAAGGAATTTGTGTTGTATGGTCAGTAAATTATAGCAGTGTGTCACATTGGAAGAATTAAATGGTTCATGAGTTGTTGTGGCACCAGTTGTCTGCACCAAAATGTGAGCCCACCAGATCCAAAAGGAAGTCTGGAAGCATTTGGTCACATAATTCCCACATTGTTCATCAGGCAGAAAGATATTTGGCTTTCTAAAAGTCCGTTTTTGGCCGGTTCTGTTTTTTAAGATCTCCCAATGAGCAATAGGTGTTTTATAAAACTAAAAAATAAATGCACCTTTTTAATCTTATTTGTTGCATAGACTTCGCAATCTGGATAATTTAGATTATTATTGTTTACATAATTTGTCATCTGTGAAATCCATGAATAGTCTTATTCTTATAATAGAATAAGACTATAATAATTTTTGGCATTTTATCAAACAAGGGAACATTTTTTACTGTTCTTATTATGTTATAAGTGTTAGAAATTGTCTTCAGTTTATGCTGTGAGCCATTTTTTAAAGAGAAGGCAGCTGTTTTTAAATGGCGGAAGGCTTGTTTGGGAGCAAAAGTTTTCAAATACAGTATACCCCTCTGACCTACAGCAATATTCTGGTAAATTGAAGGCACCTTTTCTCTAACCAGATGATCTTTGCAGCAGGGACTGTCATTCTGCTGTCCTTGCCACTGAAAAAAGGGTCTGAAAACGAAGTCAGACGGTTGAGGAGGGAGCTGGACTGATATATTGGGACTCTCCAGTGCACCCAGAGGGACCATTAGGAGCACATCAGCCTTACAGAGTGCAGCCTCACCGGCTAATAGGCTGTTTTCACACTCACATTATGGAATAATAGGTGTAGTTGTAGCAGGACATCAGCAGTATTTTTCCAGAAGTGGCTTGCAGCAATTCTACAGTACCCACCAACACTGGAAACTGGCCTTTAAGCAAGGCACTTATACCAGCTGTAAATAAGAGTTCACTCAATATTTTGACATCCTGGTGGAATGAGATGGGTTGGGGGTCCATTAAAGAAAAAGTCTTGTGTCTTTCAAGGACATGATCCCATGAACAGACTAACTTAAGACCCAACCTAACTATATTAAACATTTAAATCGTCCCTTAAATTGTAAAACACAATGCAGAAAATGTTTGTTCACATTATTGATGTAATAATCTGTATATTAAAAATTAAAATTCCACAGTGCCTGACAGTACTTTCTCTGCAGTACTTACTTATCTCATTAAATGACTCATTATTGATTGTCCCTGAGTTTACATCCTTCTTAGCAATTATTGATGAGAACTGAGACTCAATAAAAATTCAGACTATGTTTCCAGCTATCGATTTAATAGGGGACTATATGAAGGTGAACAGCTATATTCTATAACACCAGTCACCACTGACAGAATATGAACGCTGCATTACTGGATTGAAGCCTGCCAGTAACCTCATAATGGCATGAATCAATGCAGCTATCAGATTTGTGCTTCTTCATCACAGAGTTGCTCAAACTGGCTGCCATGATGGACGTCACCAGCCAGGATACGCAATGAGCAGGCCGAAACCTGATTATGGTCTTGAGTGAGTGGGTGCGTCCCAGTAATGAGATTAACATCCTGTCTGCGTGTGTGTGCGGTTTTGCATGCGGTAGTATGCGTGTCGAAATGTATGCATGTGTGATTTTGTTAATATATACAAAAACCTATGTGACTGATCCCTGCAAAGTGTGTTTGTTTGTGTGTGTGACTGTAATATACTGTGTGCTTGTGTGTGTAAGTAGGACCATACTGTGTTTTTTCAAGTTTTATCTCCCCAGCTGCAAATCGCATTACCACAAAAATTTTTAAAATGTATTTTCCTGCCTTCCAGGTAGCCATTGGCTTCCATCAATGTCCATATGATGTGAAAATCAGGCTCTTGAAACTTGCTGTAGACAGGTAATCTATAAGGATAACATAACTTTGACAAAAAAAAAATGTAGACTTCATGTTTATTGTGATGGAGTTCATATTTGTATCAGATTTCTGTAACATACAGAAGTAAATGGAAACCAATGGCTGCCTGAAGGGTGAGAAAAACACAGAAACATCTGAAAGACAACAACATGATTTTCAAAATGGTTAGCTGCAATGCAATTTGCACTATGCTTGTTGAAAATGGGCTACAACATGCAAAATCACCGTTACAGCTCTTTAACGTGTCACTAGGTCATGCCGGCCGGAGGCTGACAGACTGTGATGCCACTGCTTAGATGAAGCCGTTTCAAGCGATTGGCCAAAGTGAGAAACTTGCTACGGTGAAAAGAAAAGGGTCGTTATAGAGACAAGCACAATGAATAAGACTGGCTTCTCAAAGCCCCATTCTTAACTGTTTGTGTTATTAACACTGTAGAAACATGGCAAAACCTCACAAACATGATTTTTTTTCCCCCTGTAATGAGCCAATGCGTGGACAGTCGGCCAAAAAAAGTTGGCATTGATCATCAGCAGGCGGTCAGATTTCTGCATTTCTTTGTTTATTGAATGAAAAACAGTAACTGCCAAAATCATGAGATTATTACTGTTTTCTGTTTATATTCTATTAATGCTACCCAATTGGCACTTGCAATTACCTCATTAAAATGAGGTTTCATTATGATAAGCAGTACACATGCAGTGGGAGGAATACACAATGGACAACTAAGAAACCATTAAGCAGATGGAAATGAATACTGCTCACATTTGGCAGGAATGGATCAAACCATCAACCAAGTTACTTGCGGTGTCTAGCAGCAGTTAGAACAAAACAACAATGATCATGCCTTGTGTTGCATACATGTGCTCTTCCTTTCCCTGGTCAGCTCTCAGATGTTTTTTCTATACTGTCTCTCTGTCTGACTCCCTCCCTCCCCAGTGGGATTCCACACATGCTGGGGTGGTCCTGTGTTTAATCTCCTTCTTTTCTTTGAAGTCTGCCCAACTTTTTCCTCTTCGCTTTTCTCCCCTCCATATTTCCTCCCCTTCCCATCATGTCCTCTCACTCTTCACCTCTCTTTTCTTCTCTGTCCCATTCCTCTCATCCTCCAAACTCTTCTCTTTTTTCCTTTCCTCTGCTCTCAGGATGCCTTCTCATGTCTTCCTTTCTACCTCTCCTCTCATCTCCTCGCCTCCCCTCCTCCTCCTCCTCCCCACCCCATGTAGCCGCCCAGCTCGCTGCTATGCTGTGTACCCATGCATCACCGTGACCACCCTGCCTGCACCCGCTGTTAAACTATTCCTGGGAGAGCTCACCTGCGAGTGGAGGGCTCTGTTGAGAAGAAAGGAGAAGAGTGCAAAGAGAGTAATGAAAAACAAGTTCCACCCCCTTTAACAGCTGGAAGTGACCAGATACTGTGTTTTGCGAAAATGTAGTGCGCAGAAGCATCCAATGCATATTTTATTGTGTCTGAATATATATAAATTCTCTTCTGTGAACTGCACGTTTTAGCTTGTGAGTAATTGTATCATACTGAGAAAGGAATCACAAAGGACTGCAGGGAAAGAACAAGAAAGAGATAAAAAAAAAAAAAGAGAAGTTCTGCAGTCACATTGGTTGTTGCTGTGAATAAGAATATGTTCTTAGTTAAACTCCAGTGGGCAAGATGCAAAGGGCAGATTCTTGATGTCACCCTAGATTTTTATTTTAATAGTTACCTCTTCTTGCCATTTGGGGCTGCCAGTGTGCAGTGTTGCCTAATGCAGCATCCACCTTATTGGGGTATCTGATGATATACATAATGTATGATGGCAATCCATCAGTTTATTAGAAAAAGTGTGGGTGAGAGAAGTTAAAATGAACATTATTAAATGTACTATATTATGCTTAAATTAGAGCACAGACACAAATGTTCCATATAGAGCCTAGGGCCCTGTCCAAGCCGAATCGCTGTGTGTATGGAGCCTAACAAGCAGAGCAGCGGTGCTCCGGATGCTGAGGCAGCATCTATACGTGTTATTCTCAGCCTCTCTAACACATGGGGCTGTCTGACTAATGCTAGACTTTGCTGTGAGCCAAATGAGCTGAGTCTAATGAACTAAAATTAGAATTGTCGGCTCACTGCAACAAGATATATAGCATGCAGTAAGTAAATACACGTGTTGAAAGTAGTCACCTGGCAGATTTTTTGAAGCACATATTTAAAGCTACCCAGAGGCGCAAAAGCTACCTGCTCCCAAGGTACCTGCTTCTGCTGCACTTCCTTGTTTTTCCTCTTATTTTTAATTTAAAAAAGCACCACAGTATTTTGACCTGGTAAAAGAGTCTTTGCTTTAAAGAAGCAGGGTGGCGTGACACTGAAATATGGAACTAATATTATTAATTAGGTTAATAAGTACTAATATACTGTAAACTAGCAATAGAATAAGCGAATAATAAAACCCAAAGGTTAATAAAAGATATTAAACGTTCAAATGCAAAATCAGTATAAGCTCTCTAGTGTAAGTATGTGTCTGAGTGTGAGAGGATTTAAAAGTTGAAGTGTAGAGTACAAACCCTGTGAAAGTCAGACCTAAAGGAAATCAACCAAACAATGCATTTATAAAATAAATATCAAACACATATCTCTGTTACATTTCAAATTTCAAACTCATTCTTTGTTATTTAATTGAAATTTGCAAGAACTTAGCAGTAATACTTGTCTTAGTAATGCATATTAAAAAGTGTTATCTGATTTACAGTCTGGCACGTGACCCTCTCTTTGCAAGGTCATAGGGGTCCCTCTAGAGTCTCCCGCTTAGCAGTGGACCTCCCTCCTTTACTGATCCACCTCCAATTTGTGAAAACAGTGCTGTGTGCATAACATATTTCATAATTTAATGATGAAAAAATAATCAAACAAGACGCTATATTAAAACGGCTGCCGCTTATAAAGTAACCAAAGAAAATAAAAAAACTATATAGCAGACATAAATTCCTACCATCTTCTGTCTGCTCCTGAGGGTTGACTTTCACATCCTGTCTGAATCTAGAAGACACAATGTACTCATCCAGCTGTCCCACAGGGATCCCGCAGGACCCATGGGATTACACATCCAATGTCCTCCTCTTCTGAACACACAACCCCACAATTTGACATCGAACAGTGTGCCTCTATGAGTTGCAGTACACCAACAGCCTTATTTATTTAAACTGAAATACTGCAACAGTAATATAAATCTGCTATGATCCACAATTGTGTAACAACATATTCAATCATTAGTCTTATTTACTGTATGTTTACATGACCAGAGCCTTCAATAGAGTCTTAGGTCTTAATGAATAGAAACTGAAAATATAGCAACGTTTTATGAGGTCAAACTGCCAAATGCAACTGTTTGCTGAACGTTGCTAGACTATGATGAGGGAAAACTGACAAAAGGCATTCGTGTAAACTGTTTACTGCTTGCTTATTTCCAGCCTTGTAAACCATTCAGTGCATACAAAAGGAGAGAATATTTACATGTACACCTTACATCTTATATCTTAATAAATATATCGTTAAACAAAATTGTACTCTAGATGTTCTGAAGCATGCACACATACATAATGTTGTACCACAAAATTTCCTCCATGGTTGGCAGACTGGTACCAGTATGTTTTAAAGCACCTGCTGGGTGACAGATAGCAGGAGGTTTTCAACACTTCCAGTGCAAGACTTCTGCTGAGTGAAGGTAGTCTAAGCTTTAATAAAGTGTGCAAAAGTTGTCCAATGTCAAAGTCAAGTTAGGTCAATGAGAAATCCCTCCTAGCCAATGGAGAAATACTTACTGGATCAAAGGGGAAGAGGAGACAACAGAGGAGATGAAAAAAAGTGAAGGTGGAGAGAGAAGAAAAGTTGCAGAAAACGAGGACCCAGAGTTTGGTAAGGAAAAGAAGCAGAGCAGTGGCGGGGGAAATGGAGGGGAGGGGTGATGAAGATGGACCAGGAGATAAGAGAGTAGGTGAGCAGATGAGAGGGAAAATAAAGGAGAGGAAAGGTAGATTGCATGGGAGAGGAGAAGAGATGGCTGTACTTCAAAGAAGCAGCAGATTCAAAAGTGGACCACCTTTTCATGGAGACCGCCTACTGAGAGAGGGATTGGAAGAGACAGTGAGGGAGAAAGAAAGAGGGGCAGGTGGGTACAGAGCGATGGGCAGGTTGAGGGAAATGGAGGTAGAAACACGGAAAGGGACTGTCAAAAGACCAGCAGAGGTGGTCTGAATCTGTTGCAGTATGTATTTCCATAACAATTTTGACAACTTTGACGTTTTACCTTTGGTAATGACCCTGGAGTATTGCATGCATGAAGCTGCACACCATTTCCCATTTGTTTCCCTGATGTAGACAGTCAGACAGAATATTTTTCTCCTACTGACAACCAACAAGGGTTTGTGTTTTCCTACACATCTAATTATTTTATCACATTAAAGCTATAGTCATAATTTATCTGCATAATCATTTATTAGCGCGGGAAGTGGGGGGTGCTGTAGGGGCTGGCCAGGGTGAAACACAGAAAAAGAGAGATAATTAAGGCTATTTCTTCTGGATCACAGGCAGCTTTTAGGCAGGTTTTTACCTTTTTAGATTATTTAAAATGGTAAAAACCTTTTTTAAAAATCTCTGATAGGCGTTTGTGGATTCATTATTCTGTTGTAGTTCAAGTATGAAAAGGTTTAACATATTTATGGTTTTCAGCCTGTATCCTGACGTGACTGCGTGCCTTTACCTCAGCTGAAAGTTTAGAGGAGCTGCTAAACATAACTGGCCACAGAGGGATGCTGAATAAGCATAATCTGCAAAAACACTCCAGTGGTAACATTTGTGAATGTGCATACATTTGTTTTATGTTCAATCTGAATGTACCGTCAAAAGAAATATAACCACCAACAGATTACTAAAAGACTATCATGTTTTTCCTTTGAAGGTCGATATTATAATATACATCCAATTTGATGCCATGATTGGGGAAAAAGTCATCATGGCTGTGGTTAAGATTAGCTAACAGAAAAACTTTGGCGTTCAGTTGAGGTTAAAAATTTAATAAAGAAAGAACACTGTGCAGCAGCTTAACATAAAGTGACTCAAGATGCTGAACAAACTTGCCAGTGACAGAAAAAACAAAGTAGAAACACTGCAAACAAAATATTAAGCATACAGGAGGAATAATTCAACAGTGCAAATGACAAATTTCAGCGCCGGTGTTTGACAGGTTGTTTGGAGGTTCAATACAGGTTGACACAGCCTGCCTTGTGGGCATCTGATGGGCGATTACATTAAGGCCAGTTAACCAGCTCCACTGTCCAGCACATCACATAAACAAGGCCCTGCTGTATCACTAACATCAGGTTTCAGGTGCTGTGTGTGAGTATGTATGTGTGTGCTCTTATAGGGAATTTCTTGGAATTATCTTCTACCCATAGTTACCATTGTGTGTATGTATAATTCACAACAAGTGTCCCTCACCTGTAGCTGTCACTTTGTGTGTGCAGGTATATGTAAAGTGGTGCATATGTATGTGCGTCACAACTCCTGTTTCTCTCCCCCCGAAGAAATTGAAAGAACTGCTAGTGTGTGTGTGTGTGTGTGTGCTCAGAGTAGTCTAATTGTCCAGATCCCAGGGTACTTGTAATACAGCCACAGTTCATTTACTGTCTCTATCTGCCCCTATTAGAGAAGAGTAGAAAGGGATTTAGTTGCCACCTCATATGAAAACCACACTAAAAGCTGCCTGTGATCCAGAAGAAATAGCCTTAATTATCTCTCTATTTCTGAAGCTCTGTTTTCTGCTCCCAACTTTATTTACCAATTGGAATAAAAAATGCCAAAGCAGGCAGAGGACCCACTTGGACCTGCATTAGTGACAGCTGGAGTGTTTTTGCAGACCATTTTTAATCAATAATGTATCAGCTATACAGACGTTGGATGTAGGTAGCTAATTACACACATGTATATGTTTGTGTAGCAGGTTTGGGTTAATCTAAAGGATCTCGAGTTCTTTTTATTTTCCTCCAGTGGATTCACACAGCGTCTAAGCGCAAAGTTTTAGCTCAAGAAACATTTTCCACTTTGCCCCAGTTTGAACTGCCCAGAGCAAAGAACCTTTTGGCATCTACTTGTCTTCTATCATCAACTCTGTATGCAATTGTGTCCCCTCTAGAACACACCTCCATTGAGTCCTGTATGCCACAGTAATGGCAGAGTAATGGATGGGTGCTGCAAACATCGAAAGCAGCAAAGTGTTGACTTCAAACTTTAAGCTGACATTTTTGTTTATGAATAAATAGCTAGGACCTTTTAAAGGGAGACCACATGACAAGCATCTGTGCATCTGCCAAAAAAACTAAGATGTTGTTGTAAGTATACATGAATCTTCCCTTCTATTCTTCAAAATGTAGGTGTTTTTTGTGTGTTTTTGTCTTTTCTGTAAGTGCCCCTAAACTAAACCAGATGGACACACACACACACACACACACACACAAACACACTGGCTGTTGTGTAGAATAAGCATTTTGAGTACAGGATAGTCCATCTAACAACCAGGTTACCCTGCTGCACCACAGCCATGATACAGTAAGGCTCAAAAAAACATGAGTCATAATAAAACCCACAAAATCATGTATTATTACATTTAATGAGAACTTAATGAGGGCACTATTTCGTTTTTTGTGTAAGTGTAAGCCCATTAAGATTTCTGTGGGAAAAATAATAATAATTGAGAAATACCTGTCCTCTATGGAGCTGCTGTTAGTTAGGTGTGTGTGTGTGTAACTTGTATTGTCCCAAAGTGGCTTTCACACCCACAGGAATTGTACTCAACCATTAAACAACAAGCTTTAAAAACCCCTAACACCCCAAAAGTCCCCTTAAAGCTGCTTGTAAACCTCACAAGTCCTGTCTCTTAAAACTCTCGTTCACATTACTTGTCCCTCTTTCTCCTCTCCTCTGAGCCTTTCCTCTCATCACCCCTCCATGCTGTCTTTTGTTTCACCCTCCCTTAATCTTCCTCTCTGTCTTTTTATCCCTGTTAGTTATCTTCTCATCAAGCCTTTCTCTACACCTATTTCTCAAATCTGTCCCCTCTCTCTTTTTGCATGACCCTGAAACTTGTGCCTAATGAGCTCCATCTGAGTGTGTGCGTGCATTTGAGATTGTATCTGTTTTATAGTGTGATGTGAAGTGGAAGCTAATGATAGGGTAATTAGTGGCAATGTCTTAGCTATTATAACACACACTCTTTCAGATGACACAATCAGCTATTTTTTCAGTTCAGTGAGAAAATTTATTAGGGCTCAAATATAATCTGACAGCATGCTATCAATTCCCCATTTTCCCCAATGTGCATGCACACACACATCTGTTCTCATCTTATGTTTGCACACATTGTGAAACAGTGAGTTTAAACTTTCCCATGAACTCAAGAGTTTTACTTACTGAGAAATGTACTATTTCAGCCACCTCAGCCAGAGGAAGAAGAAGGAAGAAGCCAGAGGAGAATGCAAGTTCTATGGGCCCCAGAATATGTGGAAGGGTTGAAGGGTGAAAACCTTTTTGGCATGTTTGTAGGGAGCAAATTCCATTCCGAATGAATGGGGCGCCATCTTGGAACCCCTGTTATCTTAATACATCAATTATTTACGGCACATAGTCTCAACCAGTTGTAAAATGTATTTTTTTTACTGACTGGCTTGCACGTACATGCGTACCCATACGAACTTCTTTTTAACAATGTTTTTTTGCGTTGAAGGTTAAAGTGGTGCCTATATATATATTTTTCAGTGCTTTTTATACTTTTTTGTCAAATTTGAGAACCTTGTATACAAGTATATCCTGGTTGTACTACTGTCCTAAAATCTTAAACAGGTCATGGACAGCCTGGAGGCTAGCCCTGAACTAGCCAATGAAAATTCATTTCATATAACCAGGGTTACAACGCACCTAACCTAAACTAACCTTTTCTTCTGTCTTGAGTTGAAGAAGACACAGCTCTTTTCTTGATAAAACTGAATAGTGTTTTATATTGAAAAACCCAATTCCAAGGAACACAGGCAAGCCGGACCCAAGTTTCACAGAGAGAATCAGAGCTGTTGAAACAGCTGGGGAGAATAACACCTCTGACTGAATGGGTTTTGAACACAATGTCAAACATACAGTCCATCTCAAAGTGGAGTTGTTTTCAAAAAGGATGAAGGCAGACATATTGACGTGGCATTTTCAGGATTTGACAATCACCCTTTACATTACCATCTACAATGGCTGCTGAAATTCACCGTCAGGTACACGGGTAAAGTCTCTCTCCACCATCTCAGTTTCTCTCTGTACATTCTGGATGGGAGCGAAAGAGGAAGAGGTCAGTAGCAGCGTTCCTACTCCTCTGCTTGTCTTCCACCTGACCTGTCTGATGGGAGTTGACAGTAGATCACAGCTTACTTAACTACAAAAAGGAAGGAAAGAGGAAAGGATGGTGCTGCAGTACAGAGATAGAAAGTATCTGTTGGAGGGGAGAGGGAACCATTCAATCCCTACTGGACCAGCAGATTACAGAAAATGATAGTCGGGGTGGATGGATAGGTAGGGGTGCAGAATATGACAGGATATCCCATCTACTATCTCTACCCTGCTTTCCCTGATGGAGTAAAGACAGAAAGGGTAGACAAAGATAAAGGTAAATGTGTTTAAAGTATACTGGAGTCTGAATGCCCAGCTCTGGTTGGAGGGGGATTTTTTTTCTCTCTGTCATATAGAATTTTTGATGGAGACAGAGAGACTTTCAGCGTCTGAAGTAGCTCTGTTCCTCTGTGTCTTGTAGCTCGGGGCAATTTGAGCAATAGAGGACATGGTGATTCTCTTGGTTTTTTTTGGCACAAATTATCAAATGCATTTGCTTTCCCAAGTTTAAATTCATAGTGAGCTTGTGAAGGTTTTAAGATTTATTGCCAATTTAGCTGTCCCAAAACAGGAGTGAGGCTAAAAATCCTATTTACAGTTTTTTCACGTAAGCTGAGCTTGGCCAAGGCCATTAATGTGGCTCAAGAATTCTTCAGGAAGTTTGCAGTCATGGTAGATTTTAATGGCAGTCATTTAAATCCAATAAACCTTAGACTAATATGTAATTACTCTAGATAAAACATAACCATTTCAGACTGTTAAACCTTTCCAAGGACCCACAGTTTTCTGAGAATATAAGACTGGAGTTCTGCAAAGTTCAACAGGCCTTTCTATTTAAACCCATTACTAAAAATACGGTGACATGGGAACATTCAGTGAAAGGATATCATTCTTTGTCCATGTTCACACTGAGCCAGCTAAATTTAAGAGCACAGTTTTTCCTCATTTCGCTTGTGAAGGATGAGGATATCTGGAAAGAGCTCAAGTTGAACCACTGTTCCTTCATGTTGAAAGTAGCCAGTTTAGGTGATTCAGCATCTGATCAGGATGCATTCTAAACGTATTACGAGCACGTGCAACTGGGATGAAACCCCAAGAGGCAGACCCAGAAGACCTTGCAGGTATTATAAATCACATCTGGCCTGGGAATACCTCAGGATCCCCCAGGAAGAGCTGGAGGATGTGCCTAGGGAGATGGAGGTGTGGGCTACTTAGCTTAGCCTACAACCCAGAATCGGAGGAGAAGCAGAAAGTGGATCGATGCATTAAAGGATTTTTTCCCCTCCACCCTCAGCTGGTGATTTCTTGCAATTTAATAGTGGTGGGTAGAGTCGTTTTTGATACTACAAGGGAGCCAAAGTCGGAAATGTTCAAATTCAGTTTTATACACACTTTAATGTAGAAAAATATATAAATAAGAACATTCAATAAATGATCACAGAAATGCAACAACATGGAGGTTTTATTTGCTGAGGCTTGCAAACCGAGATGTTCAGCTCTTCACCAGACGATGGCTGTAATTTTGGTTGTGAAAATAAATAAGAGGAAGAAGAATAGGTTAAGCTATTTTTTTCTATTGTGTTGGTGTTTCAGAGTAGAGAGAGAACTTTTCAACAACAACAAAAAAAAACACTGAAAAAAAGAAATCCAAGTCTGTTTTCACATTAATCTGCTTTAATGTGGCATTATCGCTCCTCTTTTCTCTGTTCTACCTTTGTTCTCTTTCTTAGTCTCCCTAAATCTTCCATTTCTCCCTCTAGCTTTGTTTCTGCAGAATAAAAAAGCAAAAAGGCAGAAAGGTGACACTGAGAGTTCAGCAGTTTTATTTGGAGGGCAGATTCAATCCTCATGTTCTCAATCAGGTCACTTAATATTATTGCCACAGCTCCACCCGTCACTCACTCTCTGCCTCTACAAAATACACTTATATAATAAAAGTAATATGGTCCTGCTCTGGCCCGGGCTAACTTCATTAGACATGACTGAATAAGAACCACATGACGTCTGTCACGACAAATGGGTATTAGCTGTGCGTGGACACTGTGTGTGTGTTTGCTGTGTGCATGACTCTGGTGTTTGTAACCCCCGGGTTCAGAAAGTTCATTGGGAAATCTAAACCATTTAAAAACATTACAGGCGTATTATGTCTGGCTACTCTATACCTGTGAATCCCTCGTATTCAATTTGAGGTCAAGGCCCCCAGAATTGGTCACCGTCTGTTGAACCTCCATATGGAATAGATATACTACTGCAGGCCTAATGTGTACAATATATTCAATATATATTACATATCGTCTATATGTATGTTATATTTGTTTACACCATAGCTTTAAGCCAGGACTTCATTGGGTTTCAGGACTGCAACTCAAACCATCACTCACAGGAGCAAAGGCTGCTTTAAAGCCACTATGTGTTGCTTTTTATTGATTATACCATCTTTCATATTACTCTGAATATTTGTAAAATACATTTTCTAATTAATCTCTTAGTGGCTTTAATACACATTGATACAGACATGCAATACTTGATTTAGATCTAACAAATATGTCGCAGGTGTACTCTGTCTGTCTGGAGTAGATTGTGTGGGTTCACATGTGTTGTTCTTTACTGAAGGTCAGTACTCATGGGTACTACTGTTCTGACTATTTTGTGTCTTATGTGCAGATTTGTCAACATAACTTGCATTACAACTCAGCTGTTGAATACAAGTTTAATCTTTAACCCATCCAAGTACCCTGACAATCTGGGTTTTTACCATTATCCAAACAGAGAATTGTCTCTTTACTGTTTTGCATGCACTTCCACATGCAAAAGTTTATTTCAAGTTTTACAGTGTATAATTGTGGTTTGGAGAAATCTGCATTTACACTTTGTTGACGGATGTAATCCATCTGATTTCAGCCCAGTGGTCCTAGATGCACATTAATGCCAGTGTGTAATGACTGCTCTCTGTTTCTGTCTATCTCACTATTTTCCATGGGAACATCATTATTTTGTTGAAGAGATTGTGTGTGCGGAGAAGGGAATGCTGTGTTGGCTGGATGGTATGTTGATGTGAGCCCTGAAGCACGGCAGAAATATAACCATCATCATTTTTGTACTTATTGTTTTTTTCTTAACAAATGGTCACATTTAGGCTCTCAGAAAACAGCTGGAAGGAGCAGTTTTAGTATTAGTTTTTGATATGTGTCAGATACAAAGCTGCATTTATTAATAATTAGACAAAGCAAAACATTTGCCATTTTATTCAGGTTATTTTCAATAAACCATTTATTCTTCTCCTGTAGTCACATTCTTTATATTTGTTAATAAAAGTATGTTTTTAACCTCTTTAATCAATCTTTTCATATCTTTCCTCTTTCCTGTTTTTATCTTTCTGTGTCTTATTAAGTGTGACTGAAAGAATATCACGGAATATCATGGAAGTGGAAAATGAACTTTAGTTGATTCATCTATAAAAGAGACATTTATATTATTTTTTGTTTGTTTAAGCGTGTGCTGTGGTTCAACCAGTCAGAAGGCAGATACCAATGCTGATGTGCTAACGCCGAGTACTACATAGACAAATAATAAAAAAAATTATAAAATAAATAAATAATGCATTTTGTTGTATCTCTCCAATAACGTTATTCTTTGCTGGGTGGTAAATCTATGAAAAAAAGCTTATCGAATGGTGTGAAAAGGCCAATATCTTCTGGCAAAAATATATGTTCTCACCAAATTGTGTTCATTTTTTCAGCTAGTTTTATCAATATTAGTAGCACTGTGTGTGGCTGTGTGTGTGTGTTTTAAAAACCACAGTGCTGTGAGATGTCAAGCCAGAACTGACAGGAGTTGAAAATGTCAGAAAGACTCCAGATGCTCCATCAACACACACACGCACACACAGACTGGTTGTCACATACAGCAGATGTGGTGGTTGGACTTAAACCCACCTCTGAAGTGTCATGTGAGACCCACCTATTCGTCTCTCTCTCTCTCTCTCTCCCTCTCTCTTCCTGAGTCCATCTGTCTGTCTCTTTCCCAGTAGACTTGCAGACTCGCCCCTGGTGCTACCCAGGCCTGCCAGTGAATCAATTTAGACCCTATTAACTGTCACACACACACACACACACACACACACACAGTGGTGCCATCCTCTCTTGCCCAAGTATGCCAATGAGTCAATTTCAACCCAATTAACATACAGAGCCTCTCAATTTTTCTCTCTCTCTGTCTCACACACACACACACATACAGGTGCCACCCACCTTTGCCTTGATGTGCCAATGAATCAGTTTCAACCCAATTTTCACTGAGTCTCTCTCTCTCTCTTACACACACACACACACACACACACGCACACACACAGGTAACTAATTGAACACCTGGTGCTGCTTGGCCTGGCTAATCGGAGATTAATTGTTTCCTTGTTGTTAAGGGCCAGTGTGTGTGTGTGTGTGTGTGTGTTTGCACTAATCCTGTCTAAACTCTATCTGGACATAACAAAGCAAGGGTGCATGACACCTTTTTGAGTGCATGTGAGTGTGTGTGTGTGTGTGTGTGTGTGTGTGTGTGTTTGTGTTTGCACATGCGTGTGTGCACATTTGTGTATGATTGATATTAGGCTCATAGCCAGAAGTCAGATTTTGTCACTTAATAAATCATACCCTATTAGCCTCCCCTGGTGCTAGGTCATACTTAAACACACACACACACACACACACACACACACACGGGTGTAGCCCATTGTAGAATTCCCACTTTTTCTCAGTTAAAGTTGGAACAGTGGTGTTCTAAAAGTTAAAGAAACAAAGACAGATTTATGGTTCAATCCCCAGAGCGGGTTAAGTGAAAGAGCACCCCTGAGGTGCCCTTAAGCAAGGCACTTGTGTCACATTCACATCATATCAAACCAAGCATAATTACAAATATGAGAGTGGGGAGAAACCATTCATGTCAGCCAGCTAATTTTAATTTCAAATCAGAGATAGTAAAAATTTCTGAGAGCTACAATATTTCCTACTTGGTGAACAAAACAGATGTGGCAACAAATTTGTGTCGAAGTGGCTGAAAAGCTCCATCGCTGGCAGTAACATCTTAATAAAATCCAATATTAACACTGACACAATGTATTCAGCTAATTCAAAATGGCTCTACATAATAAGTTTCTATCTAGTTTCACTTTAATAGCCACTAGAAATATGTAACAAGATAAAAAATTGCTAATTTAGACTTATTTATCTAATGTGACTATGAGGCTACTGATGGAGCTACCCATCATAATGCCAGAATGCTCCAAAAGCGAAATAATAACTTACTATTCTGCCAACATGGCATATATGCAGCACCCTCCCTCAATGGCTCCACTGAAATCAGCCAACACATAAGCTTGTTGTTGTATTCTGCAGCTTCCAGGTGTTAATGTGTTAAGTGTAAGTGTGGAGAAGGGCGAGAGAAAATCATGAAAAGGTGCATTCTGGTTGAATTAATGTTAAAAAAATAGATTTTAAAAAAAGATAAGTGGTAAAAAATACATTAGAAAAGTAAATATATTTAAACATAAATGGAAGAGGAGGCAGCAAATGAGGTGACACAAGCAGATAGCAATATGTGTGAAGGGGCAGCGATGAGAAAGAAAGAGAAACAGGAAAGAGATGAATTGTCTTACTGGAAAGAACAGTGAGTTCTGTGGTTAGACGGAAGTGTAATCAGTGCTAAAAACTACACGCACACACATACACGCCGCTATACATCAAGGTTAATGCATTCCTAAAAGAACATAATTTGTTCCATGTACGACAGGTAACGGACTTTAATGCTTTAATAAAGCAGCGCTGAACACTGAGTCTTTCACTTTAGCTACCGCTGTGACTAAATAATCATTTTTATGGGTGAAACTTAATCTACCTATAAATTGCTTTGTTACAGCCTTCAGTGCATTTACACTGGAAGACTCTGACACTGAAGGTCCATAGTGCATGGACTACAGGTCTGAAACTGTTTCTGTCTGGGTGTTTCTTTCTTTCTTACTTCAGTCCTTAACCTCAATCACTTGTAGTGATGTTTTAGCTTGTGCCCATTTGCATGATAAGAAAGGCATGCACACATTAAATTTATTTTTTCTTAAATGCTGTGTATTTGGTGAATATTAATTCAAATTATGATTATTTCCATTAGCAAATGATCATCACTAATTATTTTTTGGATCAATGAACTGATCATTTCGTTGACAATTTCCCAGAGCCCAAGATGGTCTCTTCAAATTGCTTGTTTTGTTCAGTCCAAAACAAATTCTATTTACAATAAGAAAATGGCAAATCCTTACATTTGAGAAGATGGAAACAGAAAAGGTTAGCCATTATTCCTTGATAAATTAAGAATATAATCAAAAGTTAGAATTTTCTGTCGAGTTATTTTGCAATATATTGTGGCAATCCTCCATCTATGGGCTTTCATACTTCATACGCCGTGGCTCCCCCATGCATGAGCCTGGAGGGCGGAGTCAGGGTTGTCAAGGAGAATTTGGCTCACCTGGTCTGACTGTCTGCTACACTATTTAAGCTTGAACTCCTCCCCTGTGTTCCACTGCTTGCTTGCTTTGGCTTCTTTTTCTGCACCATCCCCATAGTGCACCCATCACTCAATTCATGCATCACAGTTATTACTCATACAGCCATCCATGCACAATATAAAATGGGTTTAGAAAATTGATGGATTAATAAAGGAACCTTTGTTAAGGATCTGCATCTGATTTGTGTCGCCTGTGTTCCTGAGTTGTGAAGTTGCTTTGATCATATCCCACATGTTTCAGACACATCCATCATCATTCTGAAGTGCAAAGAAAGTGCCATTTACTTGTCAGTATTAAGTCTGGATTATATCTATAAAAAGAAAAGTATTTCTCATTTAAAACATTTGGAAGCCAGTGAAGTTGATTTAAACTTAATTATCTGATGACGGTCTCAAGACCAAAATGTCATGCCCCTGTACTATGGAAAAATTGGACATGGACAATTAAGGCCTAGACAGTGTCGGGCCTTGACTTTATCATATTTTTTTGTTTGTTTTTTCTTTTTTTATTAGAGCACAGTGTATGTTTTGATTCAAACTTAACCCAGTCTTGCTCTAGGCGTTTTTTTTACTTGGTTAGTTACACAGGAGATCTCCAGAAAGAAGACTTTTACAAGCAAATACTGCTTTACTGTGGTTTCTGTTATTGTTTCCTGCTGCACTACATCATTCCACTAATAACAGGAAACCGCAAACTAATTTGAACAAATTGGACCTATCATTTGGTAAGAAGCTGGCAACTCTCTGGAGTTTTAATGGTTGCTGGCAGAAAACCTGAACAGTTGGCCTGTTTTGAATGAGGAAAACCTAGATTGGGAGAAAAGATATTTTTAGTGAACTTCTCTTCTATTTTTGACTTCAGCATGTGTGTTTTCATTTGGCTATGCTTTATTACCTTGACATTATTAACAGTTTCATTGTCAGTGTAATCTGTGTATCTATTATCTGAGGTTAATAACTCCCTTGTTTCTACCTTCTGTCTTATTTTTTGCTTATCACTTTGCCTTTGTATTTTTCCCAGTCTCTACTCATTGTGTTCTTTTCTTACACTCTCAGCTCACTCTTTCTCAGCCTCTTTTTCTTAAAGTCTTTTCTCATCACTCCCCAGCTTTCTGAGATCCCCAAGTCTGTTTTCTTTGGACTTTCCTTAGTCCTTTTCCAGTCTCTCCTTTCCCTTTTTCATCAATCTGGAGCATTTTCCTTGGACGGTGTCCATGCTGGATAACATTTTTCTTTATTTTTTTCTCCCCTCCCCTTCCATCTCAGTTGCTCTTGTGTTCACCTCTTTATATTTCTTGTTGTTATTCCTTTCTGCATCACTTATCTTAGTCTCTGCTTTTTGACTTTACCTCTCCACCTTCCTAGCCTCTTCCTGACCCCTCTCTCTCCCGCTACTTCTCCTTGTCAGCTCTCATCTGTCCTTTCTTACCCCTGCTCTCCCTCCCTTAATCTGTCTCCTCTGGGTCACTCAACATACTGTCAAATTGCCTTTTTGTGTTTCTCTTAAACAAAAGTGCTAAAACACTACTGAAAAAATACACTTTGATGTACAGTATATTACTCTCTCCCATTCACCTTAAACTACAACCTACAATAAATCGTAACTGTCATTTCCTCACAAAATATCCATTTAAGGCAAATAAAGCTAAATATTTCTTCACTGTGTTGACTTCATCTGTTGCCAGGACGACCCCCATGAGTGTAACATAATGGTAGTAAGAATAAAATTGCTTCCTGATTATTTTAATTCCCATTTTGTAATGTGGGCCATTTTTTGTTAATATCATGACACCATAAAGTGTTAAACAGTTAAACATTATCTATGTAAAAATATACTTGCTAGGATTGTCTAATGATCTTTTGTTTGTGCATTATCTTAACCAATAACCTCTTCTAAAACACCTCTTTACAAAGAAATGCTCTGTAAATTACAACATAATGCAAATGTGGAAAATGCTTCAAACCATAGAGAGCTGTGCAGCAGCAGTGTTCAGCCGTCTATGATTCAGTGTTGGTATCACCTTAAAGAGGAATATTTCAATTTCCAAGGGGCGTAATCAACGGGTGCATGCAGATATGAATACAGCATCAGCCTGAAATAGGTAAAAGAGCTGTCTGAATCAAGGAGGAAGTTCTCCGTGCATGTCTCAATGAGAGAGCAGATAGCAAAGTGGGCAGCTGGGGGTGAGCAGGAGAAGCTGTAGAACAACATATAACACTACCTCCAAGTTCAGGTCCAACAAGCTTGGCCTCAGGGTTAAATTGCTAAGCGAAAGGTTTGGGTCATGCTAAAAGTGACTGCAAATTGCAGAGGTTAATGTGCACAGTAATTAGTGTTAAGCTGCATGGATTCAGACAGTTATGTGGGTGTATGTGTTTGGTGGACTAATGTTTGTGTGTAAAAAGAAAGTAAGAAAAAAAAACGAATTCTGTGAGGTACAAGAGAACAAGCCTTCATTTGTTGAAGAAATCGGTATCCAAAGACTATAAGGGGACACCAGATGCTTTTCCACAGTTGCAAACCTTTAAGAGGAAATTCCACCATTCAAGTGAAAAACGACTGAATTGGTTCACCTCGGACTTACCACGCATCAGAAAATATAGGTTCCTTGAAAATAGAAGAATAGGAACAGTTGTATTAGCAAAAACACTTGACGGGAAAAACCAAGCTAAAGCTAAAATGCATGAAATATTTCTTAATGACATAAAGGAGACTCTTCAGCAAAGGATGTTGTTGATTATTCATGAGTGGTGCAGCCAACAATCCGCCATAGTGACAACTGCATGAGCAAGCTCCATCAAACCCTGGGCTTTGTTGTGAATAATCTTTAGTAAATTAATCTGCTGCCCCATTCCAACTACGGAAGCTCAGCAAAGAGTTCTCCTTTCAACAGTAAATGCAGCGGTTGCATGTATGTAAAATGTAAAGTGAGAAAGCAAACAAGTTTGAAGTGCAAGTCATGAAAGTAGATGTGTAACTGTTCTCTTTAAAGAAATTCTCCACCGAATTTCTATTTTTGGAGTATGAAGTTTGTAGCTCACATGTTGGAGCAGTTGAAGTCAATTTGGATTCACAGTTAACAGTGACAATGGATTCCAGTGGCAATTATCCACAGTAAAATGTGGAAAAAGTATTAAAACGTCCATAGAAACCTCTCAACCCATTCCTGCAGCATGAGTCATTTCTATGAACATTATTATAGTTCGCCATTTTAATCTATTGGTACTGCTGTATTTTCAAGATGACTAAAGCAAGGCACAAACTCTATCAAGACTAGAGAGGGTTAAGTGTTTGATTCTGGTGGTGGAGTATTTATTTAAGCAGTGAAGTTACTTGATAAAGAATTCACAAGTACCTCATAGAAAATGGGAGTTTCACTCATACTTTGTCCGAAACTCTTTAACTTATAACACTTAATATTATGTCATGTACTTAATGGACTTAATATGCAATTTCAGTTGTGTTGAGGTTCTGCTGATTTCTAAGAAGACTATTCCTGCAAGGTGGGAAGAGAAGTCTAACTAACAGAAGGTATTGCAGAGTGGTTATGTCAACTGGACCATCTAACATCAAAACAAAAAGACTCTGCAGCCATCTGGCAGGATCTCAACTCAGTGCTGAGGCGATATGTGCAGAGCAATCATCCAGATGTGTCAGTGATCCACTTCTTTAGTGATGGACCATGTACTCGGTACAGGCAGAAAGGTAATTTCTTCTTGTTGTTCAGCGAGTTGAGTAATAGAAGCTTTCAGGTACATGAAATTTCTTCGAGGCAAGCCGTGACAAGGTAGCACCTGATGGCGTAGGAGGGGGGTTGTTAGGAAAGACAGGCTGATCAGTTGGTGAGTCAGTGCCGTGACCTACCACATGAATGGACTCTCTGCCAAGCTCTCCTGAAGACGAGCACTGCGCTGAAGCTCTTTCTATGACAATACACAAAGGCAGAGCTGGCAAACATCCCAGTCAGTATGTCATCTGTTCTGGGAGCGATGAGGATTCATCAGGTGGGCGCAGTGGGGAGAGGCTAAGTCATCAGGAAGGATGCTAGATGTAAATGCGCCACAAGGAAGAATGTAAACAAACTGCTACAGTATCCAGAACTCAACTGTACTTTCTCTCAGGCATACTTTCCCTCCTAAGGGATCCAGGGAATACTGGCTCTACTGATGCTGGTATAACTGTTGCCAGTACGGAAGTGCCTTGAGATATAGTTACTCTAATGGAAACTAGATGCTGACTCCATAAAAACTCAGACTGTATTGAAGTTTGTTTGTAGAAATACTGCCATTTTTTTTCCTCCTGTATTTTTCTTAGCTTATATCTATCCCAAATTTCCAATCTTTCTTCATAATACTAAGCACAGTTGTCATAAATAAAATACCAATCATCTAACAGAAAATGTTGGGTTATTGGGTTATCTGCATTGGCAAATAATAAAAAAAAAGAATGCCATTCATGAAAATCAAAGCAAAGTATTTCTCTCATTTTTTTGCCTACGTCAGAAGTCCTTAGAATGACCCATCTCTCTATTCTCCCTCTCCCTA
Organism: Maccullochella peelii; assembly: GCA_002120245.1. Taxonomy (NCBI): domain Eukaryota; kingdom Metazoa; phylum Chordata; class Actinopteri; order Centrarchiformes; family Percichthyidae; genus Maccullochella; species Maccullochella peelii. The sequence goes on along the minus strand of LKNJ01000224.1, from coordinate 74,852 downwards.
CTCTCGCCCCTCTCACTTCTCAGTAAGTCCACTGTATTTTTGTTGGACTCCCTCCTTACCATAATTTCTCCTTCTGCTTCTCTTTTTCCATCCCTACTCAGCTCGCTCTGTCATTCTGTTTTCACTGGACTGCCTCCCGGTGGGACAACATTCTGATGCCTCTCCTGACAGGAAAAACCCCCACAGCTGACTTCCATTAGGGAAAACTGGAAACCAAGACAATCCCATATTGTCAGGTAGAGTTTCATACACTGAGTCAGGCTAGAGCCCTTTGTCTCAGCTGAAGTCGGCTGAGATTCCCAAAACAGCCGCTATCAGAAAAATCCTCAGGCCAGCATCTGTCCTGTCAAGTCTGTAACATTCCCTGCAGCGTATGTATTACATTTATTTTTTTGTCAACTGAGTCACCATGGTTTACATAAAACAACTCTGATCTTTCTAAATATCTGTTGCCAAACCCTTCTTATAGCCTTAAATGGAAAACAGTTTGAATTTTCTTCACACTCCATCGCCGATGCGGAGCAAAAGAGCAGTATATGCAGTGTGACAAAAAGTATGATTTATTTATATGGGATTTCCACAATAGTTAGACCCGCACAGTTAGATGCCAAATATATCCCGGAGCCCAGTGGGTCACTGACGTCTATAATTTTCAGCACTTCTCAAATCTGATGTTGCTTGGCAACAAATATGATCACAGCCAGGACGTGGACTTTAGGCACAGCTGTTTTGAAAGGCCTTTTTAATATATTAATACATCAGACCTTTTGCTAGAGCTGAACCGTTGGCTTTGGCCAAGTTTCCTTGACAACATAAAGGCAGACAAATGTTTCAAACTACTTTTCTTTTCTTTTGAAATTGATAAATTGTGAATATTTTTTTGGAAATGCCAAATAGAGACAAAAGATTGTCTCCAAACAGACATATGAGACTTGGCAAACCTGCAACTCTGCAGGAAAATCCATATCTATTCAAGAACTTTCAAGATTCTTTAACAAAATACATTTATTGTCTCTTTCAGACTGAAATAACTGATTTTATCATGGCAACCTCATGTATAATGAAACTAGTTCCACTTTGATTATAGATGGATATGAGATAAATGCTGTTTGACCGCCAGTATGAAAAAATAAACCCTGTAAACTTTGGTTCACGGTAAGTATAGTTTGGGTGATGTCTAGTTTAAAACTGGGCTAAAATTAGTGGAGAAGTAAAAGTATTTTAGAGGTCCAGATTCAAATTAGCCATCGCTTCAACTGCATTTAATGACTACATGTCAACATGTAGTTCTGACCTGCTTCACTTTGAAATGAATTAATTTAATATTGGTAGAAACAATAGTAATATGTGATGTAGATGTCTGAAAGACTCATTGTTTCAACCAAATTTAGTCTAGTTTTAACACAGATATCTTAACATCTGTTGACCGGCAAATCAAATGAATACTTAATGGATCCACTTGGGGTGAAAGTGATAAACTTGCCCCCATGATATTTTATAGATCATAAAAGTGTAAAGTGTAAATTGCCTTGTTAACTTACAGTATGTTCCCAATTTGTATTAACAGACCAATATTTGTGTAAAGTTTCAAGATGTGTCAAATCTGAAAACAGATTATAATTCAAGCCAAGGTTAGTTTGTTAGTAACCCCGAACTCTGTCTGATCCAAGGCTCTTACGGACACCTTTCAGTTCTGATCAGGTTGATTGAGATGGAGTAGAGTCCCTATGCTGAGTGACTGTAGACATCAAATTCTCACTTTCCTGCTGCTGTGCGTCACTGTGCATGTGTTGGAGCGAGGGTTTCACTTTACCATGGGGTTCAGGAAGTCGAGAAAGCAAGGGGGGGACTGTCTGAGACTGTCAAGACCGGCTTATAAAAAGACCCCAAGAGAGACGGAGAGAGTGATTGAGCGAGGGAGGAAAAGAGAAAAAGAGGGAGGGAGGACAGAGGGACAGGGAGAAGGAGGTGAAGGGAGTGAGAGGAGAAGGACAATGAGGCTTTTGATGAGGCCTTTCTGGGGAGCATATGAGGGTCACTGCATGAATAAACAGACTTTCACTACCCTAAATTGATGATTTAAACACACACAGCAACATTTTGTTGTTTATATTCCCCCATTTTGCCATTTACACACATGCTTTCACATATTACTCTTATATAGGCAGAAGCACACACAGACACGCACACACACACACACACACACAAACACAAAGACAAGGTTGTCTTGTATTCATTGTTTATGCCTCTCCGTTTCACTCATTTATGGATGTGGCCCCTTCGTGCCCTCTCTTTAAATCGGTTGGCTTACTCATACACATAAAATTTGGCCATGTTTCTTTCTTTCTCACACACACACACACACACACACACTCACTGTCTTGCCCTCTGGCTCACTTTCTTATTCACTGGCAGAGCTACATAGAAGTATCAGTTGCATTTTTTCATTAAAAAAACGATTTGAAGCTTCAAATATGTTTTAACAAGATGAAAAGATGCATAACAGTAGGGCACAGCTCTTATGTTACAGTCAACAGGGAGCTAACGCTTCAATCTTGTCACACTACTGAAGTATCCTTAAGCAAGAGACTCAATTCCCACCAGCCCTGTCACTGCTCCTCTGCACAGCTGACCTACACCAGACCTGCAGGCAGCAGCATCTGATCCACTGACAAAATAAATCCCCAACTGAAAAATGAGTTCCACTGTGGTAGTTTTCTCAAAATCTCAGTCTAAATGAAATTGGTTTCATCTTATAATAATGATTTACACGCCTGTACTGTAATTGTCAAGAGATCAGTCATTGTATAGTCAGATTATTAGAAGATTAATATTGTAAAGGGTCCTGAGGCAATTGCCATTTCTATTCAGTGGCTGTTACTCTCCATCACTTGATCATTCACAATCATGTTTCCTCTACTGGGGCTATATTGTTTTATAGCTTTCATTATTTTTGCATGTTGTTTTACTGCAGTTCTTCACGTTGTTAACTTAATATCTTGTTTGTTTTTTTGGGTAAAATTCATGTGCCTGTCAGTTTATGTTTTCATTGATTTTGTTGTCGTCCTTTTTTTGGTAATGTTTCGCCTTTGGGAGTGTAAACAAACCTTAACCTAAACAAATGTGTTAAGCTGCCTTAAAAGGATAGTGCCGTTACAGCAGCATTACATCATACTGTTCATTATACAGTACAGACAGAGTCTGTATTGTTATTTTCACACTGTGAGCAACACAATCAAAAAGTCAGTAGAGGTCCATTCATTCCTGTGGGCTACCAAGGAAACTCTCTCAATGTCTGGACACTAAATACGCCAAGGTTAATGTCAGCCAAGAAACGCTGGCTACTGTTAAACATTTCTCAGCCATCTTGTCACATTTCTATGCTTCTATCCCTGTTTTCCTACTGAGTGATTTAGCTTTATGCACAATAGTTTTTGCTGCAAGTGCATAATCTACAAAAGCTGATTACAGCCATTCACACCTTTGAAGAGTTTTATTTGAAAGACCACATAGGTGGACCTATCAAAAATGATAAAGACAATAGTGGCTTCCATTTCTGGGATGTCTTATTTAATTGTGGTAGCAGCATGAATCCTCTTCCTAAATGTAATTTAACCAAGTTGCCAACAGTTAAAATTGGTTATTAGTCATAATCTCCAATAATTTATATAACCAACTGAACAAGTTGTTTTCCGTCTTTCCACCTAAAAAAACGAGTTATTTACAGTGATGAGAGGGAATGTTGCTCATCATTCATTCAAAAGTACCAGATCACTTATAAGTTCTACACATAGGGGCTTTAAAACAATAATATGGGGTGCCTCACTGTCAATGGGTGCAACCCCGAATGGATCCAGAAACCCTTAAGTCTCTTTAACGTGTTTAGAACTGTTTAAGAAAACTGTTTGCTATTACAACATTTATTTAGCAAGGAATCACAGGGTATGATTTAGCAGCATCTGTCCTTGGGCCTCATGCTGACTCCCAATGTGCAGTAAGCATGTTGTGATTGTTTTTATTTTGTGTGAGCTTTACTGCTCGTTCTTATGTGATTACTTTTTGCTTAACTATCGCAGCTGCTTTCATCGTCCCTTCACCAACAGCCATAAAATGTGAGAGAATGTGTTGTTGTTAACTCAGCCATTGATGCAATTTGTCCCAATTATCATGGTTCTTTACTGTTATTGCTACCTGATGGTCACTGGACTTAACCAGTAGCCATGCTGCAAAAACACCCTCTGGCTCTACAGGAAATGTAAACCATTTGGAACTATTTATGCAGCAAATGGTTTAAAACGCTGAAAATAACCTAATGTCTGACTGCGATGTCACTAGACTTTAACCAAAGAAAGTTTCCCAGTAGTTTCCATAATGATGATAACTATCATTTCAGGGTGGCTGATTTGCTGGCTGGTTGTCTCTTTCTATATAAAACATGGAGAGCTAGTGTTTATTTCTTTTAATCCTTCTCTACTAAAGTCTCTCCGTCTTGCCTCTATTACTCTTACTGACCTCTATCATTTCCAATGGCACCATCAGAGCTCCATTTCTAGTTCAGTTTATTTTAGAAATGTAATAAATCTGGCGTCGTATGAAAGCGGCTTATTTGAGCTGAGGACTGCTCTTTTAACTGGTCTGTCTGTTGGTCTTTTGTAGTTAAATCCTCACATCAAATCCAAGACAAGCTTCAGATGCGCAGAGAAGTGTTTTTGCTAATCATTAGCTGAACCTCTTACAACATTTCTAAAGCATTACATAGCTGGTGTTTTGGTTTAATTTGAGACCTCTTTCATCTTCTCTCTCTGTGTCTGTCTCACACAGACACGCCACGGCCACACACACACACACACACACACACACACACACAAATTCTCTAACACCTTTTTTGAAAAGTCAGTCGAAATGCTGATCAATGGCATTAATCATTACAAATGATTCTCATTCATTTTGTATTCTGTCATTCATTTATCATTCATTGGGTATTGGAGGATGAAACTGTTGCCCATAGACATCGTTGATTGATCGACTATATAACTGATTGATTGATTGAGGGTGTTGTACAATGCACAACGGAAGTTAACAGTAGTAGTAGTAAGATAGAGGATCGCATTGATTACCTGCAAGCTTTTGTTCTGTTATTACACAAAATAAGCATGGACCAACTATTAATGACAAGAAGACGTAGAAGACTATTACCATAGTAGACCAAAGACCATTGTTGCCTTCTCCATCCTCTCTTTCCAACCTGTAGAATATGACATGCCCATAAATGTCGTCCTGGTTCCCACATCAAGGTAAACCTGCTATTGTTTGGTTCCAGCTGGGAACCAACTTTACTTTACAACTATACAACTTTATTTTTGGTCCAAATGCTCAGAACGGTTCAAAATTAGGTCCACAAACTGGAACAAAACCCATTCCATATTGGTAGAAAAGAGGTATGACTGATCTTCTGGTTTTGACCCATGCCTGGCTTTTGATTAAAACTTCCAAGAACTTTTACTCTACTCTGATTGTGTCAGTGTCAGTGTCTCAGTCTGTTCATGTTCTAAATAAAATGTTGATATAATATATATGATAATGAAATGGAAAAACAGTCAGTATTTCTTTATAGTCACATACATTTAGCAAAAGCTCATGTAAACTCATATGTGGTTCAACCTTTAGGTGTGAAGCACATATCAACATATGTGAGGTGTAAGAGATAACCGTCAAGCATGACATGTAATTACAATGCAAAAAAAGACAAAAGTTTAAATGAAAACCAGTATGATCTTCGAGTTCACATGTGGGTTTTCCCATGGGACATTTCTGTAATGGTTGGTTTACTTGGAGGTTAGACAAGGAGGCAAGAGGAAATCCAGAGATGAAAACACATGTTGTACTGTATCAACATAATTTTTTAGCTCTTGGCCCATCTTCCGTATCTCGGGGATCCCAGAGAGTCCAAAAGAACTCTGTGTTACACCCGAGTCAGTTTAGCTCATCTCTTATCGCTGATTGCCGATCCCAGTGGCCCAACTGGACATACGATACCTAAAAAGGTCAACTCCGTAGTGATGCCAAGTCTTTGATCTGACAGCCAAGACAGCTTTGATATGTGCTTATCAGTGATAACAAGGTTTCTCACTCTTCTCCTGTCTACTCGTCCTCATTTTCTCAGTTTAATCCGTTCTTGGCACCTTCTCCCTCTTTTCCTTCTTGTTCTCTCCATTCCCTTCTTTTCCTCTCCCCCCTTCCTACCCTTCATGTCTCCTTTCTCCCTCCATCACCTCATCCTTTCCTTCTCTCTTATCTCTCCCTCTTTCCTAGCTCTCTTGAACTCACACGTTCCTTCTCCTCTCGTACTCTCTCTTGCGCTTGTAGGCCTCCTTATCTCCATATGGCCTCTGCAGTTCTACACTGGTTTGCACACACACTGCGATTAAATATAAGTTGATTAGCTACTCAACAAGAGAGTTAGAAACAGAAGGGTTGCTCCCTCTGCCCATTGTCTGTCTGTCTCACCCAGTCTGTATTTCTATTTTCCTTCCTCTCTACATTAAGTCTAAATACATTTCTTTCTCCCTCTCTTTAACCCCCCTTTCCATCCAATCTTTATTTCATTCTAAAATAATCACGGTAATGATATGAAATACTGCAGACCTTTATGTTTGGCCATTGTCTGTCTATCTATTCACTTTCTGTCCCAGTTTAAAGTATCATGTTGTAAGGGAAGGTTTTACACAAAGGCAATTCAAAGTGCTTTTTATGAGACATAAAAGCTTGATGGCAATCACACTGTATGCACTTTAGCAGTCAAGGGTCCCTTTTCTACTTAATGTCATTGGGTTTGAAGGGTTTGTGCACCTCATGTTTTTGGAAGAACAAAATGACCTCCTTGAGTTTGCCTGTTTTTCTGCTGTCCAATCAGAAGAGAGCAGAGACAAGCCTGTGGAACTGAACCATCAACAACAAAAATAAAGGAAAACCTGGTTGTTCCTGTTGCTGACGAGCTGTGTACTTGATCCTACAGACAGCATGGGGGAACATTAGAGAGGCAGTTGGAGTTTGGGTAAATTTAAGATTTGATTTGTGTTTTTGATCACCTGAACGTAGTAGGTACAGCTTCAGCTATTGTTGTAGCTCGTAGAGATTGACAGGTGAGTACATGTTGGCTAGCAATATCAGGATGTATATCTGCTGTTCAAGTTCATTTTGAGGTAATTTATATTTATAATATATTTATTTTCTTTAGCATTATGAGTCTAATATAAATTCAAAGCTGTTTACCAATACAATACATTGTGAAGCTTTTTTTGATCATTTGATTAGATGCCAACCTTGGACACATCTTGAATATCAACATAAAGTATATCCAGCAAATGCTAGGATGCCTGTTAACACAGCAGCAGAAATATCAGCTTTTATAATGATGCTATATTTATTGTTGTCCTGTATCTCAGTAGCTGTAATGACAGGTCTTCATACTAGTTGAAGAATGGATCTGTCACCACTGAAATGTGCCTCTTATATCTACTTTACACTGCCACATAGTAGTAGAAAATCAGTCAGTTATTTATGAGTCCTTTGTGTGGAAAAACACCCCAAAAACTCTCTCTGTTTGGCCGGTAACTTACACATCAGAAGCAGTCGACTGGGGAAATAATGCTTTATGCTGATAGAAGGCAGCTCGCAGCGGTTCCAGTACAAAATGTGCTCTGTTCTTTTCACATGCAGTACGCTGAAGATTCATCTAATAGAAGGGTCTGATTTCTTCTGGCATTAAAAGAGGATCCTAAATGGCTTTAACTGCTACTTCCTGGTCCATATTTCTCTGTGCCTCTTTCTCTCCTGCTCTGCCTCAGTGTATTTTGGGTAATGTTGGCTGTTATTAGGCTGCTGGTGCTTTTGATACTTTCTTGCAAAAAAAAAAAGAAGAAAAAAATGGATGAAATGTATAGTCTGAGAAGAAAAGTTTCTGTTGTTGACATTCCTCATTGCTTCCTAAACACATAATTATTTACAAGCTTGAGTCTACAGAAAACAATAAAGAGGGTAGTCAATGCAACTGGCTGCACCTATGAGATGGTATTGCCTATGAATATATAAGGCCGGCTCTCCCAGGTTTGACCCTCTGTTGCAGCCTCCATATGGCTTCCACAATCTTCAGAATCTGAATGGAGACAGAATCTGTCAAGCTCCCGTTTTCCTCACCCATCCTCTCCCTTTTCCACTTCTGGACTGTATATCTGTCCTCCCATGTCTCTCTATTCTTTTGCTGTCATCTGTTCTCCCTTCCATATTTCAATTATATTTCTTTCCTTCTTTTCTTTACCCTTCTCACCCTGAAAGGGGAAAAAAACCAGCACATCTGGTTTCCAAATGCTTCACTATAGCCCCACATACCTGCTGACTAGTAAGCTGCTCTGCTGTGCTTGATACTGCAGGTGCAGATTCACTGTAGTACCTGCAAGTCAGTATGCTTTATACTATGGCCACAGATTGCCTTGGAGGTGTCCATAAAAATTGCATTTGGGTCAGCATACCTAAATCACAAGGTAATTTGCATTACATTTGTCTAAAACTAGAACAGATGATCAATTGTACCTTTCACAAACGTTTGGCTTGACTGTGTATACCTACCATGTTAATACATCAGTAGCTATTAGATATGACATTGTTATCCTCTCCTGTGACGGAACCTACAGGACTCCTTAAAAGTGAAGACTGGAATGACTGACACTTTTGGTTTGTTGAGAAAATGCAGGCTTCTTTCAGATCTCAATCCATCACGTCCAGTTTCTTTAGGTTTGAGCTGGTTATAAAGAGGTCTGAAATCACAGAGGCAGAAATCCTCCCTTAGGCAGCAACATAGGCACAGAAAGGTGAGTGCTTTGCACCATGGAGGGCAGAGCCAAGACCTAGAATTGAGTCTCAAGGTCTTTTTTCCTGAAGGAAATACTTAAAGATGTATGTCCTGTGATGGGCTTCTGTGGTGAGTGATGAGTAACAGATACAGTAAGAGCTATAAGTATCTTACAGAAATGGGGCTTTAATCACTGTGACCATGCATCTCTTGCTGCAAATGGGGGGAGAAAATACACCTGAATGGAATTATTAAGTCCAAAATGAATAGTAAGGGGCATTCTGCTATTTGCACAAACATGCACACTAACATCTGTAAACAAAGATTATCTTATACAGTCTCAGTACATCAGATCTGGCTGTTTTAATTACCTGTGAAAATACATATAGCAAATTGCAAAAAGATGTAAATGCATGGTGCTATTTAAAGTGGCATAATGTTTATGAATGTGGGAAGGAAAATTATTGGTTCATAGGTTGGAAAACTTGCACTGCATCAAAGGTTTTTCATACTCTTGGAAGTAATATAAAAGACTTGGTGAGATTAATATTATATTGTGGTGTCTATTTTATTAGATCATGTATTCAAAAAAAGTGACAAGGAAAATTAAATGGAAAGAGAAAGTGAGACAGTGAGAGCAAGTGAGTGACAACCACTGCAACAGAAGAGCTTCTACTTCTGACAGAATTTCATGACTTCAGCTTTCGAAGAAGAGTTTTAGAGGCACGAGCTGCAAATGCTGTTTCAAAGAATTTGTTTCTGTGGAGGATTTTGGTGTCACACTGTCATTTTATCCCTTTCTCCTGGGAGGACTGCTCTTTTTCTAAAATGTGATACTTTGAATTCACAAAGATTCACACTTTTACCATTTTCTAGTTTCCCTTAAACGCAATTTACCTGCCAGTTTAAACCAATGTGACTAGTCGAGACAGTATAACGTTTTCATAGCAACGACTTCCGTTCTGCCAGCTTTTCAGGCTTTTTTTTGTAGCTGGATATAGTTTGAAGCATCTTAAATTGTGAGTTACTTGCTACAGCTGCATTTCTAGTATTGATGAAAAGGCGAAAACATAAAAAACGAGAGGGTTGAGATTACCAGCTGACTTCGCTATGAACTGATTGGCTGTTGAAACAGGTGCTACCAGCCACTGGCGACTTGACAAGCTGAGTCGCAGGCGACGCCATCAGCCGGCCTGAGTGGAGCTGAGACGGGCCAGTTCACACCGTTGCCACTTTTGCCTGCAACGTTATAAAACGGTTTCGTCTCGTTGCAAATCTTTGGTCACTGGGCAATGTCACTGCAGAAATTAGAGCTTTAAAGTGGAGGGGAAAGGTTATCTGGATTCCTTCCAGTACTAAGGTCTTCTTAGCCAGTCTAGAATTCAAACCTGAGCTTACTTTTTTATCATCTTGGCTACTACTGAGTTTCTAGCATTTCAAGGGAAACCCTCGGGTATAAAATAAACTGAAGAGAGAATATTCTTCAAAAGCAGCCCAGCTTGATACCAATTATACTGAAAGGACAAGAATAGACAGGCTTGAAAATCACCTCATAAATCAACAGTATACAGATTACAGCTGTCAGATGAAAAACACATCTTCAAAAATTTATTCCAGAAATTAGGTTAAACTGCTATTTTTAGATTGGCATCCACACATTTGAAATCATACGCTGAGGTTTAAATGTTTCATGCTTCTTTTCATAAAAAGCTTGCTCACATCACATAATTTACTGTCATCTTTTTTTTAAATGTTACAGGAGTGAATATGCAGTAAAGACAGCATTTTGCACAATTGCTCTTCCACCACCTCTATTCTAATTATAGTGTGTTAAGGGAGACATAGTCAACACAGCAGGTTGAATGGTAGTTCTGTTGATAGATTTCAGTCCTGGTCGTGCATCCGGTTTACAGCACAACCAAACATACTGTGCGCTGAGAGGATTCATCAGGTCACATTGATTTGATATAAAAAGACTAATGAAGACGGACAACAATGTTGTCCTTTACAGTGATACTAAGCTCATGATCAAATATTGTCACAGATGTGCTGGCTTTGGTCTTCTGCGTCATGTCCAGTACATGAATGCATCGTTTAAGCTGGAAGTGCTTGAGGTGGAGCTCACTCCAAAAAAGTGAGAACAAAAACTGTCCAATCGCAGCAACTTGGTTGAGATTTTAAAAGTTACTTTTTCATTAAGAGGACAATAAGATGTAATGGCTCAATTCTACTCCATTGCTGACTTATAATGGTAACTGATATAGGTCAGTGAAGGTCACAGATGACTTACTGCCTACTAAAGAACTTCTGTAAATTACTCCTGCAAGCAAGCAAAGTTAGACATATTTCAACTCATGTAATGATAAAAGCTATGTCATAGTGCTGCAAAAACACAGACAGAAATATAAATAGTTAAACTGTCTTAAGATTTGATGATTATTGTGTGTCTAGGAAAGCACTGTACTGTGTGAGGTTGTGTAATAAGTATGCTTGTATAATTATTTTTGCTTACATTTTGTGAGCTAGATCACAGGCAGTTTTCATGGTATTGATTTTGATCAAAGATGAAGAGTGTGATTGCGTTTTTCTAGTGATATAATTAATTATTTCAAAAACCACTGAATACAGATATGTTCATTTAGATTTTTATCTGTGACCTACTGTAGTCTTATAGTATATGCACGGATGGGATCTATGCAAATACACACACACACACACACACACACACACACACACACACACACACACACACACACACAGTCCTCCATCCGGCTCCCAGAAGCAGATTTATGAAGCAATAAAAGCTCATCTCTCGGAGACAGTCACACACAGACACACGCACACATCATAACCTCGCCAAGTGCAGAGCTTTGCATATCCTTTCCCCCCCTTCAACACACTAGAGACAGATGTTCTCTGTGATATTACATCTGTTTCTGAAACACACACAAATCACAGAGACACACGCACACACACACAAAAAGCCTCCTAGTATTGAGGAGGACACCAACACATTTTCTCATTGGAACGAGGTGAGGGTTCTTAGTCCAAGACTGTACAACAGATCCTGACTGCTGGCTCAGTGACTCCGTGACTGCTGGGAGAAGTGAAATACAGAGTGAGGATGAAACAAAGAGATACAATGAAAACTAGCAAAACAGAGAGGAAGAGAGGGAGTATGTATGTGCGGTCGTTTGCCATTTAGGCCTCTTACATGAGCAGTTAAATTTCTTTTTGGAGTTGTGGCCAAAATGGATGGAGGGATGACTAGTTGGCGAGATGGTTCAAGGACTCCTTGGCTCTTTGGCTGGCAGGCTGCGTGGAGGGATGGATGGCCGGCTGAATGGATGAGTGCCCTTGAGCAAGGTGCTTAATCCCCATCAGCAGTGTCCGTGCCCTGTAGCTTCAGCTCTTAAATTAAAGGTATCATTTTGAATTTGAAAGATACTGTCTGATTTTAGCGGACATATTTTGTCAACCCAGAAAGAAAGGCAGGGATGTAAATTAATAGTCGTTTTCAACTTAGCACTAGGAGGCGGTGTTGAGTAGTCTTGGTGTGATGGCATGAGTTAAGTGTGTGAATGTGCTGGGCTGTAGGGGGCAAGCAGCTCAAACTCATGCCTTTCAATCATGTTTTTTTTAATACATTGTAGTTAATTTATTAATTTGAATTAACACAATACCCTATCAGGGAATCATTACATTTTACTGAATGTTATTTCTAAAAGATTAAGTTGGTTATTAAGTTGGTTACTCAGGTCGGTAACCTGATGCGCCAGATGGTTTGTTACACAGAACCATCTGAGAAGACATCCTTAGAAACTGTTTGGAAAAGGGCAGGTGCATGTTCAAAAAATACTTGGCAGGTGATTGGATGAACCATCTGTCTATCACCGTCTATTCGGGATAACTTCAGCCAATCAGATCAACGAACCATATGACAAAGCTGAAGCCAGTCGGGAGAAGAGCGAAAACATCTTTTCCATTGAGAAAAGCCTTCAGTGCCGTTCTTTGCTCTTCTTTGAATGAAGAAATACTCTCCAGTTCTGATATAACTGATAATAAAGCAGCATCTAGCTAACCTCTTTAGGAGCCGCTATTGTTGTTTTCGAACGAACAGCCGCTTGTCGTTCGCGGATCTCGTGATCTCGAAAATCCAGCTGCCTCGCAAGGTAATCAGGTTGGTGTTTCATTTAAGAACTCTGATCTCTGCTGTATTTTCTGTGATTCATAGTTAAAGTACTTACTTTTGTACCACTATTGTGGACTTAAACCATTGTACTATGTTAATGCTGGTCTTCTGATGATATAATCTCACTCTTAATTAAATATGAGAATGCACAAATGCGATATGTAAGTATGAACTCCATGAAAGTCCATCAAAACGAAAGACAAGTCTTCCCTAACATACCAGGCTTCATCAGGATAGAATCTGAGGTTGTTTCCGGCAACTATTTGATTCATTCTCAAAAGCTTTCTGACTGAATGAGCAATTATCCCAAAAATAGTCAAAGACAAAAGTTCTTGAGAAGAGAAAGTTAAGATTATATACGCTTTTTATATCTTCTATGGTTTAAATCAGCCTTGGCAATCAAGCCATCAGTCACGCCATTTTTAAATTCTCTTCCTCTTCCCCTCCCTCGGCCCACCACCTGTCACTCTTAGCATGCATCACGCATTTACAAATTCACATACACACACATACACGCAGAGACACACACAGACTCATTCCACACAAAGACCCCCCACGCTGCCCCCGTTGAGAAGAACCCCACATTTCAACTTCAAAATGGGCCTTTTTTTGTGGAGCTGTCACAAAGTCATCACACCCTGGTTTAGTCAGAGAAAGAGAAATAGATTGAGAGAGGAGGGGAAATTGACACAGGGAATGAGTGAGAGTGAAAGAGTATGACAGAGAGAGATGTCACCCACGCTCCCTTGCTCTTTCTGAACAAGTCGCACGGTATCAACTGACTGACACCGCTCCCACGTTCAACTTTAAAAAACAGACGTTAGACTTTCTGTCTTTTTTCACTTGTTAAAAGGCTTTCGGGGTCTTTGTAGACTTTAGTAAAAGGCAGCAGAAGAGCAGAGGTGTATGCAGCTTCCCAGTGGAGAAAGAAGCAGGAATTCAGTCTGTCTAGGGTGCCGTTGCTCAACTGAAGTAAAGTCTTGTCAGCGCTGAACCGTGTGAACTACAGCGGTTTGCATGGCAGGGTTTGAACAGTTACCTTTAGCAGTGGATTTTAGTTAAACAATGGAAAAAGTGCAATGTCAGAGAGAAGTTCCCTGTACTATTTTAACTCTAACTACATACATCTGATAGATACTACCACTTCGTCTGTGTATTTTGTGAAAGCTACATTATTAATGGCCAACAGTGTCTTTTGATGGAGGAAGACAAAGAAAATCTAAGAAAGAACTTCTAAACCAGGTTCAAAATTTGATCCAATACTTTCTGCTTGGTGAATTTTAAATGACTAGACTTTAAACTACTGATCTGTAAAACTGAGATTAATCACAAGGCATTGTGCTTCCTCCGTTCCCCCAGGAGAAAAATATCTGTTGGACTCTTGACTTGGCAAATGTTCCTATCTAACATCCGTAACAGCTGTTGATGACGGTGGTGTCCAGGACTCACATTTCACAACTTATCACTTTTTTTTCCAGGAGTAAATGAGAAATCGGTCCTCCTCTCCAAGTTTTTTAGGCTCACAGAACGCTACCATAGTATCATCACTCATTTGCATCATTCAAGCTGCATTTATCTACTTAGAAGAACTTCAGAACAAGGTGACAGACACACAACCCTGAAATATTATGGCTTTATAAAATCGATATGGCTTGTGTGTTCGCAAACAGTTGCCTATTTACACATCCAGCAGACACAGCCACATTGGCATCCCATTGGAGTTTCTGTCCTCCTGCAAATGTTGACTCGTTGACTAGTTTCCATATCTAACTCTTGAGCGACTATCTCTGCAACATTCTTTACCAGCTAGTGGCTAACTGTGTTTGTCTGTCGTTTTGTGCATCAGAAAGCGTACAGCGCTTAATCAGAGCTTGTTTTCTGAGAACAGCTGCCTGCTGCTACTGGAGACTGATTTGATTAGAGCCATGAGACTGAACCATAAATGTGCTATCAAACAAAACAATGAGCTAAAAGACTGAAAAGCTCTGTAGAATTTCTGAGTTGGTGATAATTCTCTGGTCCATTATGCAGTGCAATCTGTTACAAATGACACATATGTCAATTTAAATCAATGTTAATAAAAAAAAGATATATTCTTGCTAAATCTGTCATCAGTCTGTATCAGTTTAAGCCAGTTTCTCCAGTGAGGGTTAACTGGTAACACATCACGAAGCCTGAGTACTATTGCCTTGGTTACCTACAGTTTACCTTTACAGGTTGCATTAACGTTGATTTAGTACCGTAGTTAAACTGTTGTCTACCACTATGTTTGCGGTGTCCTCTCATACAGTTTGAAGACACCTTCCAGCCAATCAGAAATTTGTATTTTCTGTGGCTATGGTTCATAAAATGGATTTTTATTTTAATATAAAATCACATTTAAGTTAACCTATGATATTGTAATGTTGTGATATATCAAGTACATAAAGGGATAACATATTTTATCTGGTTCATGCAGTTTAGGTGGCGACTGAACTGTGTTTTCTCCTCCTGGGTGAATGCACCCTTTATGAGGAGGAGTAGCTGTGTTTAAGATTCAGCACATCTCTGCAGACTGTCACCCACACACGCATGTTATATATGAGCGTTCTGCACTGAAAACCTGCTTTTAGCCATCACCTAGTCACTCAGTCATCCACAATTTCGTCCATCATAGATGGTACACAGGCACATGCACGAGCATAGAATGGTGGAAACCTGGTTTCATCAGTCAGCAAATCAGTCAGGAATGTGTTTAAAAGGCATGTTAATTACTCCAGTGTGCAAAACTTAACAAGCAGCTTACCCCAGTTTAGTGCCTGATTTATTAAGACCACTTATGTAAATCAAGTCAGTTGCTATTTTCCAATTAGAACACTTGAGGCACAATACAGTGTAAGTACTGAATGCAATATAAGTGCCAGGTGAGAGGGGGGAAGCTGTTTTATAGCAGCAGGCAGCAGAAAGGAGCCTGTGATTACACACATTTTATTATTCCAGGTTTGGCTTGACTCTCCTTGGTGTAAATTGAGTGATTCTAATTCCACCAACTAGTAATTCGTAATGATGGGTAGAATTTCTACTTCACTGAGCTCCACCTTTTGAATTCTTACAAATTTAATTCCCAAATTACTGACCCACCGTGCCCCACAGGTGAAATCATTAACCTTGTCTTGGATGTAGACAGTCTGTATTAATGAAGAACTGAAATAGTGCTTCTTGGAACTATTCAGTTTTTCTCCTTAACTAGGGGTCAGTGCTGGGATGGTCGACGCTTTTTTTAAGTCAACATTGTATTTAATAAATTCTGGGGGAAAAGACTAAATTGAACCCATGGCTCAAATACTTCCTGATTTTACGACTATAAGTCTTACGGCCTAATTTACTAGAATATGTATTTATACTTGTTTTTATTATCAGAAGTTTCTCTTCTCTCTTTCAAGTTACTGAATCAAAATGTTTTTCCAATCATTAAAGGTGGGGTAGGCAGTATTTTTTTTGGTGCCATTGGGCAAAAATGCCATAATAACCGTTCAGCATATTGTCATTCAAGCCCCTCCTCTAGGCTCTGTATTTAGGCTTGAAAATCTAGCCCGTGAAAGGAGCCAATCACAGGTTATTTCAGAGAGACGTTGGGTTTGTATTGGCTGAGCTACAAACAATTTTCTTGCTGAAAGTCCTGCAACTTGTGATACATTTCTAATACCTCCTTTGTCTACAGCGGAGTATAGTTCAAAACAACACGTCCCGGCTCCACACAGAGCTTTGGGCTCATTATGTTGAATGCCATGGCGCTTGTAACGACGAGTGGCAAAGAGATATGATGACAAACAGTGGGGAATAACTTTTGATGGGGGACAGTGGCATGTGTGTGTGGTGTAGCCTCTCATCCCACTTCTGGACGGCGTTGCAGCTGCCTCTGAAGCCTGGGGCACTCTGTGGCCGCGAAGCGCTGGAGGGGCGTCTTTGAGAAGACAAGTCGCGGCGGGAGGGACCGCGGCCTCGACAAGGTTCACACCGTGGAGAGTGAGCACTACGAGGGATAAGGTTTCGCAGGGTAACCGACTCCCGCGGCTGCCAGTCGAAGATGTGGGTTTGGTGGGAGGGGCTCAGCGGAGTGATTCGAGGTAGCAAAGAGAGGCGGAAGGATTTGCATAGGTTGCACAGATTTTGCCTACCCCAGCTTTAAGTGTCAGGGCACACTGTCCCTTATTTGTTATCCTCTCTGCCAGGTGTTGCCTTTGTAAAATTCAATCAGCAGCCATGACTTTCTCAAGGTGAGAGGTTTCAATATGATGTGCTTCCTCTCGCTGTTAACAGGGATGCACTGGTTTATTAAACTGATGGGAGTGAACCATTTAAATAATCTCCTTCATTGCTATTCCTCAAACTCATTTTTTATTGGGTCAAATGTGCTGATAGTTTTATGTGAAATGTCTCCACACCACCTGGTGCACAGTTACTGTGCGTGTTATTGTTAGAAGATCTGCATGTTTTGTATCTGTACCTTCATTACTGGCACCGGAAATGTTACGGCTCTTAGTCCTGTGTTAAAGATGAGTCATCTTTAGCTTTAAAAGAACAGCCAGTCACCCACTGAGCCAGTCACATTCACCTGTTTAATGAAGTCTTTATAATGAAACCAACATTAATCTAGCCACTGAGTCAGCTTGTCAGTAAAAAGTCAACTGTACTTAAATCATGGTCAAATTAAATGGTCAGCTCTTTCTGCTGTAGCTATTAAGTTAACACAGGAGTGACTTTACCGCCAGTAATATACAGTACATAGTGGTCTTTTCAAGAGTGAGTCAAATGACTGACTTCACCTTATATTTATTCTGTCACTGGTTGTCTGACTATTAAACCCTTGCTTTACTATTCAAACAGCTAGCCAGTCAACCCGACAGTTGCCCTCATGATTGAATATTACAGACTGGCATTCAACAGCCAGTCACCTATGGATTCACCCACTGAAATGAGAGCTCTACACTGAAAACCTGACAATCACCCAACTGCTCTGTCTGCCACACACTCAGCCATCGCCTCTGTCTGCTGCCCACACACTCGCCTATCATGTATAGACAATGAACACGAGAGCTCTACACTAGAGAGCTGGATTTTAACTCTACCATGCTTTTTCCCATTCGTAGCCTCTGGTTATCTGTGCACTAGCCTGGGAGTAGGCCCAGGGCGAATTCATCACCTATTCACAATGCACCAAGTAGCTTTGGGGCCTATTACTAAATCTGCAAAGTTGAGACTTACACTACTCTTGCCTTAGCGTGATACCTGGTAAAGCCATTTCAAATGTACCACTAGGAAGACGTATTTAGCCCAAGGCAGAGCAGAACGGTCACCCAGGGTTAATGGGATAGAAAGCCCCGGACTAACTCAAAGAATAATGGGAAAGACCATAGGTGATCTTCTCATATCAGATCCTTTTTGCCATGAATGTCTGATCAAATGTTACATCCTGCTAGGATGAATATGCAGATCATCACCTCTGCCTGTGAAGGCTGTCACCCACACATTCACCTGTTGTAGATGGCAGACCGTTGTTCTTGCACATTGTTTCGCTGTCACGTCTATATCCCTCTCTATATCTCTAGTCTTGCTCCTGTTCTTTTGCTTTATTACCGGAACAGCATATACACACAGCACATGCACAAATGAAATAACAGAGATATAATCAGAGCCTTGAAAATAAATAAAATAATTAAAAATCATAAAAATAATACATTATATGCAAATATGTAGTTATATCCTTAAAATAATTGACAACTCACTCATTTATGCATTGATTTCTTTCACACCTTCTTCTCTCTACCTTGTTTTTCTGATATTTTTCTGGTCTTTCTTTCAGTTCAATTCAATATACTTTATTGGCATGAATGTTCCAAGACAATATTGCCAAAGCGTAATAATGACATTAAAAAAGAAAACAAAAAAGGCACAATTAATAAAGATATGTACATATGTGTATGAATTTCTTTATTTTCTTTATTTTCTCTGTAGCCTTTTTCTTTCAGTGTTAACACTTTTAACTGACACTTTCACTTCAACTGACACCTCAACTTCTTGCAATTGCAGCTTTATGGGACACTTTTAAACAAAATCTTGAGATAAGATACATTAACAAGTGTTTTTACCTACCAATTATTTCATTGTGCCTTTTTTAAGTTTAATTGTATCCTTGCTTTATTGTAAATGGCATGATTGTTAAGTGCAAATTAAAATTTAATTTGCAATTAGAGTTTGCATTTACTATATTTGAAATCAGTTTCATAGCCATTTTATTTTTAGCATTTCTAATTGTAGATCCAAAGAGTTCTTAGCAAAACAACCTAAAGTGTGGTTTGGAGTCAGCACATTTCTTTTTATGAATGTGGAAAAAAGTAAAATCTCTGTATATCTAGTTGCCCATAAAACAAAGAAAATTGTTGTCATAGTTCTTTTATACTTTGTTTTATTCTTTCTTTCTTTTCTCTTTTTGTGTATATTACGATAGAGAACAGATTGCAAATTCTTCTAATCCACAGAAATCACAAGAATATTTAATATCCAGCTCAAACACACTTGCTTTACTTTTAACAGACTAACACGATCATTTTCACCCCTCTAATCCTTATCTTACTTTCAAGTGTAACTTAGGGTGTGGTCAGAAGTGTGCTTTGTTGAACCTGTAGCCACACCCAACAGTGATGTCACGGTGTCCTGGAGTACACCTGTACATCACTGCAGCAAGGAGAGAGGTTAAACCACAGGAGGTCAGCAAAAACAAGATTTTCAGGGACTGTTAAGTTACTCTTTAATAATCCACATTTCTCCTAAGAATATACTATCATCAAGTGTATCTACAGCTGAAATGCCAGTTGTGCACTTTCTGAAAAACTGGGATACATCATGCATACATCATTATTTCTCTGAGTTTCTGCTACATTTGTGCCTCTGCCCCAATAGACTCATTTTATGCACAGTCTTAGCTAGACAGTCAAAACCAGATCAAAGAGCACACGAGCCACCTAAAAAGTGAGTCAGACAGTTAACCGTTTCATCATCTTTTCCAGTCAGTCAACCATCCATCCAACCAGCCAGTCAGCCACACTTATGTCCTTTAGTGAAATTTGAAGGTTTGTTATCAGCGAGGACACGGACAGTTAATCACATTAATTAATCTGACAGGCTTTATCAAAGACATTATGAGCACAGAAGAATAGAGGGGAGGGGAGAGAGGAGGAACAAAATGAAGGGAAGAGGATAGGAGACGAGGCAGGGAGGAGAAGACCAGAGAGAGGCGAAGATGACAGGTTTATAAATTCGTCATCACAGGAGGAGAGGGACAGAGAGGATGAGGAGGAGAGGAAATTAAAGAAGGGCAGAGGAGGAGAGGAGACAGATGTTATGACAATAGATCTAAATAGGGTTACTTTGTGGTTAATCCTCTATAATTCTGCCCCATTTCACAGGTGGAGAGTTTCCATAGGAGCTCATTATAGGCTTATGAATCTGCAGGGGTGATTTCAACAGTGCCTGCCTTGGTATATGTGTGATTTCACAACAGTTTGAAGCATTCTGTACATAATAGGATTTCATATGGTAGAAAATATAACAAGGCAATTAAGCTGCCCAGTATCAGTTGGTCTCTCTGTTGGGTAGCTCAACCAGTTCAGCCGTCACAGGATGACAATAGGGAGGAAATAATAAGAATCAGAGCAAAAGGGTAACGACCGACCTCTGCGGCAGGAATTATGTTATCATATAGTACTGTACATAGTGTGTGATGTGGAACACTGTCATTGTCCTTATTGTATTACCTGTATTAGACAACACGTACCCAGACCCAATGACTGGAGCATCTTGACAATTCAATACAACAGACCATTCTCACAGTGGACATTTTGACTTGTCAAATGCAGGTATCATTTATATGATTAAGGTAGGGCCATTGTATGGTGCACATCTAAATGGAACAAACCTATCAGCAATGTTATTAGATACAGCCGTGATTTTCCTGCTTTGACAAGTCAAAATGTCCACAGTGACAAAAGCCCCAGAGTCCTACAATAAATTCTATTTTTTGTGAAGCTTAGTATATGTATACAGCCTCAACATGTATGGGCTTAAAGAGCCTATGGGCACTTGAAGTTCCTGGAAAATGGCTACATCCTTGAAAATAGTTTATATGCTGCACTACGGCCATAACTAAAAACTACAACAGATAAACTTATCATATATTTTTAAACCATCCCACACGGTAGAATCTTCGTATTCTATCGAATCAAACTACCACTCTCTCCTTCACTAATAGCACATTTGCTGACACCTCAGTGTCTAAAAAGTGGACCTCAACATCCCACCTTAAATAGGAATGCATTACGCAAAGGAATCAATCAATCAATCAAAATGTATTTATATAGCACCTTTCAAACAAAATGTAGGAAGTTAAAAATGGACATTAGAGACTAATGAACACCAAAACAACCAGAAAAGCATAAAAGATAATACAAGCAAATAATAGAATAGAATACTACACAAATTAATACATAATAATAAAATTGTAAAAATGTTAAAAATAAAATAGAATGAAATAAATAGTAATAATCAGCAATAAAATGTAGAAATAGAATTTTAAAAAAGAATATGTAAAATAAACATAAAATAATAAAACCATAAAATTATAAAACACTACATAAAAGCCAGTCTAAATAGGTGGTTAGTTTACGTTTAAAAATATTTTCAGCTCCTCTCAGATCCTCCTGATGGCTGTTCCGGCGGCTCGGAGCGTAACGGCTGAAAGCAGCATCACCAAATGTTTTTGTTGTGCTTTGTGGAACAGCTAAAAGAGAAGAACCGGTGGATCTGAGGGGCCGTCCCGGATCACAAACCGGAAGCATTTCGGAGAGGTAGTCTGGTGCCAGGTCACGTAGTGCCTTATAAACTAGTAAAACAATTTTAAAATCAACATGAAATCTAACAGGTAACCAGTATAAAGACTTTAAAATACGTGTAACATGTGCTCCCCTTTTGGTCTTAGTCAGCACTCGTGCAGCAGAGTTCTGAATTAATTGTAGCTGATTGATTGTATTCTTGGGTAGACCAGAAAGGAGAGCATTACAGTAGTCTAACCTGCTAGATATAACAGCGTGCATCAGTCTCTCTGTGTTGCTCAGAGAGAGAAATGGCCTCCCTTTGGAAATGTTTGGAAAGGAAGCAATGAGCATGTCATGGGAACTTTAGAAACTTTGATTTGAATCAACACACAGTCTCAACAAATATTGATTATTAAGTATCACAAAGGTAGCCTTTATACTGCATGCTTGTTGTTTTGCATGGAATTGTAGAGGTGATTGTGGTATTTTGCCACCTATATTGTGATTGGTATGAAAAGGGAATTCAGCAGAAGAAGGCATACAAACACCAGGTGATGGAAATGTGTCCTGCTTGTTTTTACTCAAATTTTTGTACAAATTAATAATAAAGCATTTTGGGCAGTTGATTTTTAAAATGAAAAGTAAAATTACAGCCTTTCTTAACAGAACTGACTGTCAAGTGTTAGCCACTGTAAGTATCATCCTTCACAACTTATTCAAATCTAGTACTTCAGTCCAATATCTATATAAATATGAAAAAAAGAAATGGAGATGATAAAAAGCACAGCAGTAGTTCCATAAATATGCATTGAAAAGTGGGCAACCATAGGTTCTACATACATTAAGTGAAATAATGTAAATTTTTATAGTTGTTTCTAGAAAACTCAGAAATGAAACACGACAAAACACGTTTGAAATTAAATAAAAGTGTATTTTGTGTTTGTTTATCTCCTTTTCTACAGTTTAATGTATGGCTTGGTCTCTCAAGGTGAGGTCTAGGTGCCCTGTTCAGACAGATGAATATTATAGGAATCAAACCTCTCAACTTTCTGATATGAGCCAGTCACTTTCACCCCTCTGCCTCTGTCCATCAGCACTCTGTCAGTCAGTATCAGTATCAGCAGCCAACACCGGGGTCACATGAAAAAAAAAAAGAAGGCTGGTTTGCCAATAATGCAGGCAGGAACTATGTCATTATAACCTGAGCTTAAACAAGGTATTAATGAGCAGACGTCATTATGTCATTACACAAGGGGTCATCATAATGAGGACATAACGAGGTCAACGGGGTTTCATCATACACGGGGCACGAGAGGATGTCACAATAATGGGGACATAATGGCGGGGTGTCACAACGAGGTGTCTACATATCGAGGTGTCCCTAATAACCTGCTCTGAGTGTTTACCCCAATTAGACATTACAGAGACATCCAGGAGGGAGAGGGAGCAAAAAGAGATGGAGGGGAGACATATGTGGGGAAACAAAGATGGGGAGAGGAGGTGGGGAGTGGCAGAGTAAAAAAGAAAGATGAGGAGAAAGAGAGTTTGAAGGGGCAGGGTGCAGTGATTAGAATGTGATGGCCTGTGTAGAGCCAAGTGTACTTGTGTGTGTGTGTGTGTGTGTGTGTGTGTGTGTGTGTGTGTGTGTGTGTGTGTGTGTGTGTGTGTGTGTGTGTGTGTGTGTGCACTCGGGGGTCTTTGAATTAATGAGAATCTCAGATGAGAGGAGAGGGTCATCACGACCTGCATGCAAATGACACCAGACACACACATGCACACAAGCAAAAACACACACTCATATGTGCACACACACACACACGCACACTGACACACTCTCTGTTTCTTGCTCACAAATGCAGATACACACACACACTAGCAAATGCAAGGGAAACACTCTCTCTTTCTCTCCAACACACACACACACACACCCTCTCTCAGCGCTTTTGTGTAGTCTTTGGGCATGGAATGCATCAATGTGCCACTGTGTGAGTGGCATCGGGCGACACAGCTGCTCTGCCTGCTGTCCTACATGACACAGTGTCATTCATATGTGAATGTCAGTAATAGGCGGAGAACTTTAGTCCGCCTCTCGTCACTCAGGACTCTGCCAGTCAGCCAGACAAAAGGCCCCCAAACCATCTTTGTTTATCGAGGGAAGGTTGACTCTCCACACCGTCTTCCTTACGGGAGGAATGTCAAGAATCGGATTCACATGAAAACACAGACCCACCTAAGAAATAACAAGGACAGGGTAGAAGTTAGTGGGGATTGTATTACTCAAAAACTTTTCTGATTGGTCATCTATGGTTAAGGTGTGGTTACATTTAGGCAGATACTTGGTTAAGGTTAAGGAAAGATTGGCGTCATGGTCAGTGGCGATCCTAGACTCTAGAGGGGCCCCAGGCAAAGAAGCCCATCGAGGCCCTGTATGGTCATGAGTTGAATTGAATGTAATCCAATGCCTTTATTATATTATGTATTGATATTTGCATATTATTGTATATTTATTGCTAATCATCTGTCAATTTTTCTGTACTGCTTTAGCAATATAGGTTTCTGTCAGTCCAGTCAGTGACCTGTGTCTGTCAGTAAGTTAGGTAGGCAAGCCCTGCTTTCTCCTGATCCTTCCACTGCTCCTCGAAGGGGTCCCGCTTAGGGAGGTTGTGAGGCAGTGGCGGTACACTGTATAGTGCCTTTATGGGAGGTTAAAGGGGGTTTATCGTTTGCCATTGCATCCCCTTTTCCCCTTTTTCTTTTTGCCTGATTTGTCTCTCCTCATGTATAAACCATAGAATTACAGTTAATACAACATGGTGATTCATAACAATGTCTGTTCTATGACTGAATAAGTAATCAAACCGCGGGCATGTCAGTGACGTACTTGATCAAAATGTATCTACGTAGCCTACATACGCAGGTAGCACAAACTGTAGCTGCCTGCTAATTATTTCCACTATATAAAGAAATGCTACACAGACACCACCTGCATTAAGTTGAGGAAGCCTGAATATGTAATTTATGGCATAAAATGTGATGGTTATAACACTGTGTGGTAACCATAGCAACATATTGTACAGCTCAAAAGGTTACTGTGCACATGGAAGTAGAGTGCACCAGGTGAATCCATGTGACCATGTGTTAAGCAGCGATTGGCTCAGAAAAATATTTATTCCCATTTTCCTGAACAAGAAGACCATTTCTTGGAGGGATCAGGCTTTTTTTTCAATGTTCATACATCAAAAGGATCCAGGGTGAAATTTTCTCTAAATACTTGTAATGTTGCAAATGACTGGCGATAACAATGCACCATACTGTAGTCCCTTTGAGCTGCTCCTCTTTGGTGTATTTCACTATCTCTCCTCTCCACTGCTTTTGATGTACACCTTATGCTGCCGCACTAACATAACACACACACACACAAATGTCTGTAAACTATTTCCGCTCTGCTGATAATACAGCAGATTGAGTTGAATAATCCACAGCAGAAGACACTACAATTTTAAAGCCCCATGCTAACGCATCATCAAACATAGACACACGGGCACCTGTTGCTTACTGACACCCACTGGTTGCTGTCATATCTCTCTCTCTCTCTCTCTCTCTTTGTCGCTCTTCTCTAATTGGTCATTAAATCAATATGTTGAATACCTTGACATTTTGAGAGAAGTATTCCAGACATCAAGGAACTCAAGAATTTCAGGAATTATCCAGATTTCTGGTTCAACCAGCTGCATTTCTGTAACTGCAATTTTTACATTTTCTGTCTCTTCAAAAATACACATTGTGTACATTGTGTTTGTACTGCACTTTCCAGTAATAAACAGTGTTTGTAGTACAGTTACATTTTTCCTATATCTTGATGCAGTTTGACGTTCTGTAGGTAGCAATCTTGTTTTCTCTTTGCTGAGCCATGGGTGAAAATTTGCCGCTCTGAACTATCCAAGTGGAGTGAAGAAATTGCTACGAAAAGAGTAACACAGGGCAGAAGAACTCTACCAGCTGAAAGATGCAGAGCCTGATATTATAACACATTATAAAGTTGTTTAAGTAATTTGCCTATTTACATATCCAGCAGACATAGAACATGGACATAGAAACAACATTATCATCCCATTGGAGTTGTTTTTCTGGCCACCTGATTTGTGTAAGTCACATATTTAACACTTTTCCTTTTGGTCTTCACCAACTCCTGAGAAAAAAAATATGTGGCTCTGAACCTGCTAGATGTTTCATTTTCTGTGATGTCGTAATGTAGATCATAAAACCAAAACAGCTAGAAAAGCTAAAAGAGGCTAAACGGCTTTGTAGACCTGCAGTGCTGGTAAGGTGTAGAGCTTTAAATTATGTCTGTCTGTGTGTGAGGACAACAGATTTTCAAGTATTTGCATTACTTCTGTAGTCCAGTTTACAGATACCTTGCTAAAGTCATCAGCAGTCTACCTGTGTGTCCGTTAGCAATACAAAGTTATGATCTCTCATCGCTGTTTGAAAGCCAGTTGACAGTGAAGAGTGTCAAATATGATGGTTGGAGCTGCCAATGTTGTGACCATCCATCAAAAACCCAAATGTGACGTTCCAAAAATACATGGATGGGAAGATGCTCTGCAAACGAAGGTGAGGGTGTGCACACAGCTGACATGTTTCCCCCACTTCATCCCACCTCTACTTCAGTATCTATGGAAAGAGCTCTGCTTCCGTCTATATCTGTTCATCCATTATGCATGACCAATTTACACCGTTCGAGATAGAGAGGGAAGGAGTGGGGAAGGGAGGGAAGGGGAAGAAAGATGAAGGAAATGGCAATTTACTAAAGCTGCAAATTGATAGTCAATATCTATATTAGCAGGGATAATCAGGATATTGGAAATGTGGCCACATCTGTATGTCTATTCATAATGGATGACCCATTTTCACTTTTATTTACACAAGAGGAAAGAGAGACAGCAGAAGAGAACAAGTATTGCCACTCTCTACCCGCAGGCGATCCTATCTCAGAGCATCATTGGCGAGAGTCTGCTGTTATTGCTTACCTCACACACTTTAGTGTGCGTTTCTGTGTGTGTATTTGTGACAGTAATGGCCCTCTCTCCTTGGAACACATGCCCTTAACAGATATCATTCGGCTACCGACAGTGGCAGTCAATAAGACAATGAATTGTAGCTCACCAAACTGCTCCGTCCATCCATTAGGGCTTCACAATTAATCGAAAAAAACATCAAATCGTAGCACTGACTGTTGCACTTTTTAAACTGCAAGAGGCTGAAATGTGTTCTTATGGGGGAAAAAAAGGTGATTCAGTAATCTCACAGGGTATTGCTGTGCAGTGCAGAATGTCAGGCAATTTAAATGCTTCCAGTTTCTTCAGCCCAAGCAAATCTGAGCGCTGGTGAAACATATCTGGATGGATTCTCACATTATCTACTTGTGTTGGGCTTTTCATGCCAAAACCTATCCAGCAATACAATAATTATGAGTTGTACAATTCAATTCAACATTTTCAGTGAAAGCTCCTTCTATCGTTATAAGGTAGGAAGTCAAAGGGACAATCAGTAGGTGAGTACTAACAACAAATGCTCATGTGAAATATATATGCCATACTAGCTACACATATGTACATTTGCTGATTTTATCACCCTGCCAAGAGAAATTATCTATTATTCTCTTGCAATCAGTTAACTTGTTATATGTTTATTATTGTATTCATGTATGGGTATTTCCATTACTGCAGTAAATACCTTCCAGCAAACATGTTATTCTTCAGTCCATGTCCCACTGTGGCTGAATGAGCAATAAATCCAGCATTTGTCTGATCACCAGAGACTTGTATCCCTGTCTGTGTTATTTATTAAAAAACAACTGCTGCCACTATTTACTGCTCATCTACCATAGTAGGCCTAAGACAATGCAGAAGCGGGGGTGTTTGAACTGTACCTTGAGAGTATATAAATTTAATATTTAAATACAGTACTGTAAAGACTGTGAGTGAATGAGATATCGTAAACACAAACTTTTCTTGTTGAAGCATACCCAAAAAGCCTTGCACACCCACACAGGTGTTTAAAAATTACTGAGATTAAACGTCTTCTCAGGCAGAAGTTGGGTAGGGCTCTGCTGGGAGTCTGACCCAAACTACTGTTTATAGATTTTAAAGGATCAGAACAGGTGCCATAAAACTAACAGGAAAGCCAGGGAGATGTCAATCAAGCACAGTCTGTATACACCGACACAGTCCTGACTAGAGGTCTAATCAGCCAGAATAACTGGAAACACCTGTGGGGTAGGTAGAGGTTTGAAATCTGACATCTGCAGGCTGCTGTGTACATGAATTGACATTCATTCCACTATCACAATTTCTAATTCAACTGTACCTCATGGATGAAGGAAGGAAAATCAAGATATAATAGAAATATAGCATAATAAATGAACACAACATGAACATACAACATACATAATATCAAACAATGAATGGCCTCGATGATCTAGAGCAGCAGTTTCAATCCTTTTTTACTTGTGACCCCTTAAAATGAAATGCGACCCCTTGTCACAGCTTATATGCGTATGGGTTGTGAGCAGTTTTCTAAATTCAGATTGCTTCATTTAAGTTATTAAGAGTCCTGAAAAGATCAAACTATCCAGTGTTTCACAGAATGCTAGAGATTAGGAAAAAAAATGAATGTAATTCCAAATAGCAGAACTTGTTTTTTCTTATTTCTTTCCTATCCCTATCCCTTTAATCCCCTCACAAACCCCTCAGATTTATCTTCCACCACCCGGGTTGGGAACTACTGATCTGCACCTTGATACTGTGGAAGCAAAAGTTGCTCACTCGTGCAAAAGACAAATATCTGGTAACTCATTATTTCATGTGCACCTAAGCACATAAGACACAGTGGAGATAAACCATAAATACCTTTTATGGCCGAGTTACCAGCTCAAACCAAGTCTTATGATCTGTCAGTCATCTGTCTGTCTATCCATCATCATCTCTCTCTCTGTTCTGTTTCTTCCTCCCTCTCTCTACCCCTCTTCCTCTGCACCCTTCTTTGATTTATTCTCTACCTCCCTTTAGCCCCACCCCAACCAATCGAGTCACAGAAAATTGGTCATTGGTCATCTATTATGGATTAGCAGAAAATTGGCTGCTGCATTTCCAGTTCCCTTATTAACAAATGTAGATGGTTACCCTCTCTTCATTCTCACCCTGAGTGGTTTCCTCTCTCTTCCTCCCTCTCCAGCCCATATCTCCTCCAGCTGTTTGAACCCATGATAGCAGCTGTGATGACACCCGTACGCCTTGGTTAGTGCATGGATGTTAGCTGAGCAGATAATGGCAGTGTTCCTGCGAGCAGCGTGTTTTAGAACTGTATGTAATAAGGCTAGTGTAATATGAATTATTGAACGGTGTTTATGCTAGCCAGGGCCTTCCTGCCTGCAGGCTGTATCTCGGAGATGGCATGTTAGCACAGCCTGCTCCACATACTGTACACACATTTAGATGCACATGCAGTGAGAGCCATCAAGTGCTATCTGGGTTATCTATCTTTCATGTGAACACACGCTAAACCATAAATATAAACACAAGAGACACATAAACATACATAGGCATCCTCCGGGGGATATGGGCTATCATTCAAACCAGTTGTCTGCATTTGAAGTAAACGGCATCCCATTTTCTTTAAAATAAATATATAAATGCAATTTAAAAGAGGTATAAATTAAAAATAATAATAATTTAAAAAAAACTTTTCCAGCCAGTTCAGAAAAAGCACAGATATAATCTCAGGTTGAACACTGCACAAAGTTTGAAGTACTTAGAGAAGAAGTGTTGAAGTAAAGGCGAACTGGGTTGAAAAACATGGGATTTTAGTTACATGCTCTTCACCCAAATGTTGCATTACAGATCATTAGTTCATCTAATTAAAACATTTAAAAAGCATCAATTTTGATTGGCCTGTCTGCGCTTTGAAAATGTCAACAGGAGCATAACTGGCCGTAACTAATAAATGATAATAAAATACTTTGATAAATGAATATTTTTAATTGCTAGCAGCCACTAAGGATGACAGGTAGTTTGCCAACTGATCCCTGATATTTCAGCACAGCAGAAAAATGGATGAGAGTCAGTCAACAGTTTAGACACAGTCTTCACAGAAAACAACATTACTTGGACCTAAACTAATCTAACTAGACACCTTAACTTGATGTTATTTCCAAGCTGAGGCTCCATATACAATCCATAATCTGTCCCTCACCTACAGACCGTCTAACTAACAGATACAATATATTTGTAGATATATGGAAAATAATTTCTTTTATTATACTATTTAGGTTTAGACATACAATGATTAAATATCAATATACTTGTTTTGTTCGTGCGTCTGGCTGAGAATGTTTTTAACACAATTCATAGTGTCACCTTTGCTAGTCTATTAATTCACTGTGTTCAGATGCTGGAATGACGATGATATAAAGAAGATAAATAGAGTGTGCAACAAGTTTTGCAAAGTGGACAAAACTTCTTGACATAAACTATGCAACAGAACATTCGTCAAATAAATAATGAGGGAGAATTAGTCTACCCTTGGTATTTGCCAGTACTAATCACTTCTTTCTAAAAAAATGTTCCTGTGTGTAAATGATGTTTACAGGAAGTTAAGGCCCAGCTGTCAGATTGAAACATGGTAAACATAACCAAGCTATCTGTCAAACAGAATGTTGGATCAGCGACAATGTTTGGAAACCATCTGTTTTTTCTACAATATCTGTGCACGACAACAACAGTGGTTAATGTGTGGTTAGAAAAAGTTTGAATGAAGTCAGGGAAGGGTTGTGGTGATAATGTTCACGGTGCAATGTGAACGTTACGTTTTACATTGGCAACAGAATTAATTGGGAAATGGGCTTACATTACATCTGCAGAGGTTTTTCAGCCTCGCTCACTCGTCTTTTTACACATTCAGGTTGTTTTTCTGCGTTTTCTAAATAACACTGTAGATTTCATCAAATCAGCTGGAGCGATTTCATCATGTTTTAGCTGCCAAGAGGGATGCTTTCAACCCCCTCTAATAAAACCAAGCCTCAGCACTTTAGTGTGCCTGTCTTTCATCCTCCTCTCTCTTTGTCTCTCTTTCTTCCTGCCTGTTGATGGCCGCCTTTGAAGGCAGAGAGATAAATATGAAGAGAGAATGTGTTTTTTGAAAGACAAAATGAAAGAGCGATGGCCGCTGGCTCCACTGTCAAATGTCCCAGTCATCCTGTGTGTGTGTGTGTTTGTGTGTGTGTGCGCATGTGTGTGAGCAAAATACCCTTGCTAGTGTTTCTCAGCAACTCAAATATTCACGCATACATCATCTCCTCGTAACAACTATAGAACCAGTCAAAGTACACACACACACACACACACTCCCAGAAGGTACAACAACACATTCAAAGGTCTGTCTCATATACAGCTGGAATATAAATGTTTATATATGTCGTCAGTTATGCAGATAGGCAAAGCTGAAGGGTGAAATTTAACAAAGATACCTACAAATACATGCGTGGTTCACATACTACATATAGCTCCTGGATGGCTTGAAACTATACTGCACATGATGTTACTGTAACATGTAGTTCTAACCTTATACATCCAATAACTGTTCTCAAACCCTTTAGATCTAGCACTCTAGTAAGTCATTTTGGATAGAAAATGTTTACATAGTGCATAAAGTGCTGCACACAATTTGCACATAAAAAAATACAGAATGTTACTAAACCCTTTTTGTGCTTGCGAGAGGCGAAAAAGCTGGCATAATGAAAAAGAGACGACATCATGAAGGCTGCTGGAAAAAGATTATTTTTGAGTCACTCCGGCGTTGCGGTACCCTTTTCACAGTAGACATTTTGATAGGTCAATGGAGGTAAAGCACAGGTGTAATTAATAACGAGTTTCAGGGTCTTCAGGGCAATTGTTGATGTTATTAGTTCCATCTGTGCTTTTTCTGTTGTGACAAGTCAAAATGCAGTAAAAAAACAAAACAAATATTTGTGCCTTTATGATCCTTCCTAGATTAGTTATTTTGTATTTGGAAGAAAGCCGCCCTGTGTGTCCAAAATAAAGATATTTCTTCATCCTTAAGGGAGGAATAACTAATATATCAACTTTAACAGACTCTATGAAAACCCAAGGTTTACACATGCATATCTCAAAAGCTAGTGGTATCTTCATGGCCAGACACTGCAAGTGAGAAAATATAAATTTTTGTGATTTGTGTGAACTGATCCCTTTAAGGCGGGTTGAGGTCTAGTTTTTACCTGATAATCTGGTTTGACAAATAACTGGGTGGGTCAGTCAGAGCTGAAGAGTCCAATAACCTCGGCCCCCTCACTTCCTAACAGATTGTGTTTGACAGTCGTATGGGTCTGTCGCCTCGGCTCTCTGCTGCTCATTAACGTGACCTTTGCACACAAAAAAAATTTGCTCTAGACACTCACCATCTAATTGGATGAATAGACAATGTTTTCCTTTGCTTTAACCTTTCCCATTAAGAACCAGAAAATATATTCTCCTCCTTTTTATGATAAAGAAACAATAAACTGATGAAGCGGTTTCATTTCCACCTCTGCCTAGAAAGACAAACTGATGTGTTTCCTAAATGACTGTGCAATTACAGTAAAAAATGAAGTGATGTTTTGTTTGGTTTTCCAGCAGTAAAGGTTGAGGTTATTGCTGTCAGTGTGCAAGTTTGTAGGTGTGTGTGTGTGTGTGTTCCAGTTCCTGGATGGTTTTCATCAGTAAAGGTCCTCTGTTGTTGCTGGCCTGGCCAGCAGGCAGGTGGGCATGCTGGCTATCAGAAATACTTCCAAATGAGCTGCAGCATAATCAATATATTAGCCGAATAAAAATAAATAAAACATGTTAGTTTGTTATGTGGTGCTAGTGTGCCGATGGAATGTGTTTATCATAATCAGGCCGTGTTTCAGTTTGGAACAGAATTAGCGTTTTAGCCTAATTTTCGAATGCTGAGTGTTAAAGTTTAGTTAGCAAGAAGGAAAGCATTCAAAATACATACACACACACACACACACACACACACATATATATATATATATATATAGACACACACAAACAGTAACTAGATGGTTAGAGATGTATATATCAGATCAGCCCATCTGCTGAGACTTCAATTCCCCATTTACACCCATGAGCAGGTTTGTGGAAGCATGTATTATTAAATGTGCATGTGTGTGTGTGTGTGTGTGTGTGTGTGTATGTGTGTGTATGCGTGTGTATGTGTGTGTACATTTATTCCTGAATATTTTTGTTGATTTCCGAAATTCATTTCATGCCACTTTGTATAGAATTTAAATTAGAATTCTTGACACCTCCAGCATGAGAAAACACATTGTGGAAAACACTAAAGCTACTTTAAAGTCCCAATGTGTGGATTTTTAGTTGTCTGCCATAATTTAAAATCTTCCTCTAAGCGTCACTAAAGTCACACATTCTCAAATCCTACACTTGTAGCCCTTAAAAGTGTCCCACTTATCCAGCACGGTTTGGTTGCTGCGTCGATCGCACAGTATCCTCCAACCATTGAGCGCGTTGAACTAAGCAGCCAATCACAGTATTGACTGACCACTGCAGTGAAGTGTACTGTATAATCTAAACACAGCGTGATGTGACAGCACATCCCACGCCACAGTGCTGAAGTGGGTTTAGCTGTGTGCAAGCTGAGCGCCCCCTACTGACATTATACCGTAACACACGCTATGGTGCGCCTTTCTCGCAGTAGGGTGGGACACTTTTAAGTGATACCACTGCACATATAGTGGCTTTATTCCGTTTATCTCCATTCATCAAGATTTTTAGCGAGAAAAATAAGAACACATTTATAAAACGGAAAACATACTCAATATGAGCAGCATAATCCCAAACATTCTGCAGTTTAATTACATGTTTATTTATTTCCCAACTTCAATGGACGCCTGCTGATAAGCGGCATAATAAGATCCTCTCGATGAGAGTAAATAAAAAATCTGTGTGGAAATCAGTTTACATGTCTATTTATGACCACAAAACCATACTTACGCTTCTGTCAGAGGAGTGCATGTAAAGTCTCACAAAGCTCTTTAAAATATATTTATACTAAGCCAACATTGGTATCCACCAGACATGTCCACACTGTCGGTCCTTAGTGGTAGAAATACAGATGAGATGACATGAATGGTATTTGAATGCATTGAGAGTTGTATGTTTTAATCTTCCTCCTCCTGCAAACTACGTTTGTCAAATATTGCTATGTGAGATAAACTTCAAACAAATCTGATCTGGTTTAAACATGGAGAACTATATTTCCAGAGCTCAGAGATATTCAAATGAGTGTTTGTGTTGCGCTCCAAATGTCACTGCTTGAAATACGTGGAGAATGCTTTTGAATCTGCTCTCAGAGAAGTGTGCGCGTGTGTTTTTTCTTTGCTTGTGTGGGTGCCATTTTGATATATTCCAACCCAGTCAAAGCTGAAATATGATGGAACAATATTCTCTGAATCACCGCATGTTCAGATGTTAACACACAGCTTGAATGATTTTATTTCTGCTGTGGCATTGTGTTCAAACGCCAACATTTATTTGGTGACAAATGTGGGGCTCTTGACACACATTTTTGAACCTGTTTGATGTCTTAAAGACTGTCATAAAACAGGTGTAGGGTGTATTTTATATGCCTCAAAGGGTTCATATGAGAAAAGAATACATTTAAATTCAAAATTTTATTTAACAATAAACCATGTTAGATGTGTCAGATAAATTGCAAGGCTTAAAGAGTCTAATGGCCGCACTGTGAATTATGCATTATACTGTACAGTACCTTCAATCCAACCATCAATAGGTGGATTGAAAATATAAATTTAACCCCACTGGTCATTTTCATGAACACTCTTCAAGGATTAAAAATAAGGTGATTAGCAGTGAGACTTGCTTAACCCAATACATTCTACCTATAATCACACTGTCTGGAATAGAATAACACTAATTTTAGGTCTTCTATAGAACTATAATACTAGTGCTAGAAAATAATGTTTTGCAAGAACTTACTTGAAACATATATGTTCCAAACACATTGAATTTCCTTCTCAGTCAAATCATTTCACCTTCGAAATTCTAACTTAAAAGGTCTACAAGTCTACAATGCTAATGACCTCATTCTCACATTCTCTTTGGAAATGAATCAGTTGTTGTAACAGTTCTTAATTACTTTTCATTGTATCAGTGTGTCTGGGCTTAGGTAACAAACACTTTAAGTGATAATCACTTACTGCTAAGATAAATTTGGTGTTTGAAATATTCAGCAAGTCATCAGTAAGTATGTGGACACCCAAACATAACACCCATATGTGATTGTTGAAAACCTCCTTCCAACACATTGGGCATTTATATGCTGCTACAACAACCTCCACTCTTCTGGGAAGGCTTCCCACAGGATTTTGGAACCTGGCTGCAGGGATTTGCTCCTATTCAGCCACAAGAGCTTTAGTTAAGTCGGGCAGTGATGGTGGATGATAAGGTTTGGCCAGTCAAGTTCTTCCTCACCAAACTCCCAAAAACATTTCTTTATGGGCCTCACCTTTCCCACCCTATTGTCTAAATATCACTGTATGCTGTAACATTAAGATTCCCTTTAATTGAAGACAGCCCAATCCATAAATAACAGCCCCAAACCAAAATTCCATACTTTGGTCAGGAGTGTCCACATACTTTTGGCACTGGCATTTGGTAAACTCAAGTTTAAATGTGTAACTTCCGCATGTTGGCACCCTCTTTAGCAAGCAATATTTCTATTAAATTATGTTCAAACTATAATAAAGATGTGGAAGCAGTTGCCTTTCTGAATCAAGCATTGGGCCTTTTGGAAAATGCAGCAGCTACATGTAGAAAAGAAATATGCTTAAATTTTGATGTGAGGAAATACAACATGTCTAGCAGTGTTTTCAGTTGCCTTTATTGGTACTTTTACTCAGTACCTTAAGGGTTTTCTTTTATTATGTGTAACCCCAATACTGCCAACGAATATATTAACAATGTATTAATTTAAAAAGCTATATAATAAACCAGTGAAGAAGCCTAGAGCAGGTGTGTTTGCTGGCTGAATTACTGATTGGTTGACCAATGGGTTACACCGATTGTTATGCAGCTACGAAATCCATACCATTTACATTACATAAGAGGTAGGTGTGAGATAGGTAGGTGTGTCTCAGTGTGTGTGTTGTATACATAAAAAAGTTTGCTATTGATTCACAGTTTAAGTTTATGAACGTGACAGGCATCTATCTCTTTCAGTGTCTCCTCCTCACCTCTCTCTCTCTGTCTCTCTTTTCTCTCCCTTTCTCTCTTTTTCGTCCTCTCCGTTTCAGGATGATAAATTGATGTCTGCATACATCTCCATATCTTTATGCTGGAGACGACACCACATCTCCCTCTCGTTTAATCACATACACACCCACGCACAGGCATGCACAAGGACACGGACACACACACACACACACACACGCGCGGGCGCGCGCAAGTATGTGTGTTTCTCAGGGACTTTGGTGTGTGATTGGTAATTGATTTTCCAATTTGTGCAGACCGTGGCTTGGTCACAGAGCTGGATACAGCACAAGTTGGCTTCCTGTTAGCATCGACCACTAATGCTGGGCTGTAGAGACAGCTGGGGGTGTCAGAGACAGAAGGAGAGCGTAAACACATTCTGCACACTAAAGATTGGAGCTTTTGTTATGGAAGGGCTATCCTGTGGCGCTTTTAACAGCTTTCCTTTGAATCAAGTTATGATAACTGAAGTTCAGGAGAAGAAAAGACTACAGATCATGCTACGCTAACTTCTCCCAGTCTCCAAATATTAGTTCAAAAGTAAGTGACAAAATCTACTGCAACTTGTGCTTTGTTTTTCACAATCCTTCTCCATACTAATTGATATTTTTCCACTGTATTTAAAGGCCACCTATATAATAATGTGGCCTGAGCCGCAGTTTACCCTACTGTCAATTTGCATTTGAAGGTTCTTTTAATAATGTCCTTTATTTTCCTCAACATTGAAAAATGGTAGTTTCCTAAACATATGGAACAATTATGTAGCATTATTTAATGACCATTAGTTATAAAGATTTGAATTTTATTTTCTCAGGAATATGGTATGTCAGAGGGCTCTAAATACTACATCATCCATGAGTCTTAGCAGATGCTACCATAGAAAAGGAAACAGAGGTAAAGAATCCGAGTTGTAGCCTATTTGCAATGTTGTATCACTACAATCAGGAACAAAATGCAACCAAATATTCACTATGGAATCAATTTTGACATTTGTTTTCCTACCTGCTCGTTGCAACCAAACCATGACAAAGTTAGCCGTGGTACTATTTAGGCCAGTAAAAATACTAAGTTAAGTTTAAGCAACTTTCAAACAGCAAGCCTTTACTGCTGGATCTACCATCCAGTTGTTGTTGCCCAATGAACTGCTTGGGAGGAAAAACTATTGAAAAAAAGTGGTTTGCATTAGTTTTAAAATTCATCTGGGAGCCTGTAATTCATGCTGGACAGAGAGAATGTTAAACTGCTCTACCAGCCTCTTCTTCAGGCCTCCACCTTGCTTTCTCTGCTTCTTCTGCACCACTGGAACTTGGATTGCCGGCTCTTCTGTGAACAGACTTTACAGGTTAATGTCCTGAGCTGAGCATGGGGGGTTGAAAGTCTCCCTTTTCCCTTGGGGTCGTGGGGATTTCAGCCTAGGAGCCGGTGCCTTTGAGGCAGATTGTAGGTTACTTTGAGGTTTCCTGTCTTCTCTCGGCTCTCCCTGTGTCCTCCTCATCCTCATTGACCTCTGCTAGTGAAAACAAACTGTCTTTATGTGTTAGGCACTTTCCATAGGGAACTTCTAACTGGCACAACAGGAGCAGTGAGATGGCTGTGTGTTTTTCTTGCTGAACTCCTCAGAGTTGTGGTAGCAGAGAGAAGAGGCCCAGAAACACTAGCAGGAAAATTATCAGCAGGGAGAGGGGCAGCACTTGTTGACTGCTGATCATCAGACCTGTTCATGTCATCTTTAACAGACTGCTGTATGGAGCTTTGACCTTGTCTATACATACAAGCTACAAAAGGGATGTTATAATATGCTATAATATGTGCTTTGCATGAGGCATGAATAGGAATAAAATAAAGATGTAAAAAATCTTCGCCTTCAACCAAGGAGAGACCCATCCATCGTCAACAAACCTACCACAAGATGGACCAATCGTCCTTCTCCACTCACAACCACCTTCCTGGTACGACAGCCACATGGTACAACTGTATGACTAACCCATCTAAAATTACCTCAAGTCATTGCTCTTGCCACATTACTGTTCAAAGCACACAATGCCAAACCAAATAATCCTTATCACCTTTTCAACCAAATCAAATAATCTGAAGCTTTTTCCTTCTAGTCACTCATTAAAGTGTTTGATTTCCCTGTTTGCTTTCCTCTTTTCCAGCTGCATGTGTGATAGCAAAATTAGATAGTTCCCCCTGACAACAACACTGCTCCAACTCCTAAGACCTACAGGAAGCCACTGTACTGTGCAAACTGCTGCAAAACATGACAAAGAGAGATAAAGGGACACACGGAGACGGGGAAATGTGTGTGTGTGTGTGTGTGTGTGTGTGTGTGTGTGTGTGTGTCTAAGCACCCTCAGGGCAATGCCACCATGTCTCACAAACACACTGTTCTCTGCAGAAAAGTAGAAATTGCCTAAACTCCTACTTGAAGATTAAGATGGGATAAGAGCGATAATCTTGGGAATTACCTCAAATCCTGTGTTTTAGCTAAGAGGATATTTTTGTTAATAGCCACGCCTGTGCATTCATTTTTTGTGTGTTCACATATCTGCGGTTGAAAGCTAATGATAACACTCCAACAGATTAGTCTAATTATCCTTTTCTGTATGTTGATATGAAACACTCTATTCATAAATTACTTTTTATTTTGAAGTAAATTTACACCAATACTAATTACTTTCGAGCCCTGTGTTCAAGTGGTCACATGATAGCAACTTTCAATAACAAACCTATCAGTCAATGAGCCTTTGTGTATGTTTTTGACCATGTCAAATATCATGGCCATGTCATGAAAATGATAAAAACAGTGAAACTTGAACCGGAAACACTGAGCGTCCTCACACAACAGCCACGTGGACAGGTAGGTTATATAAACGCATGGAGGATATATTAAGCAACAGTCCACACTTCTCCCGCCTGTTCCAGCCTTTCAGTGGCTGAAAAGGGAGCGTCATGGTAATCATTTCATTTCCATTCCCCTAATGGAGTGATATCTATTCAGGCTGCATGGCTGCTACTCCAGCTCATTTAGCATAGAGGGTGTGCTGCTTGTAGCATCATTTCCAGCCAGTTACTATAAGATCAAGCTGCTCTCTCTTTCTGTGTATTCTGAAGCATTTGAAGCATCAATATTTTAGTTTTAGTTGCAGTCTGCAAGTCTTGGCCTGCTGTCCCTACGTTAAGTATCATGCATCTTGTTATTTTTCATCTGTTCATGTTCCGCGTAAGGGTCAAGTGTCATTAAGGCCAGGGTAGATCCAGGACCAGAACAAAGACAGAAATCACACAGGATATTCCAGATGTCCACCGACCCTTTCTTCAAAGGTTTGTTCACGTTAACTACCAATATTGTTTTCTACAGGCTGCATAGAAAGGGCATTGACAAGAACACTGTCCTTCCTTCCTTTCTTTCCATCTCTTAATTTCCTGCATCAGATTCCAGTGTGGTGTTTTTCTGGTATCTGAATATGGGCGATCTGAAGCTTTCAAAAACAAATCCCCCTGCATGACAGTTTGGAGAAAAAACATAGAACAGTGGTCTGTGTGAACCACTAGTAGACAGCTGGTGGAAAGAAGGCATTGTAACCGAAATGAAGAATTCTGGAGATAGACAGAAGCAACACTTGAATCACTTGCATCAAGGTATGTGAACTCGAGAGTTGGAAAGACTGGAGCATTGGATAGACTTTTGAACGCCAGTGTACAAGTTTCTGCTGTTGCTGATACAAACAAAAAACATCCTCTTCTTCAAACTTCTTTTGGAAAGACCCGTGACATAGGTCATGCCCAAGAAACATTTAGTAGTAGTATTTAAACCTGAGCAAAGCATACATGCTTATCCCGAAGCAATATGACTCCACTTAATGAACATGCAGAGACAAAAAAGGAGAGGGGTCTGGTGAAAAATACTGAGTGAGAAAAGGTATTTACCCCACATTTTGTCCCAGGATTCCTTACTGCATTTGTGTATTTTAAGACATTAAAATAATTTATAAGATTTTTAGGAGAACAGACAGACTGTGGTGAAACTAGAAGCCATGGCAACATCAGAATCACAATCACACTGCTGGTGAAGTCCATGGTAAACAGCCACAGGCGCAAAATATCCTCAACATCTAATCACGACGTATAAAACGATCATAAGGAGGTTGAGGTGACATATAGCGTATACCCATCCTGTTTTATGCTACTCATTTTCATCCTGCATCTCTCTCCCCTTCTCCTCTCAATCTCGATCATCTCTCGGCCTCCCCCTCACTCTGTCTCTATTATAGTAATCATTGATATATGGGGCTAATAGAGTGATAGTTATGCATGCTACACTGCTGCTGCTCGAGCCAGCTAAGTCATTTAGCTGAGAGGACCACTTGACCAATGCTGACAGCGCACAAGCTTCAGTTAAAGGAAGGGCAGACGCCCACCCCCCACTCTCTCTTATACACTCACACACACATGAATACGCAACCTAACAGAAACACAAAAACACGTCAAACACAACTCGAAATACTTGTATTTTCACATGAACACACTGATGGCTGTTGCATCTAATCGCATGAATAAAAAGGTGCGCACACACACACACACACACACACACACAAACACACACAAACTCACATACATGCTATTATCAGAGTGCTGCCTCTTCACAAGGAGTAGTATTGGTAAAAGGTTTTCCCTCCCACACACTCAAAGAGGGGAGGGCAAAGTGTGTGTGAGAGCTCTTGTACCTTCGGAGTCATTACGTGTTTGCGTACACACATATTTTTGTGTGTCTGGGTGTGTGAGAGTGTGGGAGGGAGTCAGACATTCTGGGAGGCTCAGACAAAAAGTTAAAAAAAAAACTTTTACAACAACTTTATGTCTATTCACAGTGTATCCTGCCATCCTGACTTGTTTGAACAACAAAGAGCAAAAATGTTTGAACACCCTCTTAATGCAAACTGTGAAGTACAAACAAACATGAACATGTTAGATTCATGGCCATATTTTTGGGAAGCTTGTGGCACATGAGAGAAACTGAGCATGTTTGGTATTCAGCAGTGCGTTTAGCAAAAAGTTAAGAGCCAGGTAATTTATTATCATCTGGCATTGTACTACTCTCATGCCTGTACACACAGTGTGCTGATGTGTCACAGATAAACACAAAAGATACAACAAGAAAACAAGAGCTACTGCCGAGGTTCTATCTGTCATTTGACATCAGTTGGGATGTGGAAGATTTTCAAGACTAATATACTGATATTAGATTTATCCCCCACAAAGCTTTTCCATAGCTCCCCCCGAAATATAATATAAATCAATCAATAAATCAATCAAAATGCATTTATATAGCACCTTTCAAACAAATCAAATGCAATTCAAAGTGCTTTACAAGCGATTGACAAAATATGACATTATACAATTTTTCTAATTATTATGGCAATGCTTTTTTGGCTAGTGAGTAGTTACTGGGCAGTTTTAGGTCTTCAAAATGTTGAGGTTGGGAAACTTGATCCTGTGATTGTTGGTGTTACTTCTGGAGTGGCTAAAAAGGCTCTTTTAAAACAGAATAAAAACGTATATTGTTTTAAGCAATACTGAAGGTACAAATTATTGAGTGCAATGCTGTAAACCTCATGTGGATGTCACTGAAGTCAGAGTCTGTTACAGTTTCAGGTACGTTACATGTGTGTTGAGGAAGTTCTTCATCCATTTCATCATTTAAAATCTTAAAAGGCTTCTGGCATTTTCAAAATTCATGGCTTTAACTGGACAAAGGCAATTTGCAATTGCCCCTTTGCCATTACTCATTCTGCTGCTGAAATGCAGTAACACCGCAGACAGATGATGAACTGGCTGTGGTGTCTGAACTGATTACTCATTTTTGTCATTAAACCGACTTTTACTCATGATTACAGTAAAAGACAAAAGTGACCACAGCTGGCTCTGTCAAAAAAAGCAAGATAAGCCATGTCGGGGTTTCCCCGGTGAAAACCACTGAAATGTTTAGTTCTGGGATTTGCTGTGCCCTGTTAATGTTGGGCCTCTTTGTTTAGTTAGCTGGGATGTTTTCATTTAGCTTTAGCGTGGCTACATAGTGTTAGTGTTCCACGCAGGGCCATTTAGAAGGAGCTACATAATTAGCTTTTCTATGGTCCTTGAGTGCTTGTGTGGGCTGTGTGTTTGTATGGGTATTGATTAAAGCAATGTGGCATATGAGAGAAGCGCAAATGTGCGTATGTGTGTGTTTTCATGAACATCTGAGAGTTGCAATATATAATAATAGGGTACAGTGGTTGCCTGTTGTGTTTGTGAGCTCTGACATATTGGTGTGTTTCTTTGCATGTCTTTGTGTGTGTGTGTGTGTGTGTGTGTGTGTGTGTGTGTTTATCAAAAGGAAGGTTTGGCTGAGGGTTTATTGTGTGAGGACATAATGCTGCCTTGTCACAGTGAAACATCCCATGCACATCTTCCTTTACATATAAAGTTTCAAACAGCTGTCAGATGACAATTACAAAGTAAACGAAACTATCTGATATGATGTTATTCCACCAACCTTGAAAAAAAGTCATTGATTTTTCTAGGATGTGTGTCACAAGCTGTTTCCAATCTGTTGTTCTTGTCTACACTACTGGATGCTTTTAGAATCAGCCGTTTGCAGCAATACCCAGTGGTGGAAAGCAATCAGAAAGTGTGTCATGGCATTAGGTTTCAAAATATCAGTGTCTTCTTCACAGCTGTAACACATAATTTGCAGGCATTTTCTTTCTAATGGATTTTAAATGCAGTAACAAGTGCAATGGAGTTTTTTTGTGTGACATATGATAAAAACAAATAAAAACGGTCATGAAACCATACCTGATGTGGCTGTCTATAGGAGTGGATTCTTCAGCTCTCTGATCTTACCCGTATGTTGAAAGGTAAGAGCACAAATATAACTGTATGTTTAACGTGAATATTACAAGTTATAGTATGGAAATCCTTGAAGTTCAGTCATTCAGTTTCTGTTCTGGGTAAAATGGCCGTTGCATTTGCCACAGTGTGGAAAAAACTGAAAGTTCTGAATTCAAATGTTATTCTAAGTAAAATAAATACTAGGAAAATTTCATTGTGGAAAATGGTCTGGATTCTCTTTGAGATTAAGTAAAAAGTCAAAAGTATCCCCCTCGACAGCAACACAAGTCTTTGCTCCAGTGAGGTGGCTGCAGCTGTTACCTGGCTTGCCGACCGACAACGAATCGGTAGAAGGAATCAAAACTTTGGAAAGGCTGCTCGGGAACCCTTGACTTTTAATACATGTGGCTCTTTGGGTTTGTTTTGGCCACAGCTCTTTAATTCTCATTTTGCTTTGTTTGTGTTCCTTTCGTTTAGCTGTGACAGGTGCACACAGACAGGTGAAATACTGTCCCATGACTTGAGTTACTCTAAGATTGCTTTTGGGTTACTTTGGCATGGGTACTTTGGGAAACCTGAAAGGTAACACTTCTTGGATCTGGTCCTGGATCCTTTCTGAGGTGAAAGGCAGCAGTTTTCTAGAACTTCTTCTATTCGTTCCTTAGTTCTAATTATTTAATGTTAGCCTTGTGGTGGCTAACATGGCTAACACACTTACTGCCTTTAAATGCTACTTCAACTCCTTTCGGTGCTTCAACTTTAGATGCTACAGCAATTCAGCTTCTTTAACTGTAACTATCATTTCAATTCATTTAAGTGGTTCACCAATTAGTCCTATACAACTATATTTCTAAAGCTGCAAACAATCTCATTTTTAAGATATTTGGGCCCTTTAAAATGTATTCCTATCATATCTCTCTGCTGAAGTGAGCACATACCGTATACTCTACATTTTCTTCAGAAAATTTTGCCTTTTATAGTTCCTGTTGAGATCAAGGATAACTTTTGCCTAGAAGACAAACAAAGCCCGTTAAAAATTGTCTAAATATTTAAGATGCAGCAGACAGTGTTGGATAATAGAAAATGTAGGAAAATGAGAGTGAGAAGAAAGAATCAGGGAAAACGAGACACTAGAATATATTAAAAGAAATTGACAGAGAAGAGAACAAACACACATGCACACATGCAACCAGAGTATTTTTTCATATGGTGCCTGCTGCTGTAGCCCCCTGCTTGAAATATGAATGTGAATAAGCACAGGCCTTGGTCATACTTCTCACCTTGTTGAAAGGTGTGTGACCGAGATCTTGAATTGTCACGCTCTAAAGCTACTATTTGTACAAACAGACATAAATGAGTAAAAAAAACCACAAGAGCTGGAATCACACTTTCACAAGTGGTTTTAACAAATACACACGCACACACACACCAATATGTATGCAATGCCATTGCCACTGCAGCCTCAACCCCTCTCTTGCCTCTCTCTGCTCTCCTCCTACCCGCTCCTCATCTCCTCTCATCCACTACTCTGTTTCCCATCCTCTCCTCCCACTCTCCTCTTTTCTCTCCCCCTCCTCTTCTTCACATTATTTTTTTTTATATTTTTGTTTTACTCTCTGCCTCCCTTTCTCTTTTCCCCACTCTCACTGCTGTGCCATCTCTTCATACATGTTAAACAGCACATGAATAAAGCATGCCATTATTGCAGCAAGTCTGTGTGTTTCCAGCTGTGTGTGTGTGTGTGTGTGTGTGTGTGTGTGTGTGTGCTGTCCAGGATGCACATACTCCCACTCGGTCAAGTGCACACTCTCATCCTTATCAAA
Source organism: Maccullochella peelii (assembly GCA_002120245.1). NCBI lineage: Eukaryota > Metazoa > Chordata > Actinopteri > Centrarchiformes > Percichthyidae > Maccullochella > Maccullochella peelii. Next base: position 29,919 of record LKNJ01000224.1, on the reverse strand, counting down.
TGAGATAAAAGCTAACTCAGTATGACTACAACCTCCTAATAGCAGCAGTGACCTTCATCCATGCATTAGCAGTCCTGTAAGACTAGTAGCTAGATAAGAGTGTTTTCATACATGTTAACAACCACGTGGGACCTTTACAGATGGGTGTCTTCTTATCAGTGGTGTTTTCTGGAGTGTGTTGCCGGCTGTACATCCCTGCTTCAAGGTGATCTTCATTCATAGACAGAGCAGGACCTGAGAAAATTTTCCCTCCTCTATTTCTGCAGTGGTTAGCTCAGGGCTAAGTTCACTTGAGTTGGGGCGACCCTAGTTTCACAGTTAAACTTTGCCAGCCAACAAAAGCAGTAAGTTGAGAAGTTGTTGAGAGTTGAAGATACACTTCTTGATTTTCTTTGGGCGCCTCTCAGCGTCCCCAAATAACCGAATTTCCTCCTAGTGAGCTATTGGTGTTTAACAATGTCCTGTTTTAAATTATGTATCATGCAAGAGGGATAACATTCTGCAGCATTTTCATATAAATATCTTTTTTGTGTTTCTCTCTATTACTGACTGACCTTAATGCAAGTTAAATCTTGAACTCAGTGCCTCCTTGTTCCGTGAGTTATTGAATCAGATCCTCATGTTCACATACCAGGTCCCACTTTTCACAGAGAATTTTCATAAAAAGGTATTAATTGAAGTTTTTGCCAAAGTTTTGAGGAGTAAGCTTTTGGTGGCTATAGCGAATTGAATTAAAGCAGATGTTGAATATGAGCAACTTTCAAACTTGGGTTTCTTTGGAAAAGTATGAGATGTGTGTTACATTTCAACAAGCAGCAAAAATCATTTGTTTGTCATAATCTAAAGAAAAAGATGTTTGATTGACAGGTGACCTCTGGGAAGTGCAGTGGACAACAACACAGCGCTGACTGCTTATCAATTTATTTATTGCTAAGGCAGTCGGCATCTGGCAGCAGAACACCAGTTTAATAAAATACACACGTGCACACACACATACCAACTATAATCTGGCTACTAAACCATCCCAAAGCTTAAAATACATTTTGAAACCATATTACTTGCATAGTGAAATTATCATTTGTCTCAGTCAGTCCTTGTAAACAACATACACAAATGTATACACACACATCACACAGAGTCATATATCTGAGGTACGCAGGTTGGTTTACAAAGAAAAAAAGAGTAGCACCAGAGGCAAACCAACATTAAAAGGTGGTGCTCAGTCAACAGCTTAATGCAGAAATATTTATACAGACATAATGAACCACAACGATTAAACGTAGGTCAGGATTACCAACATGTGTGTTTGTAAGTGTGTGTCAGTGCTCGCAGTACTGTAAATGATGTGAAGCAGTCGCAGCAGTTACTCCTCCAATTTACTTAGCATTGCCTCAGGTTTACATCAAACACACACACACACACACACACACACACACACACACACACACACACACACACACACACGCTCATAGTCATTAGTAGGCAACTCACATTTTTAACAGGAACCACCTACTCGACACCGGCACAAAATTCTCCTCTTCTCTGTGCTCTCCTGTAATCCATCTTCCTTTCCTCTCCTCTGCCATCCTTACCCCACTTTTTCTTCTTCTTCTTCTTTTTCTTTATTTGCCTCTCCACCCTTCTTTACTTCACCTTCTTTCTCCCATTTGCTGTCTCCTCTCCCAATTTCTTCTCAAGAGAGGAAACAAAGGAGAGTGGCAGCGATCCAGTGAATCAGAGATTATCAACAGGAGGGACTGCAACAAGCTCACAATATCCATTTAAATGTAAAATGCATTTATAATGGCATATTCAAAACGGTACGCAATGAACCCACAGTGCGAATTTCAGGTGCATACAAAGCCATCAAGAACTGGTTTTTGATTACTTGGCATCCCATCAAGTTTGTATACTTACCCCCAGTGGCTGAACAATACCCTTTGTTGCATTTTAAAACAGTGTAATGACCCTTTACCTTGCTGCAACAGACTGAAAATGTTAAATTGTCTGTGTGTGCCACTGAAACGTCAGAGCGAAGCGCTTAATGTAACAGTTTACATAAAGAACCAGCGGCGTAATGTTGCATAGAAAACAAATGAAGTGATATATGGTACTGTGTGTTTAAGAGCACTTTCTATATGCCAGTGGTCTAAAATTACCTCACAGTGAGAGGAAAAGAGTGAGGAGGTGTGTAACAAGAACACAAGACAGAAAATGTCTTTCACAGGCAGGGAAAGAGAGAGAAATGGCAGAGAGACAAATTTTAAATGACAGTGTCTGTACTCCCCAACACCCTGGTTACATGGGATTTTCTTTGAAAATGTGAGAAAAAGAGACAGCAAGAGAAAGTCAGGGAGAGGTGGTGAGAAGCCGATAATGACTGAGACAGTCAGAAAAGTTCACAAATCCTGACTGACTGTCTCTCTGTATTTGTTCCACGTGTCACTCATGCCAATCAGGACTACATAGCATCCTTTCAGCGTTAGTCTCTGTCTTGTCTCACCATCTTCTCTCAAATCCAGCAGACCTTAAAACAGGTGGCAGTGCAACTGATTGACAATAAAGCAACAGTTACACATTGTTGAAAGAAAGTTTGTTTCAAGGTTTCCCACAATATTCACAAAACTTACTTTCAGACAACTGAATGTCATTGGAACGAGCGACGTGGATGAGAAGTGATTTTATTATATTCATCATGTAATTATATATGTTTTTTGAAGTTTAAAAACAGTATTGCTTCAAAATGTACATTTGTGTGTGGCCTGACCAGTGTTGGGTAGCAAAACATTACTAAGTAATGTTATGTACAGTTAAATCAATTTTGTCGATTTATCTCTGTGTTTTCAGTAGAGAGATTCTGTGATGTGCTTACTTTGCTGGAGGTGGTGAACGGTGGCAAAAGTGGAATAATACGCTTTCCGGTAACTCTAAGATTTTATTTACATGTTTTGCCTTCTTCACCAGCAATACACGTGGAAACCAGCTAAGTTTTGGTTAGAGTTGGGAAGATGTGTCAACCCTGCAGCTTCTCTTTGAGGACCTCTGGGAGTGCAGTCACCAGTTAGCTTTGGATTGTGTATGGGTTTGCTGTCTGTTAAACCATAATGTATTAAACACAGATGCGGCGTACGGGTGCAGGAGCCTTCTTGGAAGGCACCTTTGACAGGGCTGGGCTGAGTAACAGAACGTAATTTGACTAATTCTACTACTGAGCAATGAGTAATGTGATTGCTTTTGCAAAATGGCATTAACAATCAAGTACACTTCCAAGTAACTTTCCAAACACTGACCCTAAAACATCTCGCAAATGAAGCACAGCCAAGCATAATGCTAAGTGGCTAAGGTGGGCACTTGGAGATAAGCTATGTAAATACTGTTTCATTGTGTTACCGTTTATCCAGGCAGGTTGACTGACAACATCCAGTAATTCCTTGCAGGGGATGGAGAGTGGTACATGTTTGTACTCGGTGTCAGGCCTGAGGGTTTCCTGTTGTCTTCTTGTTGGCCACTGAGCATCTCTGCTGAAGCTGCTGGGGACTTGGCTTGCTCAACTAGGGACAAGCTCTCCTTTGTAGTCATTAGACTTCCACCTGAGAACTTCACAACTTCACACCGCTTCACATTTCTCCTCACTTTATAGTGGGTATTGCAGTCAGTAGTCATTTGGCTTGGCAGTTAAGATTGTAGTCTGCTGGCTTGGTACTAAAGGCATTAGCATTTAAATTTAACTGCCTGAAGGTATCATAGATCAGAGTCTTGGATCTGCCTGTTTCCAAGTTTGGAAGAGACTAATTCATTCACTTTACTTTGAGAGTGAAGTGTCCAAGGCCATTGGAATAACACATGCAAGTTCTATATAAGGCCGAAGTATTTGGATTTATAATGTGAGTTGATGCGTCACATTGTGGAGACCTGGGGACTTCTTTGATCAAAGAGTTCATTTTTCAAGTGGTGGATCTCTCATTTTGAAACAACACTGTCTGTGTTAGGCTTAAAACATTTTTTTTATACAAAAACACAGCAGCATTGAAGTAATACACATACACATTTCTGACTCATAAAATTATATTACCCAAGAGACTGCTCTTTTCTGTGATCATGGGCAAAACGGCAATGAAGTAGGTACATGATACGAGTACTGAGCAACCCATAATCACAGTGAAAAAGGTCCTCAAGGGTAGGCCCGTTGTAGTTACACACAATAGTTACCAGTGTATGTGCACTGTCTGGAATTTTTTCTTCAAATAAACACACATGTATGAGACTACAAAACAGGAGAAAACAAGAGGGATCGCTAACTAGCTCCCAAGTTACCGTAAGACAAAGCTGCAAGGTTGAAGCCCATCTTTGATCAGAGAGAATTCTTGGCTGGAAGCTGTTGCAGAACTTCAACATATCTGGCTAGACTTGTCAAACGTTTTAAGGGTATGTGCTGTGTTTTAGGGTAGACTTTGCCTTTTGTTTCCATACATGTTATTTTTTATGTACATCTACAGTACAGTATGAGCCATGTAGTCTGAAAAGTATCCAGTGCATATACAGTACTGCAGTTTGATTCTGACCACATGGCTTTATATCAAGCTACAATTATTAGCTGTGGTTTTGGCCTTGAGTTGATCTCAGAAATGCTGGTACAGTATTTCTGGTATACTATACAGCATGCAGGTGTATTTCTGTTTTGTGAAAGCAGCCTTAATCAAGGAAGAATTTCTAGCTACTAGTTAATATGCTAGACACAAAAAAAGGTCTTGTCTTGTTTTAGTCGCCCTGGCAGACAGATTTAATTTAGGTCAAAAAGTCATACCAGCAATCAGTAGTCAGCCATAACCATGACAACGATCTTTCCCTTATCTTAACCATTAACCAAGGAAAATGTGACCTACTCAGTGTTCCAGAAATTTTTCATTTTTTTCAAACCAATAACGGTTTGGACTAATGGTTCATTAGAACGCCTGTTAGTAGGCTTCTCCATTTAGTTTCCCTTTAAGGTGGAATTCTGGTCTTTCGCCAAGGCATCATTGAGCTGTCACAGATCAGTCTCAGCTCTTTTGTGTCGAGCTCGTTCATTTTCACACAGAGCTACACTAAACTGCCCAAGGTAATTATGGTATATGTGGGTTTTATTTTAAGGTGTGGAATCAAGGCTCTCCTGCTATTGGCAGCCTGTCTCCTCGTCTGCTGAGTCAATCAATCTGGGTCCGTCTCTTTATTAACACGTCTTGTTTGTGTGTGTCTGTGTGTGCTTACAGAGAGGGAGAAACGTAAAGAAGCTATAAAGGGGGAAAAATAAAGAGAGGTGCGTTTAGGAAGATGATGTGAGGAGTGAAAAGTGAAAAGAGAAACAGTAAAAGTAAAAGTGATGTGCGGCTGAGCATTTGACTGTATTCAAGCCTATCTGTTGGGCACTTTCTCAAAATACTTTGCACGGTCTTCTGGTCTTCAACAAGACAAGTGACATAAGTCTTATACTACATGTACACAGAGCCAAATCTGATCAACTGTGATATGTGACTGACTTGTGGCGACAACTAAATCTCTTCTTCCTCCTCTTTTGGTCAGCTAATAACAAAATTGTCATTGTCGAGTTATTTAAATGTAAATGCTGCAGATTGTGGTGCAGCTTACTCCAACACAACAACCAGAGAGCTGTTTTCTCTAAGCACTGTTTTTGTTACTTATGGGGAGAAGTTTCCAGAGGTCACTCTGATTGTTCCATTGTGTTAATCTAAAGCACACATTATGTTTTTGGTTAAGTCTTGAATTCTTTTGTTATATTACTTTGTTAATGGCAAAGTGGGTTTATGGTTCATTTGGAACAAAGTGGCGGGGCTTCAAAATGCAATCACACACACACACACACACAAGAGTATCAAAGCCAATACAGGCATTTAAGACTCTGTATAAACAGGCACTTAAAAGAAGATAATCATTGCAAAGGCCCTGTTTGTAACGTGGTGGTAACACTGCTTAGTATGTGCAATAAAAGGCCCAGCGTGTGCATCCACACACACCTTGTTTTTGCGGTCATTTAGGTGCAGCATGCTATGGGCTAATACTTGACCAACATGGAATATAAAGTAAATCAGATGGTGTGGTGATAGTCATTATCAGTCACCTTATTTGTTTCATACAAGGATGTATGAACAACCACGAAACAAAGCTGTTTACTGCTGTGAATGGAAGCTTTTTGAGCCCCGGGACATGTCATTTTTCTTTGGCAGGAACTAGTTTGCCTGCCCCTTGGCATACCCTTAGGGTTCAGTGACAAAAACTAATGAGCCTTTTTATAGTTAAATCAGAAGTAACACTGAACACCTTTAAAAAGTCACTTTGTCTCAAGGAAAAAAACCCACCTAAAAAAATAGAAAATGTCAATATATTCCGGTAACATAACATAACATAACTTGTACAGTTTTCAGAGAGTAAAAGTCTTCAAAATTATCCCTGTCATGCCAGCACCCACAGCTCAACTCTGTCAAAGGCCTCATCTTTCTGTATCACACACTCACACATTCAACTCTGTCAAATGTCATATCACCCTCCCCTACAGACACTCACATGCATGCTTGACAGCCGTCAAAGTCCTTGCAGACCCACACGTTACAAATGCATAAACATACACATGTTCACAAACACAGCTGACACTGTCAGGAGCCTCGTCATGCACACCCACACAGTCTGTCTCAGTCATGAACCCACACTGACACAGACAGATGTGTGGAGACAGTGATTTCCAACTATCAGCCACAGTGTCCATGTTCCTGATGGGCTCCATTGTTAACAAGGCTGCATAATCACATGAGACCTGGAAGCATCTACTCTTACAGACCATTAAAATACACAGAAAAGAGGATATGTATCCCAGAGTTCACTGGGTAAATGAGTCAGAAAATAAATGTGTGAAATGATATAATGGGACCTTACTCTACATTAAATCAGCAAGAATATCCATCTTTTTAGTCATGATAAAGAAATGAAGGATAATATTCTGTTAGCTTTATAAAGAGCCAGTTTAATTAAAGTCATGATGGCAAAGATTGAAAGTGCACCGCACCATTTTTAGCTGCCTTCTTCGCTAGAGAGCAAAGCTTTGGTGTCTAAATTGCAAGAAATTTGCCCAAACTTTGATGACGCAGGTCTCAACATCACATCCTTTTAATAATTCATACTTTGTGATAATTGTGACGGCCCAAGGGCTTCTGCCAGGGTGCTTCTGCCTCCAACTTGTATAAGACCGCCCTTCCAGCTTGCGAGTGTGTGGCTGGGCCTTTGGTTCCCTTCACCATGCTGTGTTGGAGTTTTGTCTTTGTGTTTACTTGGTTGGTACTAATTTAAGTTGACCTGGCAGTATGTTTGTCAGCCAGGGTTCTCTGTTAAAGTTGTTATTTTGGTTGTTTTTGTTATGTTAGACTTGTTTAGATTAAATAAAAGCTTTTTTTGGTAGTAACTCCTCATGTATGCTTCCTTATTTGCTGTGGTCTCAGTCCTGGGCCATAACATAATCCAAACAACAGTGTGGACAGAGACTGAATACCACTCTTTTCAAGCCAGAGAACAGGTCTTCCAAGTAGCTTGCCTCCTTATATGTGGTACTGTTCTCATTTTTACTGAATTTCAGAGAAGCTAACGGTGCATTTTACATGCAGTCTGCATCTGGCTTTGTGAGAAGCGAGCTGATATTATACTACCCACAGTATTTAAATTTCTGTGCTTCAGGGTATGAAGAGGCAGGTTGAACATTTACTCTAAGCACCAAGCTCTCAGATTTGACTCACAAAGTCACTGATAGGAAGGTGGCTACCAGTGAGTGAAACTATTGGCCTGTAGGTAAGACAGATTTGTGAATTGTGAATTTCAAGTGTACTTTGTACACTGTAAAACAAGTGTAAAGCAAAACATGAGGGAATACGACGAGAAACAAAACCAGTGTCCCTGGGGCCTGGATCCAGGCAGAGGTTTAACCCGGATCTCATATATTTGAAATGCCTTTTGGTTCTCTTTCAACAAACTCTTGTTATCAGCGATTTTTGTGGGACAATGAGGTAGAAAAAGATTGGAATATTTAAAACTTTAATAGCCCTCAGCTTTTTTCAGTCCACAGACTTATTTATTGATAGCATATTGGTGTTACATTCTGGGAATTACACCGAAAGGTATTTTAAACAGTATTTGATCCCGTGGCTTATGAGATATTTCATTTTACAGATTTGTTCTTCTATTACAGGTTTGTTCTTAGAGCGAGATTTGACAATGATAGATTTGATCTGTAATTTCACCCTTTTATTTTCCACTCACTGCCTGGGGTTTATGAGTAATTGGTTGGTAAATTTTATGATGCAATCAGGGATAGTTGACGCACAGACCTCATTAACAGGAGTGACAGAGCTGATCAATATCAAGAAACATGGCTCGCAACTGTGCAATTTAAAACAAGTGTGCTCCAAACAGCAACTCTCTGCTGTGAGGTCGTCTGCATGAAAGCCCCCAAGACACAGTAAGCAAGTGCTAAATTATTTTACACTGAACTCTCAGAATAAAGTGTCCTAAATCAGAGGGATAACCTAACTCTTTTGGTTATTTTTTTCAACATTTTATCTTAAGACAAAGACACTAAGCACATAAAAAGTCTCACACCACATTTTGGGTTCATTACAGGTACTTGCGCTATGTGAAGACACTGCAAAAACTGTCCCACAACCCATCTGGGCTCCTGATTCATAGTTTTAGAAAACTGCTGTTATAAGCCATTTGGTAAAAGTTACTTCATCACTGCCTTCGGGTCATTTTAGGGGGTGCTAAAGTCTTCAGTTGTTGGGCATTTGACATTTTGAGGTAGAAACACTTCAGCTGTTGACCTTAATGTGAAATCATTAGCCAGAAGGAGACAGCCGTTTTAGCCCAGCCATTTTCTTCTGTTCTTCTTCTTCTTCTGCAGTCTTTTTCTATTTTATCCTTTCATCTTCTCACTTTTGCTCTTTCGCTCATCTTTTCATCTCCTTTCCATGGCTCTTTTCTCACTTTCTGTCCCATTTCTCACTTGTATATTTTTTTCCCCTCTCATTATTTTGTCTTTTTTCTACCTCCCCTCATGTGCCCTTTGCTCTGTTGTCTTACTGTCTTGGGTTAGTGCTGAGAAAAGGAGAAAGGACAAGAATTTTGGCCTGGATTCCTTTGGTTTAGTGCCATACAAGGAGAATGCTCAGACTGGCACTCTGTGGTGTCGTGCCAGGAGAAGTGATGAAGGATGGGTCAGACAGCTTTATAATAGCCGGCGCTTTCGAATTAAACAAATTTATAGCTCCAATGAATGCTCTGATGTGGGTGATTAACAATGAGAAGGATTCCTAGCAGTCTAGAAATGAAGTGTTATGGTGGATATAAGTGTTTCTGAACCATGTCAAATACCTGATCAGCAGTGAGAGAAAACACGTTTTTTGTAAATTGGCTTGCTGATAACTCATCACATTAATTTCATGCTTTTAATGTCAGGCCACTGACTTGCATTTCTTCTGAAGGCAAACCAGGTGTTCTATTAGCCGACACCATCTGCATACCATACACAGCACCAGTAGCTGTGTGCTGTTTATATACATGTAGGCTACATGCACATGCAGAGCAAGTCATTTAAAACTGCAGTCATACCTTGGATGTATTTAATATGTTATTGGTAACTGCTTTGTCAGAAAATCTTCCGTTGGTCAGAAAGTACATGATATGTAGGAACAAATTAAATATACCAAAGACCAACACATCAACATTTTAAATGTCAAATATTATACACCTAATTTGTTCACAGTCAATTGACTGGTGTTTATTTAGCAGTTGTTTAACTGAATCATACTACATTTATGGCATTTGTAAGTGATTTTTAGGGGCTAGTGAAGCTCACTGTGATGTTGAAACCCATTTTCTTCCCACATTTTTTTCTCCAGAGGTGTCTTAAATCTGAAAAACAGGCCATCGGAAATGATTGAGAGCACAGTGTTAAAGCAAATGTAGCCACAAACACATTGTGAGTGCCAACACTCAAACACTTTACCTGACTAGACAGACTAATAATGACCTTCAGGTAAGGATGTCTCTCCTACACGGGCATAAAGCAGTTTATCTGAGCTCTGAGCATTAACTTTTGAAATCTCAGTGAAAGCTTAAAGCTAGCAACCCCCCCTTTCCTGCTCTTTTCTTCCCCCTTGGATTCTTATTCTCAGCTGGACTCTGAACATTAAGCACAATCTCTTCTTCCTCTTCTTCAATTAACCAAACCTTATTCCGGGGCAACAGCAATTGCATGCCCATTAATTGCAGAGTTGAACTAATCATTATGAAAGAAAAACAAATTCTCCATTATATTTTCCTGATGCTGGGTAATTTTAATCAGCTCACATAAAAGAATAATATCTTGGTGGAGTTGGATAATGAATAAATGAGGATTTTTTTTATCTCTTAATGTGTGTGTGTACAGCACTTTACATTTGTGTGTTACGGAGCACTAAGAAGAATATGTGTACATGTGTAAATGAGTGTGCATCTGTATTTGTGTATAAATCTGTACAAAGCTTTTATGTGCTTGCGCCTGTGTGTCCTAAATTATTTCCCAACTTGATTATTGCAGGGTTTTTTTTTTTTACTAAACTACATATTTCCCTGCAGGCCTTTTCAGATGCCCATAAAATGATGGTTGTTTTGCGCATATGGGATATGACTGTATGTGACTGGGTGTAGGCTGGCGCATGCTGGGATATGAATGGGTGTGATTTGGACAGAAGGCGGTGGGAGTTAGTGTCTAGTTGTTTTTCATGCTTCATTGCTTTGTTCGTGATGAGGCCTCTCAGCTCGGCTCGCATGTTACATCTCAGTGACAGGGAATCATTCTGTAAGATGAGATGATTATCACTTCACATGTAAACTGGGGATTCTTACACTTTATTAACTCAGGATTCAACTCAAGAAATCTGTTCCAGTGAGCCCTCAGACTGACATGATTCTGTTTGTTTACATGAACGCCTGATTGTAGTAAGCAATATAAATCTGTTTAAAAGAGAAAAAAATTCAGATTCAATTAATTGTCACTGGACAGCACATGTACTAATACAACAAAGACTAGTGCAGCTCATGCAAAATGGAGCATTATACACCAAACACACACACATGTACAGTACATATACAGATATACAGGGATTATACACACATGCATATACAAGATGTGTATAAAAGTGTAAAGTGCAGTGTTCCAAAAATAGTATACGTAGAAAACAAGCAATCCATCCATCCATTTTGCTCTGTTTGTTGGGATTGCAATGGCAACAGGTCAACAACCGAGGTAGCCCAGACATCCCTCTCCCTAGCCACGTCCTCCAGCTCTTCCTGGGGGATCCCAAGGCACTACTAGGCCACACGGGATATGTAATCCCTCCAGCGTTTTTTGGGGTCTGCCTCGCGGTCTCCTGCAAGTTGGATGTGCCCAGAATACCTTCACAGGGAAGCTTCCTTGAGGCATCCTAATCAGATGCCCAAACAACCCCAACTAGCTCTTTTCAAAACTCACTGGCAATGGTTATACTTCAACCTCCTTCTGTAAGTCCAGGCTCCTCACCCCATCTCTAAGGGTGAGCCCAGCCATCCTGGGAAGGAAACTAATTTCAGCCACTTGTATCTGCAATCTCATTCTCTTGGTCAGTCAATACTCAAAGCTCATGACCATAGGTGAGGTTTGGAAAGAAGATCTTCCAGTAAATCAGGCTTAGCTCCCTATTCACCATGACAGTCCTGTACAGCATCCACATCACTCCGGCTGCAGCACCAATCCGCTTGTCAATATCACGTTCCATTTTACCCACACTTATGAAAAAGACTCCAAGATACTTGAACTCCTTCTCTCTGAGGCAGTGACTCACTCCGCAATTTTCCGGCAGAGTACCATGATCTCAGTCTGGGAGGTGCTGACTCTCATCTTTGGTGCTTGACTCTCCCCAGTGCGCACTGGAGGTCATGGTCTGATGAAGCCAGCATAACTACATTATCCATGAACACAAACAAGTATATTAATTGCGCATAAAGGGGGTGTGGCTGAGATGAGCCCTCAGTGACATCATTAAATTGCTTGACCAACAGTCCCAGACACAAAGGTATTCAATTTATAGTGATATTAAACAAAAAAAGCTGCAAATTCTCACATTTGAAAATGTGGTAACAGATTGTTTGCCATTTTTACTTGGTGGATGGCTTCAATAATTAATCGACTATCAAAATTGTTGTTTAATGACTAATCATGATGATTGACTCGGCTCCTTCATTTCCATCAACAACCTCTCTCCAGCCATTATCTGATGGATACAACCTGATGGTGGGAAGTTAAGCAGTCTGCCATTTCTCTTCTAGTTCTCCCTCTGCTTTCTCTGCAGAATGACTTTTCCAGTTCTGGTTTAAACAATAGTGAATATCATCTTTGTCCCGATGCCACCGCTAGGTTCTCTGTCCCGGCCTGACCCTATGATGCTGGGCCTCCACAGACCATTGATGTCGGATGTTGCCTGTGCTGCTTGGCCCCTTTTGGGAGCTCATAGGGGCTGTGTAGTACATGAAAATTTCAGTGCGCTGCTCCAGCTGGTGGAGAGCAGTCATGTCTTTTGAATCAGTTAGAGAGCAACGCCTGTGTGAAGAACAATACAAATTGGGCCTGAGTGGGTTCAGTCTCACACATTATTTGGTGTGCACACGTAGATAATACACGTAGATCTGAGTGAAATGAATAACCTACTTATAGTACAATAATCTGTGAATGTGTGGCAGTCATGACAACATCTCACCTACCCTCATCTGTCGTCATGCATCAGCAGCTATTCTTGCTTGTACTGATTCATAAAAACAAAAAAAGGCAGGGCACAGTGTATTAGCATCGCATATTAGAATGAAACTGACTCGTTGTACCATCACTATTTGGTGTAGTTAAGTGTTTTTTACAAACAATTATTTTATGTAAATGGATGGAATGCAGTGGGAAACAAGAACTCCAAACAAAACATCCATAAATACCACATAAAATCATCTGTGACATGTGTTTGGGCCTTAGTGCTGTGGTGGTTTATTTGTCTGCAGCTGCACATGTACACATTTTATGTCCACATCATTATGTGTACATCAGAGGAGGTTCTATTTCAGCCATCAGATTCAGCCCATAAAGTAGAGCCCAACAGCTATAATGTGACACTCTTGCCCTTCAATCACCTGTTTGACAGACCAATGCACGGCGTGGTGACACAGAGCAGCATGAAGCAGAACTGCACAGACTGCAAGCAGATTGCAATAAAATATGTATCACACTGTGAAATCCTTTATCCTAAAAGTTCCATTATCGAGGTCAAAGAAGTTAAAGTACTTATATAGGGAAATCGATTTTAAGTTCATAGCTTATCACAAATGAACTGCAATTTCAGGTCAATTACAGTTTAAATGAGAAATTTTGTTCCAAAATGAGAGGCCTATCAGAAGGTGACACCCATCTTTACCAAAATTATATGAAAAAGTAAAACTAATTGTGTTGCTTGAAATGGCAGGGGAGCCCTAATGATGATAATAATAAAAGATAATCAATGTGATGGAAGCCTTATTGTTACCACCCATGTTGCCCAAAGAAATACCTAAACAAACGGAGACAGACAGCAAATGTAACTCCATTCAGTGACTGCTGTGGATACAGTGGCTACATGTCTCATGTGGACCCCATGAAACAACATTGCAGCATAGTGGCATAGAAAATGTAAACTTGAAATGGAAAATAAACTTCAGTACAAATGTTTTCCAATGGAACTGATTAATGTCCTCCAATGAAAAGAAATGGAAAATCTATATGATTGCTGATAGAGAAAGAGATGACATAATATGCACTCTTGATTTACTGTTGCTAGATTTGTTTTCAATTAGTGGACTGTCACTGTCACTTGACTGGCACTTGTTTTAGGAAAATGTTACTGATGTTATTTGTGTTGTTTAGTTGCAATTAACACAATTTTTAATCAAACAAATATTTCACAATTAATGTCAGCAAGAATGGGTTTGAAAAATTATGTTATTTAGCAAATAATCATATTTTTCAATGTAGTTATAAAGTATTGTCAAGATGATAATGGCTTTTGTGTGTTACCAACAAATCAAGCGTAACTGCAGTACATTTCTGAACGGTGGAGTTCAGAATCTGACATGTTAGCATGATTTTTATATGAGTGCTGCAGAGCATCACTTCTGTGTGTCCACAGCCTTCAGTGGGTCCCACACATACTGCACATCCAGTAGACATCACCCGGCAGACTCTCACTTGATGTGCTTTAATAACACCTCAACAACCAGACGCTTGCGTGGGCAGGGGTTCCCAAAAGCACTGTTGCACTAATCTTTTTCACTTCCTTCGCCAAGGGACAAACATGATCTTAGGCTGAAACACATTCTAAGAAGAGGCCAAACCAGGTAGTGTTATAATGGGATTTATAAAGACTAAATACATTCACAAATAATGCCCTCGTAATTCAGTAGAGATATGGTCGCCAAAGAAAGCATTATCCAAAACATGTCTTCGTTTAGTCTAAGCCTGCTGAACTATGTTCCAGTGATCAGGTTTGTTTTTTATTGCAGCGTTTTTCTTATAATGTGACACCTCTCAGCTTACTCTCTTTGAAACAGAATAAGAGGGAGAGAGGGAGGCACACACATTTGGGTAAGTCTGGACACACACACTTGATCTCTTTGAAATGCACACACACTCCATGCAGGCGGCTAAGCCTGGTTGGGACTTGGCGGGTTGTGATATGGCCAGCTTTATCCGATTCCAGCCTTATCTTAAAAGTGCGTCTTTGTGACTGTGACTGTGTTTGTGACTGATACATTCAGTCCTTTTTATGTGAATGACTCTCATTGTGTTCGTTCATTTGGTTGTGTATGTGCCTGCATACTGTATGCATTTGTTTCTTCATGTGTAGTTTGTTTTTGAGGCTAATTGCTGAGTTTATGTGTTTGAATAGTAGTTATGTGTGGGATTCTAGATGCCAGATGCAGGAGAGGTGATGGTCAGGTTTCATTAGCAGTTAGCTGACGGACACATAGACATATAAGTAAAAAGAGACACAGATATAAAGAAAAACTAAAACCAGAAAGGCAGAAAAAGAGAATGATGGAAAGTACTAAACATTAGACCCTGTTTCACACACAGACCTGCTTAGATTTACACCTAAGAGGTCTAAAAATTCAAGGTAGGACCTCATTGTCAGCCATAACATAAAGATGTGACATATTAATGGACACTGCAAGAGTCAAATCAATAGTCCAATTACCTCACTAAATGTCACACTTTTACTGTAATGTGTAGAGTGTCTAGACTAGACCAAAAGGTTAATTCCTCCATTTCCTCAAAACATCTAAATGACTAAGTTTACATTTTTAGGTTGTTGTATTTTCATATGAATGTTATTAAAGAGTAAACCTTCTGAAAATCTTGTTTTTGCTGACCTCCAGTGGTTTAACTTCTCACCTTGCTCTAGTACAGGTGTTCTCCAGGACAGCATGACATCACTGTTGGGTGTGGTTACAGGTGCGACAGGACACACTTCTGACCACAGCTATCAGTGATGCTGGGTGGTCAGAGGTGAAACAGGCCTGAAGCTTTCAACCACAGAGGGCAATGAGGAAAACACTGGTGCTAACTTCAGATTTAGTCACCAAAATTTGCCAAATTATGGATAATTACTTTTGCTGCATCCAACGACAACCCTAACCACACTAACTCTAAACAAATTGTTGCTGGGTATTTAACCATATTTATAAAAATGACTATTTGGAGCATACTGAGCAAATGGACAGACATTAAGTGGTTTCAGTTCGACTTCAATCTTTTCAGAGCCACATTTCAAGCGATTATAGTCAAAACAGTGGCAATTTTAAACATTGGGTCAGACAGGTTACATCTTTATTTAATGCCGGCCTTCCAGTAATAATCATAGTGTCCCCAAGGCTAAAGACAAAACCATGTCAGTTGTCCACTTGGTCTCCAATATTGCGACAACTGTGGTCACTATGTATAACTACAAAGCCTCTGAAGGCTTATAAGGAAGAGAGAGTATGGAGGGAGGGGAGGATGGAAGGAAAGAGGAGAGGGGAGGAGGAAGGGAGGGAATGAGACAGAGGGATTTGAAAGGGGGAATATAAATCTGATCACCAGCTGTGCGCCCAGTGTTTATTTAGCCAGAGCTGCTGGGTCGTGGTGAAGACAGAGTGAAGGAAGGGGAAAGAAAGAAAGTTGTGACTGGAGGGAGGACGGGAGCGAGGCGAGGTTTATTAAGGTACTGTTGGATGAATGGGCCTCAAGGGAGGAGAGGGAGGGGGTTAGAGAAAATGAACATGTCTCAGACAGAGAAGGAGAGAAAAAAAGAGAGGGCAGGGAAGAATGAAGGAAGGGGGAGAAATGAAAACAAGAAAAGGAGACTAAGGGAGGAGGAAAGAAAATGGGAGGCAGGGAGGCCAGACTGGGCATGTGAAAGGCAGCCTTTGTTTGAGGCACGCTTGAAGAAAACTAAAAATACTGTTAATACCGTCTGGACACCCTACTGCTTCCTCTACACCCACCACATACGTGTGTGTGTGTGTGTGTGTGTGTGTGTGTGTGTGTCACGGATCACATTTCTCCATGGGTAAGATTTAGGATTAACCTCAGGGGTCAAGTCCTCACCTCTCTGCACAACCCACCCTCAACTGACACACATATTTTAACACCCCCACAGATGCACACCCATTATAGCACCATTTGCAAACACACACACACACACACACACACACACACAGAAACACTGCCACCGACACCCGAACACCCCTCTGGGCTCGTTCTCTAGTTTTTAACCGTCCCTTTGAAGTGTGTCTAAATGGGAGGGATTAGTGTAATAGTCTAATGTTACAATGACATACTTCTCTCTATGACTTGCCACTGTATATCATGGTGTGCTCCCCCTCTCCTCAGCACCCCCACAACCCAGATGTCCCAACTGCTTTAGTTTCTGGAAGTAACTGTCCCTCTGCCTCACTAAAATGGTCAAACAGATGGAAGTATTAAAATTTTGGCCAACAGTTATCAGGATTTCAACACTAAAATCTCTTTTGAACCACACCAGTTGTCAGAGCCCTACTCTATGGTAACTGTATCTCTGTGCGTATTGTATTTTGTATTTCATCAATCAATTTCTATTGATTCCTGGACTCTGCAGGTTCTGTCTAATGAAAAAGTCTTTTCATCTTGTTTTGTTAGGACATTTCTGCCTGATGTCATTTTGAAAATTATTGATTTGTCACGCCCGACGCACATTAATCATCATTATTTTCATCATTATTCTTATTCTCATCATTTAATCTGTAAATGTGCCAGATTTAGACTAACAGCTATTTTTCATCTGTAGTCCCTGGGCATTTTGAAGTAAAAAGTTCAAAACAAAATGCCCATTGACCGTTGTACTTTTACGGACTCATGACATCAAGGTTGTTATGTGGTCTTTTTGTGTGATGAAGATAAAAAAAGGATTGAAATGGTTTTATTTCCAGTCCAAAAAAAGTTTGCTTGATCAGATACTCACTATTGAGAGTACTTGGGATCAGTGTTTGGTGGTACAGTCAACAAACAATTAAGAACACCAAGCAGTAAGTCTGTACACATTGCTTTTGTACTTTATATGAAAGCAAATGATGACTGCATATCATTGCTTTTCATTCCTAACTTCTTTTTAATACTCCATAGTGTTTGTGCACAAATAACCTACCATTTAAAGCAGGAAATCCTCAACAGAATGCATTTCAAAAGAACCCTTTCCAGTCCTCTTGCAGACAATTTGACCTCTCATACAACCACAGTTTAGTCTCTGTCAGTATTTCATGTTTCCAACGATGGTTTAAGGTTCTACGCACAGCACACAGTCCTGTTTGATATCAAATGGTGAACCAAAGGGAATTCAGCCCTTCTCTGTGAGTCATGTTGTTCTGTCTGATCCGACATCTGCAAGAGGCCATGAGGATAGGGGGGAGAACAGAGAGGAGAGGGGAAAGAAAAAAACAGCCAGAGATGTGCAGCAAATAGCTGGCAATGGAGGAAAAGGAGAAGGGGAGATGGGGATAAAAAGAGGACAAATGGGGGGGGGGTACTGTAGAGGATGGGATAACTAAAAGGAGAGAAATAAGGGAATGATGGTGGCTTGAAACAGTGGCACAGTTTCAGAAATATAAGATTCAGCTCTGCAGGAGGGCTCTCTGTCTCTCTGCCCAGAAAATCAGCTATCCAGGGGAGAAGCCCTGAACAGATCAATAATGCACACACACACACAGACAAACACACACATACACACACAGCAATATGCACCCAATCTCACACTCGCACGAAACCAGTCATTATCCTTCTAAGTAGTTTCAAAGCTGACCCCTTAACTGCAACAAAATGGTTCCCTATGTAGAACGCCTCTTAGAAATCCCAGCAGGACCCAGGTAGGTATTACATGGGAATAGTCAGTCAGTCATCATAGGGTTGGGTTTAAATAGAATAAATAGCGCACATGAGTATGGCAGAAAAGCTCTCAGAGGAGGAGGGGCAGAGAAAGAGTGAACATTTCAGAAATATCAGCCCTGCAATACTGAAACCATGTAATCAGCCATATGTGACAAGATCCTTTTATTCACGTTTTAAAATGTTCAGCCGCAGTGACAGGGCTCTGCTGCTCTGATGGTTGTGATTTTAAGATAATTATTGAGCCAGCTTATAATACCTCTATAGTACGACACAGTTCATGTGCAGTCTGATTCATGGGGTTATTGTAATGGAAAAATAGTGTTTTCTGAAGTTGTTTGAAGTGTCTGACAAGCCGTCGTTTATTATATTAATAATTCAAATGACCACATGTAATGTTTGCAGCAACAAACTGACAGCATTGTCACCTAGCTCTGCAGCTCTATGGCTCTTTTTAGCCTCTTTTATCTCATTGTTTTGGTTTCACGGCACATTTGCTGTCTGGTTCAGTCTCATCGCTGTCAACCCTGTTCTCAGGAACAGCAGGTAGCTGTTTCCAGCAAACCAGCTGGTGAAGAAAGATGCAAATCTAGCAGCTAAATACCCAGATAATGTTGGCGACTAAATCAGAGCTAAAACTTGGAGTCTAAATAAGCTATCATTTGCTAACATGGTAACCAAAACACCTTAATAATATGTTAATTATATGATAATATGTTGATATTGTGTCCATCAGCTTGGTGTGGAATTCTCCTGCCAAAAAAAAAAATGCAGCTTTAACAAAAGAGTAAGCACATTTACTATAAAGAAGACAGAAAACAATAGAAAACCGATAAAATAAAACTGTCTGTTAAGGAATAAAGATGAACATCCTCGTGAATATTGATTTGACAGCTGCCACAAAAATACTGGTATGAATTTGGGCACATCCATATTAAAATGTTCAAATAAATAAAGCTTTTTCCCTCCCTATGGGTCATTCCATACTGGAGTCCTCCTTGGTGACTGCAAGAAACGGAGAGGGTTCTTTCATATTCCATAAGCTCTGAAATAGGAAGGGATCGGATTATGTTGTCTGGTCTTCAGAGAGAGAGAGAGAGGTGGAGGTGGAGAGAAAAAGATGTTTTACTGTAATAAGAATGGTGAGAAAAATAAATTAAGACAAAAAAAAAGAGGCCAGTATTGGAGAGAAGGATGGAAAATGAAGAGATTTGGTGACCTAAATGAGGAGCGAGTGAAGCGAGAGGAAGAATGTTTCATTCAAAGTGAATCAGTTCCACCCACCGATGATCTTGCTCTCTTTCTTTTTCTCTGCCTCCACGTGTGTCACTTGTGCTTTTTTGTCTTTCTGCATCCTCTCCCTCTTTGTCTGTCTCTCTTTTCCTCACCTTCTTCCTTTATCACACACACATAAACACACATATACACTTAAATGTCATTCTGTCCATACATTTACCAACAGAAGCGTGCCACATCCCCAGACAAATACATTTTGTTACTGCTTACTCTCCTTCCAGTCTTTCTCCCTCCATCCTTCTCTTTTTACGCCGAGCTCTTTTCAGAAGTAATGAATGCCATAATCTGGAGGGGGAGATGATTTCATCCACAGCTTTTAGCTGCTGGACCAAGCATGAAAGCCTCAGTCTATACTTCCAGCGTGGCGTTCCCTTTGGGAGACGCAACATTATTGGCTTTGCTCTCAAAGCAAATAATTAAATTGAAGGCTTCTTTTCTGACCATCAAAATTGGTGTCGCAAGCTCCGTTTGCAAGGGACTAGATGAGGATGTCTAGAGATTTGTAATAACTGCAAAGATTTGTAAAAGATTTATAAAATATTTGGAACTCAGGGGAACTGATTTTACACATCAATGCCTCTTAGCAGGTCTTGGGAAGCAGCACTGCGTATGTGAAAAAAAACTTGTATAAAGCCTTTTGTGGCTCCAGAAAGAGCTTGCCAAATTCTGATAAATTACCTCAAGTGATGTCACTCGAGTCAGTGTCAGTTGAATACAAGTTTGAATATGAAAAAAATTTGGGGTCATGGAGTTAGAAAGAAGTGAGAAGTTGCCAGACTTCTGTAGCCCGCTCTTCATCACTGTTTGAGGCTAGCGGCTCCAGGCTACGTTAGCCACAACTAGCATAATACATGCGAATTTCCAACCTAACCGTTAGCGGTTGAGTTGCATTGTGGATAATGTAGGTGCCAGGTTTTGACAAAAAAAGGAGAATGCGTAGAATATAAAAGACAATATCTCTGGTTCTGCTGCATTCATTTTTATCTTTTTTTTTTTTTGCAACTGTCCATTGTGAGTCTGACAGTGTTATAGAAGTGCAATGCTAAACTGCCAAAGTACTCTTTTGATCCCTAATAAAGACTGTAAAAGTATGTGACTTTCCTGCATGCAATTTATACATTGATATTTCTACAAAAAATGTTTAATTATGTGGTATTTTTATATTGTATTTATGGCTTTGTTGTAAATGTCTAAATAAAAAATGAAATGAAAAAACCTGTGAGCCCATTTGTTCCACCCTCTTCTTCTACCTATGAATATATCTCACGTTCAAATAGATTTGCCGGAGAAATCACGAATTGTATCTTTAACCCACATTGATTTGGGTGTCACAGTGTTGAAACAGGAAATCGCACCCCATGTTATTTGACTGAAATGTCAAAGCTTTATAGAGGTCAAGGCATTGTGAATGGAGAGACACAGACACATATGAGGTGTGAATACAAATTCCAGCAGAACTAAGAAATGGCTGCAGATACTGAATCTGTAAAACACAGAACAGCATGAAACAGCCCCCGGGCCTTTGAAGTATCTTTCACGGCTCCATCAGCTTGCAGGATGGAGCACTTCAACCATGACTGCCAATGTGGTGAAAATGCAGGTTGGGTGACTTTTGTCATTGCAACCACTGTAATGCTAACAGGAGGTAGGGCTGGATATCGTTCCAATTTTTGTAAAATGTGCAAATATGATACCTGGGTTTTGGTACCATTACCAAATCATATACTGTACATATATTTTTAAGACCTTACTTTAAAGGATCTAAACATGTGTTTCCATGAACTACAAACTACACCAAACTTCTGAATGCACTGGCACAGTGTTTAATTTTGTCTTAACTAGTGCTAAAACAAATGAATCAAGAACTATTTTGATAATAAATTCATTGTCATTTATTAAGCAGAAATGGCAAAAGAGGTTTTTGCTGGTTCAGATTTCTCAGAATGAGGATTTCAATGTAATAAAAAAAATCTATTTTATAGACTTTACGATTGTTGGAAAAATAAAAGAATCACAATTAATTGATAATTGAAATAATCATTGATCATCAAGTGTCCGTGGGCAAGACACTGAACCCTAAATTGCTCCCAATTGAGGCCAGCACCTTGCATGGCAGCTCCGTCGCCATCGGTGTGAATGTGTGAATGCACTTTGCATTTATACTTTGCATTTTTTTATATTCAATGCTCAAAATCTTGAGATTCCATACCCAGACTTCTTTGGTGCCAACTAGGCATTCATGGCACGCCAAATCAAAGGTATAGTAATGAATTTAGTCCAAGTTTGACAGTTTGTTTGTTCATATTCTTGGAGAAGTGCCCTCTCTAAATGGAGACTTTACATTGACACTATCTGTGTCAATCATGGGATGAACATTACTACTGCTAGCCTCATAAGAGCTGAAACAAGCAGCCCTCCAGCTATCAGTATTAATTTAGAACAGTTATGAGGCCACTATGTCAGCCATACAGTTATCTGAAAATAATGCACACCCTCCGGCCAATCAGAATCAAGCATCCTGTGAGGCTCTCATGAGTTGTAAAATTGACACTGCCAAATAACGTTTTGTTTTATGATTTATTGTGTTTTATATTGACTATTCTTCTCATTCTTTCCATGAGAAATAATGATTTTTAAATAGCTGACTGATGAGTTTGATGCCCCCGTCAGGTGAGACAGAAAACACTCACAGCTAAAGTGGTTGCACAATCTATCTCCATGTCTCTGTTACTGTGTTCGTCCCTGTTTACAGTATGAATCCATCTACACAAGTGACATTTATCAACTGACACACCGCTGAGAAGCGTTCACAGAGTTAGAAGGACACGAGTCAAGACGCTACTTAAAATAGCTGGAACATGTCAGTGTGGCTTTTGTGTGATCTGTATATGAAGGTTGATGTGTGGGCTGGTATTTGTGGCTATGGCTGTTGCGGGCTGCTTCTTCATGCTATTGATTTTCTATCTGTTGGTCTGATACGGCTGACCCACCCGCTCCTCACCACCAGCCACACACACACAGACATGCATAATCTAATAGAGATATCTCACCCCTCTAGCTCATACACACAGAAAGGCGGCGACATCTACACCATCATAGAAAACGCATAGAGAGACATGCACACTTATAAAAAGGTTAAACAACAGAAAAAAAACACCAAATCACAAGTCAAATCTGTCGAGAAGCTGGATATGCACTCTTGTGTTACTCTTCACCTTCTATTTCTGTTACCCTGACTCGAATGCTGTCCGGGTCATGGTCAGGGTGAACGCGACACGATGTAGCATGTTTCTCCTGTACTGATATTCCATTGGTTTACACTTCAATGATGATATTAAGGAAGTAAAGATGACATTTCAGTAAATTGGTTGTTTGTCTCTGGTGCAGTTTGGGAGCCCAATAATCTCCAGCATTGTCCAACCGCAGTGACAAAAAAGTTCTCCTTCATCTCACTCTCTCACTTCCTGTCTGTTTGTTTCCCCTAAACTTAGTTTTTATCCTCATAAATCATTTCTGCTCTCTCTCCGTCTCTCTTTCTCTCTCTCTCTCTTTCACTCTGTAACCTGTAAAGAACAAAAATCTCTATTAACAAGCCTAATGTAGCTTTACGATACCTCCGCCGGGTATGAAGTGGTCTGCCAATATCTTCAAACATCATTTTGTACGGATGACATCATGCAAACACCTTTCTTCCATTTTTGCTCCGGCGTAGAGTCCGTTCAGCAATTAATTTACAAAAAAAAAACTCTAAGCAGGCAATTAAACACATCCCCGCTTAACCTTGCTTTGAAATACTGTGGATTATACACACAACCTAATGAAAAGGTCTCTCCTTCTCGCTCCTGCTGTTCATTATGCTAATGAAATTCCCCTTTAGCTGCCGTATCTGCCTTTATTTTAATATTCAGAGAAAGACAGAGACTGGAGGAGGAAAAAATAAATTGTTTGTTTTTGGTGATTCACGTTTCACCAGTGAACGTGTTCCAATAAATAATTCTGCAGCGGGACGACAGGAGCGAGCGTGAAATTATTACACAGTGCACCTTGATTATTGAAAATGGAGTGCAGTGCATCTATTTTGCCTGAGAAAGAGGGAGACAACTGTGGGATTTTTTTTTTTCTTTTTTGCCACCAATGTGTGAAGTGCAATCCCAGTCACCCTAATGTAATTATACATGGGAGGTGGTGTGTGTGTGTGTGTGTGTGTGTGTCGGTGG
>LKNJ01000223.1:206801-229399 GCA_002120245.1 Maccullochella peelii | reverse complement strand
CATTCCCACGCATTTTCTGCAGGAAATGCAATTTTTCTAGTTAGTTATTTAGTGCGTTACTGAAACCATGACTACACATGGGATCTGCAATACAAATATAGCCTATAGGCTCACTGAGAAACATCTTCCTTATTTATGTAACGGGGAGATTATTCTGTACTAATTGTCCAGTATCACTTGAGATGGCTGCAGTTTATTATTGCCACACACTCTCCATCCATTTTCCACTAATCAGTGGCTTTAATCTACAGTGTGAACTAATGAACGTCATGAATCTGAGACATTTAGTTGTTTCCTTTCCTGAGATATTGACTCATCTCCCATCCTCTCTAACCTCTCTTGTTACTTTAGCGGGATGAATTTTCTGTCACTGAAACCAACAGGATGCCGTAGAAACAGGCGATATTAGGGTGCAAACACTTTAAGTAACACTTAGAAAAGTGATTCCACAGTGCTGTGTAGGCAGAGTAGAGCCCGCAATGATGATAAATAACGTATAGTAAATTGGGCACAGACATACCCCATGTGGATTGTATAATTATGGAGTTATGCAGAACAGACTGTGCTTTGGTATATTTGTATTTCAAACTGTGCTTGCTTAACATCATTTTGGAGTTAGAGTGTAGGTAGACCTTTTTTTCAACATCCCACAAGTGACAATTAAAGGATGGCACATTAATGGCACATTGAATTCCCCTTCATTTCCCAAGATTCTCTTGGGTCAGTTGATTTAAAGACGTTGTCATTAGGCGAACTGATTGAGAGCAAGTGGAATGTGAGTGCAAACAAACACCTGGTGATGTGTGTGTGAAATGTTTGTGTGTGACATGATAAAACACAACAGAAGCACAAGTACTGAAGAGTTACAAAGACAACAGAGTGACACAGTAATGTCAGTTACTTAGCAGTATATATCTAAAGTTCGCTAATATTAGCCACCTCAAGCTACTGGTCATACCCCACCAGGAAAGGTTATAGCAGCAAAAGCTCGACTACATTGAATTGAGACAGGGTGTGTTTAATAAGTCAAATTTTAATTTGTAGGAGCAAGATTGAGTTATTTATTTTTTCAAAAGTTGCAAAAGTAGCATTAGAATGCTCAGTCACTTCAGCAGAATCAAAATCATTACATAATGACTGTAAAACCAGAGGAGTTCCCCTTTAACATTTGACCAATATAACTTGGTACACTTGAAATGTGTATTGGGTTCCCTAGCTCTTCATGTGCTGTGTACATTTTGTTAATGCTACGCTCCACATGGCTCCTTCTCATTTATTTTGTGTTACACGTATTTTCTGTGCAGTGTGTGGACTCACGCTGGTGTGTTGGTACTCATGGACATGACTCCAGACACAAAGACCAGGGTTCCGACTACGGCCGCCGGTAGTAGCCAGGCTGTGTAGAAACCTGCAGAGACATAAAGCTCCATTAGGCTGCAGCTCTTGGTTGATGCAGGGGGGATGTGCAATTACATTGCTGCACTGCTGTTTAATGGTGGAATGTCCTTGATGAAGTGGTTGGAGTGGCGTCGCAGAAGTCGTATGTCTCATGCTGTGGATGATAGTTTTATTGTCTCAAGCTTTTCCTTACATTTTTTGTTGACGGAGTTAGATGTTTTGTATGCTACACTTTTCTCTTTGTTCAGACATAATGGACTTTACTTCCAATGCCAAATACCCACTCGGCTGTTTGTTTTAAAAATAAACGTAAAACATGCAACTCTGTGCACCAGGTGGATTTTTTCCATAGAATAGTAAAAGCTTCCCTGGTTATAGACTGGACTACTGTGTTATACAGTATGGATTATTAATTTATTACAGGTTAACGAGGGCATATAATAATCATTCCTGGTATTTATGACTGAAGTCTAAAATACACAGTATAAATACATAAAAAAAACTAGGTTTTCCAGACCTTTCAACCACATCTCGTGGTCTTCATCATATATGACAACCTGTTATTATGTGACCAAAGTTGAAGTTAAAGCTGGGGTAGGCAAAATCTGTGCACCTATGAAAAACCTTCCGCCTAAATTTATATTTACCCAGCCAGGCAAAGTAAAGTGCAATCTTCTCTCCAAAGTAGTCCCTGATGTGATCCAGTGGTTGGTACTTGTACCATTTGCACCAGCGGGCCCAGTAGTGGTAAAGAATCTGCCTCTGGTTCAGCTCATCAGGACGAATCTCGTACCTTGGAAGCTGAAAGAGGCCCTGTGAGAAATAAAAATACATATGTTGATTAAAGAGGTAAAACAGCAGATGTTTTACATCAGATTAACAAGCAGATAAATAAATACTGACCTCGTGCAGGGGGAAAGCTGCTGTGTACACCCCTTCATTTACCAGTCTGTCCACGCCAACCTCTGCCCTCTTCCTTTTGCCATACACCGTCCTGGCAAGAATCTCATACACCTGAAATAATACAAAAACTCTCACTCCATGAGAGAATGATTTTACTGAGTACATGTACTGTAAAGGAATTCCTGTTACTCACAATACGGTGTCTCTGTGTATTGGTGAAGTAGGTTTCATGGTTGTCACAGCCAAGGAACCTGTAGAAGACAGACATTCATTCAGCCAAATACACTTTTATATACTATGATACAATGTTAACTGATCCTATTATTTACCATCATTAATTAGAACTCACCTGTTCATCTTTGACTTGCGAAAGGCACATGTGTAATAATCCAGCGGCCTGTTTGGCACTGACTCCATCATTACGTTAGGTATGCATAGTCTACTCAGTGCCCGAGCAGATTTGTTTAAGTCCAGATTTGGCTGTGCCTGGAAGCCAAACGCACATTCACTCAGTATGAAGAACATATTATCATCATTGTCTTTATAAAGTTACAATCCTTAAGATTTCAGTTAATTTGGCGACACCTGTGGTTACCGATGGTTAACGGTACAGTACATTTTAGCGATAACAGTCCCCGGGTTTTGTTCGAAGTGTTCAAAATCAACCACTGGGGGCAACAAATACACGTTCAGCTGTAATACACTCAGTTGCCCTCTTTCCAACAAATGAGCTGTGGTTCTTGGACCGGTTCCGTTCAGGGTTCATGGAAACTTGGTGCTATCTAGAGAACCAGCCTGCATTTCCATCAGTGTTGAGCGGAACCATTGTAATCAAAGATGCATCATCAACGGAGGGCCTTGCACAATGTTCAATGGAAGTAAACAGTAGGAGCGAGATGGCAGATCACACTGATTACCTGCGGAGCTTTTGTTCTGTTATTACAGATATTTGTTTTTATCCAAAAAACAAGCCTGGAGCAACTATTAACGACAAGAAGACGTAGAAGACTGTTACTATAGTAGACCATAGACCATTGTTGCCTTCTCCATCCTCTCTTACCAACCTGTAGATTAATGACACGCCCACTGATGATGTCACGGTTCACGCTTTAGCTCAAGGAAATTCTGCTATTTTTTGGTTCCAGCTGGGAACCAACTTTTCAGGTTCCGAACCAATTTATTTTTGGTCGAATTGATCCAACCGGTTCAAAATTAGGTGCACGAAACGGAATGGAACCCGTTCCATGTTGGTGGAAAAGGGGTATGTGAGTAATGCAAGAGAAGAATAGCAACTCGTATCCTTTTACAGCACAGCCAAAGAAACCACGGGCTGAGAGGCTTCATCACATCACGTTGTTTTAAGACTAAAGAACAGTCAACAATGTCATCTGACACGGTAATACTCAACTCATCAGCTTTTGTCCTCCACATGCATGCACTTCTTCCTGTGAATCCCTTGTGTGTGGATACGCATTTAATTCTCACTGACGAAAGTTGGATTCGGCCATTAACAATGAAAACTGGGGTTTGATGTAATAAGAGTCTACAGCCATGCTAGCAGCGCCGTGAGGTTGTACAGCAGTGCTTTAAGCTAAATGCTAACATCAGCATGCTAATATGTGTACAATGCTACTGTGATGTTTAGCAGGTATAGTAGTATAGTCTAATAGTTGTTGAGATATTTCAGTCTGGACCGACGGACAGATCGACCCTGCCATCCCTAAACATTTTAAGGATTATAACTTTAAATTAGACATTTTGAAGTATAAACAGCTGCACTAACCTGCAATGGAGCTCTCACACAGAGTTCCTCAGCGTAATACACCAACACATCCCAAGGAGCGCTAAGTTTCAGAAAATGTATTGTTTTCTTTTCATTCGCTGTTTCCTCCTAAAGGGAAGAGAAGCAACATAGAGAAGTTGCTAATTAATATGTCAACAAAAATAATGAGCAAATTTAGAACTTATTAATAAAATGAATAATCTGATCCACAGTACCTTTTCCATGAGCAATCCAGCACTCTCCAGATTCTGAACAAACTTCTCCCTCCACTGTGCCAGCTGTGCCTTCCTTCGTTCAGACCTGCTCTTCTCCTCAGTGGGCACGGCTTCACCCTCCTCACCGGTCACCTCGCTCTTCCCCTTCCCTCGCCGTTTCCTCCGCGAGCGGATTTCCCACACCAGTACAAAGTCTAAACCCAGATCAACCATAAAGGTCCAAAAGGTTAAACGAAGGACTGACTCGGTCATCCATCACTGAGCTTGTGACAACTAATACAATGCGAGGTGCTGATGCTGCCTACCTATTTTGGTTCTTCCATCTCTAAAGTAATTCCCCAGCTGTGGGACTGGCTGGTTACTTCTCGTATCACAGTGAATATAAACGGAATCATCACCATCTATATCTTCATCAGCAGCTGCAGCTGAAAGCTAAAAGCATCCAAAGAGTTTAGTTATTATGAAAATCGGTTAATTAAAAACAAATGAGAGCTGCAGGCAAAAACAGACTATCTTCTACTCACTTTCCTACATGTACACCCTTTGGTCTGTATATGGACAGTTAATTTCCTTCTGATGAGGTTTGACCGTAAAATCCTGTGCCATTACACAGCATCATAAAAGCCTCCACTTTGCAATAATGAGTCCAGGAAGATGAGACGGAAAATGATCATTGAGCATTTTACAGTATGGTTGAGTACAATTTTTCAGTGCCGCAAAGTCTCGTTTTACCACAAGATATTTTTTTATTTTCCCAGTGATATATAGTACCTTATACCATATTGTGCTCCTGTGAATATCAGACTCACTGCAACATCTCAGAGAAGTCAGTGATGTGTGAAGGGATGAGCAAAGCAGCAGGGTTATGGCTGCTGTGTGGATGTGCAGTTATTTTCAATATTTATGTAATACGAAAGGAAAATATACTGCAGCATTATAGGAAAAAAGTCAGAGTGCTTACATATCTCGGAGGGATGAAGCTCCCATTCTGCAAACTCCCATAGCTGTCTGTGGTTTGTGCTTCACCCCCATAGTCCAGATCCAGGAGGACCTCTCTGTCTCCCTTCAGCAGCTCTGAGCCCTTCCTCAACATGATGAGGAGGATGACAGGTCCTGTGGCTGGACACATACACTGAGCATTCACATGAAATTGTACTGCAGAAGAGATCTGGGCTTATTACTGAACTAATTCACAGGTGACAACTACAGACATGCTAAGACAGAGACTAAAGAGGAGAAAAAATGGTTGATATTGTACCTCTGCTGTGGCAAAAATGAGGCTGCTGTTAAAGTCTGGCTTTGCAGCACTCTGTCCTTCCCTTGTCCTCTCCCTCTTCTCTATCTCTGCATCCGTCAGGCTCCTCTGCCCCACCGCTAGATAGCTGTGGAATACCGTAATGGACCTAACATGCAGGCAGCAGCTGGTACTTTACTGCATTTCAGCAGATGAAATGTACATCAGGATATACAGTACAGCGCACCTCCCCACTTCATAAATAATGTAATAGTCAGTCAGGGGCAGAGGATGGGAGAATAAAGTCAGAGCTCCCTCTAACACACTCATTATGCAGGATATAACATGTGTGGGGGGAATCTCCTCTTTGATGTTAATGGGTATTCCCTCATCCATACAAGCTGTTTCGGCACATTTAATTTAATTGTTTATGAAACATACACACACACACACACACATAATTAACATAAATTATTAACAGAGCTAGAAGAGAAGCTCCGCTCATCAAAGCTTTATTTCCTGATCTGCATCATCACGTGCACAAGACGGGAAGGTTGTGCACACCTTCAAATGCTGCTGGCCAATACTCAAAGGTCTTCTGATTTGACAACCTTCACATGCATCAGCACCCCTCCTCCTTTTCTGAATTGCTGCAGTCAAAACAGAGCTGGATGACGAGTATGAACGGATAAGTAAAGAGGAGGAGGAAAATGGAGACAAGGAGGAAGCAGGAAGGTGTAGGGCTAATGGAGAGTAAGGTATTAATTATTAGTTATTATTAGTAATTGTTGTTAATTAGTATTATTGTGGACTGTCCAAATATTTGAACAAATTGTATTTTGATACTGGGGCAACATTGTTTTTGAAACTTTCATGCCAAGAAACCCTTTTGAATTGAATAGTAAAATTGCATAAGGAAGTGAAAAACTGCAGAGCAAATAAGGGAAAGTGCATCATGGTTTGAACACCAGTACCATTTAATGGGTAGAAATACTGTGTGCTGTCTGGATAATTAAAAAAGCATTGCATTCACCAACTACAACCAATTATGGGACTGATTTTTCCAGTCCTTAAAACTGCGCATGAACGCAACATTCCACAGGTTATCTCAGTCAATCTACAGTTTCAACTGAGATTCAAAGTAAACCTTTGAAAGGTTGAAATAATGAATACAAGAATATGAAAAAAATCTTGGGTGGGCAAATAAGTTCTGTAACACTATACACACTAAAATATTAACAGTAGTAACTGTCACATTAAATATCTGATATAAAATCAACACATTTTCTTAAGAAAGAAATAAGTTATGCTGCCAAATTAAAGGGGCACTCCACCTATTTTACACATGATGTCATGAGCGTTATCTCTGAGTGGGCTTTTTAATGGAACGCCAGCATTACCATTTGGGGGCACAGAGTTTGAAAGATGCATCGAATTGCATTACGGGAAAGGTAAGATCCAGTGTTTTTGGAGCTTGACCCAAGCTAGGGACTTAAATCAGGATATTTTGGCCTATGCTGCTTTGATTTTGAGTCCCCAGACTAAATTGCTGGAGTAGCCCTTTAAGACGTACTTCATAGGTGCCATTATTGCAGGTCTCCTTGAAATAAGGAGTCAAAAAACACCTTCCTATAATCCTCTTTGATGTGGTTCTGTATTGTTGTGTGCAGAGAAAACAATACAGGCATGGAGAAGAGTTAAAGGCTCCTTGAAACCATGGTAACAGCACCCAAGGTGACGTGATTATGCTGCTAAAATAATAAAAATGTATCTAGTAACTAGACCAGTGGTAACTTGTTGCCCTAGCAACAAAATTATATTAAATAATAGCAGAGGTGGTGAACAGTGAACATTAACTGCTCTATGCTGTGTTGTCCTGTTTTCTTTTCACTACTCATCCCAGGTGGTAGCACACATCTTTAGTTGTAATGGCCATAAAGTGAACTATCTTTAAGTGGATCTGCATTCTCATCATTTATGTAAAGATCTCATTGATTGTGGTTTCCATACTTTCAATTTCCATATTTTTTTTTCTCCATATTTTCCAATTTTCCATATTGCAAAATAAAATGAGAATTGTTGGGTTTAAAGGGAAGTGTTACGTGGAGGCAGCAGAAGGACCTAAGCGCAGACAGACCCGGAGGCTCGAGCAGTAGCAATAGTTTATTAACGCAGAACACACAACAATCCAGAACACAGAACTGAACACACACGGCGCAAAACTCTCAGGACTCACAGAACTCGCGCAACAAAGAACAATGAACCGATGAGGAACAAAGGAAAGGGACAGGTATAAATAGGGAAGGGCTAACGACGGAATCAGGGACAGGTGTGAAAACGGGAGCAGGTGCAGATAATCAAAGCTAAAGGAGACAGGAGGGCAGGAACTGAACAGACAGGACAGACTACACTACAAAATAAAACAGGAAACAGACAAAGACTACAGATCATGACAGGAAGTCTCAAAATCTCTTGTCAACAAGCACTTTAGCAAGGCACTGCCCTAAATGATGTCGTGGAGCTTCTCACTAGCAATCTCAGGAAACCCTTTCTGATGACAATTTAGCCTCTGGCAATGGCCAATGTTTCGGGGCTTCCGGTGTAGCCAGCAGATATCCGGATAACAGACTTCCTCTTCCGTGCTCCGGTCATTGTTTACAGTCCGATTAGCAATCTCGGAACCCATTGGCTCTGATCATGCAGTTACATTTTTAAAAAAGCCAATAAAAAGCTAATCTCTAGGGTTTCAAGACTGATAAAATGCTAAATCGTTGGCAAACAATAGCCGATTGGTTCCGAGATTGCATTTCAGTCAATGTGTTCCGCCTCTTTTGCTCTCCACACCTGCATTCAACCAAAGCCCGCTCAAACATGATTGGTCAATACTACTCAGACTACGAACGGAAACCAGAACGCTTCCGATACCAAAACCTTGTCCCTTGCCTACAGATTCTGCATTCATATGCAGATATCTGTTAGTAGAGATGATCTCACAGGCGAACAGCTGTAGAAGACAGAGGCTGTGCTGGGTAGCTCCAACTGGGAATATGAGTAATATAAAGACATAACAACAGGGTGGTTCTGAAAAACTGTCAGAACCACTGACCCTTTGATAAATACACTACATTGCTGAAAGTTTGTGGACACTTGATCATTACATTCATATGTGATTGCAGAACATCTCATTCCAAAACTACTGGCATTATAATGCTACTATCAGGCCCCTAGAAAGACTTTCCACACACACAAAAAAAAACATCTTTGTAGAACTGGCTTTCACTGAGATTTTTGTCATGTTGAAACAAGAAAAGGCCTCCCCAAACTGTTGCCACAAAGTTGGAAGCACACTGTTGCCTGAAATATGATTGTCTGCTGCAGCATTAAAGTCGAGATGAAACGGCATCTCGAGAGTATCTAGCTTCCGTATCGTGACGTATTTCCGAGTTAAACAGGATATGCAGGCAGGAGGAATTTGACGTTGAAAAGTGGGTGTGTCATAACAAACATGGAGATTCACAGTGATTCAGAGTTGGATGCTAGCCTCCATTTCAATCGTAGAGGACTACTCGCCTCCTTCGACACCCCCGTTGCCAGAACAGGCAGTTGGATGGATGTCATGATATTATTGGTTGAAATTGGTTGGTTCAAGCTTACGTAAGCACACATAATATTTTGCGTTACAGGAAGAAAACATTATTGCCGGGGATGTGATCTAAAAGCGTCATTTCATTTCAACTCTAAGATTTCCCTTAACTGGAACTATGGAGCCTTGTCCAAACCATGAAAAACAGCCCCAGAGCAAAAATTCACATAAGTACTTTTAGTCATATTGTGTAAAAGCTACAAATAAGTTACTCATTACCTACATGTTATGTGCAATACCATAGATAGACAGACCACATTCTTGTTAATAATAGGTTTAAAGAGGAAATTCATATGGCCTCTACTGGTGAATGGGAGGAACTGCAACGTTAGCAGAACATCTCCCAGACTATCACTGAAAGAGAAAAAAGCAAATGACATATTGTCAGATAAGCATCGGACGATGCTCTTTTTTGGTTGGAAAACGAGGCTTTCCAGTCATCACAGTTTAATTGCCTTCCAGCTGTGTTGGTTTAAAATTGCAGCGCGTTTCCATTTCAAAACAGTGATGCAGGTTGGAAAGTAGGTAATTACTGAGTCATGTGCAATCAACAAAAAAAACTCCCACAGACATATTACAGTCAGTATGTTGTTTTTGTGCTGACAAACATCCTTAGATATGCTCCACATTAGGGATTTTAGCAAAAACTACAGTATGCAATGGAGACTACATTTCTTGTTCAACTATATAAAAGCATAGTTTACCTAACACACAACTGGCTCTCGTACCTGTGAATCTTCTGTCCCTGCTCTAACATGACTGTCCTTATGTTTTCGACGCACAGCTGGTTTGACCTATAACACAAATGTATATATGTCAAAAACATAGGTACTGGTACATATAGCACATGCATCACCGCAGGAGCTAAGGTTTCATTTCAGTTTATTCAGTTACGCTGTCCAATCACAAAGGTTTATTTGTACATTCATTAACACTGTGAACAGTATAAAACCTTCTGGACATGCACGTCTTTATGTGTTAGTGTACAGTATGTTATACTTGATTAGTGCTCTATTTACAATTCAATACAACCGCAAAACATAATACAAATATTACATGCAGTATACATTTATGAAAAAGAAAACAAAAAGCACTTTTTCACAATGCATCACTTAGAAGATGTCATCCATCATTGGCCAGCAATGTCCCACATTCAAAACACTGCTCAAGAAGACCAACTTCTTCTTTATACAGACTTCATAGGTGACAAATTGAAGAGGTTAATATTTTTTTGATCATCCAAAAAACATTTCAAGTAAGTCCAACTATTGCAACTGCACTCTCCCTGGTCAAAAAGTCCTTAAATAATCCACTTGGTGAGATTACACGGCCACCAATCCTCTTTTGGAACCCACTGAATTATTAAAAAGGACTTTTACAGAAAACCTTTTCCAACATTTAATATTTACTTTGCAACCTTCTCTGTGCGCACATAATAACTTCACCACGCTGCATGGAACATGGGGGGAGCCAAAATAGAAAAAGGGATTTAAAATATATTTAATTAATTAGACAAAACAGCAGCAATTAAAAAAAAACAACCAAAAAACAAAACACGGTGAGTCTTAAGGTTTTGGATGTGACGTACCTTTTTCACCTGAGAATAGATTTCTTTGTAAAAGAGCAGAAGATGAGTGAGACTAAGTGGCACTTAGAAAGGCTTAAAGCAACTCAGTATGACTGAGAAAGACATAGAATTTCATACAAACATACATAAGTGGCATATGTATAGGGCTGGGCATCATTTGAAGGTTTTTGATACTGGTGCCTATCAGAGAATAATTAAATGACAATGAGCAAGCATTTCAAAACCATTATATCTGTACTCATAGACCACTGAGGATCAGTACCCAGCCCTTCATACAGCACATATTTTGACTTGTCTATCAAAAGAAACCAGAACCACAGCATAAACTAAAATGATTGTATAAGTGTTCTGATGCAGTCTGCTAAATTGTACAGTGTAAAGCAACTACAAAAAGAAAAAATAGTGCTTCATTTTGTTTCAACGTAGTGGAGATTTCGTCCCGTTCAATCAAGGTTTTCAAAAAGGCAACATTGTCATTGTAAAAGAAATCTCACACTTATCTCAGCCTTGTAATGAGAGCAGTTACACACTGTCATTGACAGAGTACTCTACTCAGTGTTAATGATAAGTACAGATTGTAACACATGCACTACTATCTACTGACTGTAATTTGTAGGGAAACCAAAAAGGGGTTTGGTTTAGGGTTTACCAATTCTTATTCCTATTCCAATTAAAGCTTTAATATGGGATGATATTACAGGCTATTTAGAAGCATTAATCTACTAGGAAAAGATGCTACACTTGCTCTAAGTTGAAAGGCTAATTAAGGATTCTATAAACATGGTCCTACACCACTAAATGTGCAGAAAGGGTGTTCTAATTTAGTGGAGTGGCCAGATCTTACTGTACAGTATGATGCCACCAACCAATGGTGCAAAATAAAAATGACAAGGCCGTAATTCTCACTCTATACTTACCCACACTAAAAGGGGAAGTACAAAAATCAATACCATTAATACGTCACCACTCAATTGAATAATTTAGTAACAACTGTTCCCACTTTCTCTTAAAATGGAAATAAAAACAGCACATGTTGTGATATCAACACAAAACCACAACTGGTATTAAAAAAGACTAACGATGTGCAAGTCTGCATGGAAGCCTCCACTCATGTCTACAGAGTGGAGAAAAAGGCAAGTCTGTTGCGTTTCCTGATAGGCGTCATATCTGAGTGAAAACATTTCAATTGGAAAAGCAAGATCTCAGATAGACGCCACAGGCAGGAACATGTCATGTAACAGTGCAAGTGTTAAATATCCAGATATTCTTCATATTGTGATCCTCGTTGTCTCAAGCTGAATATCAGACACATAACACAACCATCAGTGATTATGTGTTGATACTGTACAGCGCTGCACATTTGCACTATAATTGCACCACAGTTAGGACTTAGTAGAACATCTTATAACTGTTAGTAAGCAAGGAGTGGCTTATCTTCACACAAGTTGTGCAAGTCATGCTAGCAGAGAGCATTACTGATTTTTTTGTTTGTTTGTGTGTGCAAGGCAAGGAGTGTGAACTTTTCCATGTTGCAAACAAGCAGCAACTGCCCCCTTCATATAAGGCTTTCTTGGCATACATCACTAGGAGCATCCAGATTGATATTTTCAGTGCTGTCTACACCTCAAAGTCAAAGGTCTGAAGAGAAAAATCTGTACATCAGTGTTCATTTTAAGGTGGATTCTCCTCAGAAGAAAACTGTTTTCAGAATTTTGTCTCCACAAAGTAAACATCAAACTAAATTCAGCAGGATATTTTTGAATGCATGACGTACTAAAGATTAGTTTCAAAGTCTTCCCATGACAGAACTACTGTATGTGCGTTGTAAATGTATCCATCACAATATCCGTTATCATTTCTTACATAGCTTTTTCCATCTGGAGAGCATAAAATATCACATCATGTGACACCAAACTTTTCCTTGATTCAGCACGTGTTCTGCATCACTGCTATTTCTGAAGAACCTCTAACAAAGGGATTATTGGAAATGTACTTCCAGGATCAAATCAAATCTGTTGTACTGTTCTGTTGGAGGCTCGTTCATATCATTCCATTTCAATTGAGAATGTCTTTTGCATCATTGCGATGTGATGTGCCATAAGCATTGCTACTTCTGCAGGACGTTTCTCTGATAGAAACATTTCATCAGTGAATCAGAGGTGCATCACAAGCTCACGCTGTAGAACAACAACCAATAACCACATCTGATTGGTTTATCCCAGTCTTAGAACTCTGAACAGTTTGCAGTGACACAGACTGTAATGCAAGAGTTAAATCCACCTATCCTAGAACTAGATCAGTCTGTCTCATTGGCTACCCACAGGTAAGTGTATGTGTTCATGTGTGTGTCCGTCAGCACCAGGGTTCACGCTGGGCTCTGCCTCGGGCCAGACTGTCTGCCCGCTGCCAGGCACTATTCATCAGGGCGAGGGCCTCACCACAACGCTTCTGCACAGACTGATCCAACACGTCTCTGTGGGGAAGGTCGACCTGTGTATAGTGATGACACACATGAGGGTTCAAACAGATGAATGGCCAGTGGCAGTAGTTGTTGGTCGTGAATGCTGATATTTTGGGACAGCAAATATTGCAATATTAAATATTATTATTTTTCCCCTTAAATCACTGATAACGATAGTTTCCCTTCCCACCTGGTAAATAGCCTTCCATGTGTTGTCTAATGCCTCCAGGAGTCGATCTCTCTCTTCATACCCGCTGAAGTACAAGACCCATGGAGGAAGGAAGTGTGTTCGATCTGCCGCAAACTCCTACAGAGGCAGAAAGTCAGAAAAAGCCAAGAGTGAAGGCTTACATTAAAGGTCCTAGCCACAAGAGAATTATACCAGCACTATATACACTGGTATACTGTATCATTCTTTACTACTGAATAATCTCAAATGAGATGAGAAAAGTTTGACATTACTGAACAGAACTCAACCATTAGTTAAAGCTTCAGAACTATGGTTTGCTAATCCATAACTAACATGATGGTAGCATCTTTAGAGTTACCTATATCCCACTGTAACCGTTTGTCTTGCACACACACACCCACACAGACAAGAGGAAATTAGTTTTATAGCATTTGATTATTGTCTATGTATGTAAAGGCATAAACAATGAATACACCATATACAGTATGTCAGCATTGGCCTCGCAGGTTCAGGGCTGATTTAAAACAGTAGATGGTGTGTTGAGCCATTTTCAACTCATGAAAATGTTTAAACATTTGGTAAGAAATGTCAATATAAACACCAGCATTGATGTGTTTCATCACAGTACAGTCAAATCATTTAGTTTACAGCTCAGAAAACACGTTTAAGTGTGCAGCACCTCTTTAATGAGCGTGCATACCCTGAGCAAAAGATCATTTCTAAAAACTTAACAACATAGCTTAATTTCATATTTAATACATTTAAAACTGTGGCCATATAGATGACACATATACAAGTAAAATAATAAATTAATGAATGAATTGAAATTAATGAAAAAACATATATTGGACCAACACCAAGGGGAGTTAAATGGTCACTCACAATGACACAGTACTCCTTGTCAGCCTCCAGGCTGACAGCAGTGACATCACAGATATCAGCGCTGCCCAGCGAACGGAAGAAGCTGGTCTGACAGTCCTGATGGCAAGTTAGCAGCTTCCTGTCTGTCATCACCAGACAACATGGGATACATGGGGTGGGGGCCACACCCTGAGGGATGACCTGCAGGTAAGGCAGTTGTAGATTGTACCTTGTTTACATAAACCAGCTTACATTAATCCATAACGACATTTTACATTAAGAGAATTTGTGCCTCTTGCATACAATGAACACCAGCAGCTGTTGTAACAAAGTCCTAATGAACGTTTTCAGGCTGTACAGCCAGCTCAGTGCATGCCTGTAGGGATTTACGTTTATGTTTAAAAACAAAAACAAAAAAAAAGTGCCTTTATGTATGGTCACTTCTTGTTGAAAGCTGTGAGGAACGCCAATCCAACTTGGCTGATGAGTTTCCCCACTTAAGTTAAAAGTAAACGCAGCAATGAGTGGGATATCACAATAAATACTTTGAGTGATAGTCAGGGCTGCAACTAACAACTATTTTCATTATCGACTAATCTGTCCATTATTTTCTCAATTCATCGATTAATCATTTTGTACACAAAATGTTAGAAAATAGTGAAAATGCCCTGTGTAATTTCCCAGAGCCCAAGGTGACGTCTTCAAATGTCATGTTATGTCTGACCATGTATGACAAAGAAAAACATAAAATTCTCACATTTGCATGAAACCAGCAAATCTTTGGCTTTTTTGCTTAAAAAAATGACTAAAACGATTATTCGACTACCAAAATAGCTGCCAATTAATTTTCTGTCAATCGAATAATCAATTAATCGACCAATCGTTACAGCTCTAGTGACAGTATCACAAGAACAAGCGCTCTGTTTGTTCTAGTTCAGCATGTTTGAATTATTTTTGTTACATCGGCAGTATTGATTCATGTGACTGATTGGTGCATGGTCTTACAGTATGCACCTACAGTACATAGTTGAATAGTTTTAGTCTGAAGATGTTTTTAATGGACTGTGTTAACCTCGTACTAATGAAGAGACAGACTGTGTTAACCACTTATTGTCCCCCTGCGTATATTGAAACGTTAAAATAAATGTTTGCTAAACACATGGTGTGTGCTGTATACAACTCCTTACCCCTTTGGACACGGACTGGCAGAGCAGCAGCATCCAGTCAGCCATGTCCTGCTCGTTGTTGGCACTGAGCTCCAGTGAAGGCCGCTCTGTCAGCACCACTTGGAAGGCATGGGGACGCTCTGTGCTGTTTGAGCGACGACAGCCTCCACAGTGCTCTCCTCTGTTGAGAAATGACAGGGAACATGAAAATATATCAGTGAACATATTGTTTACTGCTTTTGAACAGTAAAGGCTTCCACAGGTTAACCTTCTCCAGTCTAATAGGCCTTTATCACTGAAGACATTTTGTCACAGCAGGAAAAGCAGGAGTAAATTAGAAAATGAATGATGGCTTGATTTCATTTAGCTGCTTCAGTATCAGGGTCCTGGTATGGTGCATGTTGGCTCACTGTCATAGCTTACTGGGATACTTGAGCGAACAAAGTGCCTGTCCTACTATGACCTGTCAAAATGTCTGCTGTGAAAAAGGACCATCTTTCAGCCAGTTGAAGCTTACCCCATAGTGACTGACAGCAGAGGTGTCACATCAGTTCTTTCTGCATACAGGTACAGAATCCCATTGCTGCAAGACAGGAGGACAACTATTCATATTCATCTAATCAGAAGACTGACATTATATTACATCAATATCATATAATATAATATAATTAATAATAAAATAAAAACATTTTTGTCTGGTTGGGCCTCTAAAGCCCAGCTCAGACCAAAGATTTACCACATGACGAATTGAAACTTGGAACTACTCGCAATGCGCCGGTCTGCAACGCTCTGAAACCTGCCAGTTTACACCAATGCGACTAGACGAGACAGTGTTATTGTTTCCATAGCAACGACTCTCTGTACATCGGTTCTAACTGACAGCTTTTCAGGTGTTTTTTGTAGCTGGATATAATTTGTGAGGATAGTGATAGTGAGTTACTTGCTACAGTTGCATTTCTAGTGTTGATGAAACGGCGAAAACATAAAAAAACGAGCGGGTCGAGATGACCAGCTGACTTTGCTACGAGCTGACTGGCTGTTGAAACAGGTGACGTGCCTTACGTTCTAACACCAGCCGCTGGCGACTTGACAAGCTGAGTCGCAGGAGACGCAATCAGCCAGCTTGAGTCGAGCTGAGACGGGCCAGTTCACACTGCTTCTAAATTTCCCTGCAACGTTTTCATCTCGTTGTGAATCTTTGGTCTGAACTGGGCCACCAGTGAGGATTTTAAGTTAGGTTTAGGTTAGCAGATGGTGAAATGAGTTAGCCAAATGAAATATCACTTCCAATATGTTATATTTTTCACAAAAGTGTGAATTAGAGAAGTAAATACTGGGGGTGATGGTAAATGTGATTTACATTTTTGGCATTCAACACTCAAAATAGTTTTTCAGGATTACAATATGTTACAATATGCTGTGAATATTACAATGGGAAGTAACATGAATGTCTGTCAGTGTGTATTTGTGGAGGAAAGAGATCGTAACCCGTTGTGTATTAACTAGGTGGGAAGTTCAGATGTACAGTATGTAGTATGGAACCCAGCCGATGGATATTCAAAGGAACATATTGATACCAGCTAAAAGGGGTAATGATGTGTACGAGCTGCCCATACCTGAGGACGAGGTAGCAGCTTTTCCACAGCTCTTTGCCCAGGTAGGTGGTTCCAGCCCGGTACTGAACAGTCCCCTCCTTGGTGCTAGAAGGTACTCCAGACCTTGGCGGGCCACCCTGGGGTGACAAATTCATGTCCATAGGGTCCTCCCAATGGACCAGTGAATACAGTTGGATAGACACTTCAGATACCTGGAGAAACAGGCAAGCATTAGGTTGGCCCTGCTATGAAAATCAGCCAAAGAATAGGAGGTAAAAAGAACCTTATAAAAGGAGGGACTCACAACATAATAAGATGTTAGTTAGTGTAAATCACCAGAGGTTACAAATTATTCTCGAAGAAGAGTGTAGACATTAACGAAAGCACCATAACAGTCTGAGCATGGTTTACTTCAAATCATGTATACTTTACATTACTGCTAGACACTTCCTGAAGCATACTTTGGTGTTTTACATTTCTGAATTGTGTTGTTTTCTACCTTCCAGGCAGCCATTTTTCCCCATTTACCTACGATTTGAAAAATGACTTAGAGACTTGAGTTAGGTATTTATCACAGTGAACATCATGTTGTTGTCAATACTATGTAGCTGTACTGAGTCTAAAGTCTGCACTGCATTACTATGCAATTTTCATATGTATAAAAATGCAATTAAATATATTGTTTCTTGTATCATTTTAATGGCCCTGGATCTCAAATATATCTAAAAAATAAAATTTTCTAGTACAGTCAAAGGTTAGAACGTTCTGAAACAGTAAAATAAACTTTAAAGCCCTGGTTAACACAAGATTTTGTAATTTTGTCTTATGATTAATGGTTGATTAGTTACATGTATGGCAGCTTTCTCTCTGTGAAGACCAGACCTGTAACTACAATATATGTCTACCTCACAGTGAGATTCCTGGGAGACAAACTTAGTGAGAGCCAGTTTTTCCATGGTAGCATCAGTCAGAACAGAGGGGTAAGGAGGCTCACGGCAACCCTTCACCATGGCTGACTTGAGAACTGACAAGAACCAGCTGTAAGTGAAGAAGAATGGATTGGATAAGGTCAGAGGAGAGACTAACAATCAGCCATTTTGTGATGTTTCCTGTACGGCTCAAAGTCAATATTCCTGACACAAGACCACAAACACACACGTTTGTAGTTGAGATGTTGGAGGTGTGCATGCTGGCTCTTTACACAGGGACACAAAGGCAGTTATTTGCAAAGACGGTGGAAATTGAAACTGGGGTAGGCAGTATTTTATTGGTGTCATTGGGCAACAATTGCATAATAACCTTTCAGCATATTGTAATTCAAGTGGTCTGAGAGAAAACTAGACTTCTGCACCTCCTCTTGGCTCTGATTTCAGGTTTCAGCCCGTGATGGGAGACTTTGGCCAATTACAGGTCATTTCAGAGAGAGGGGGCGCTCCTTTTGGCTTTTCTACTAATGCAGATGCACGTAGGATTGCATAGGTTTTGCCTACCCCAGCTTTAATATTGGATACTTTGAATAGTTCAGCTACCCAATCTTTCTATCTAATCTAGTATGGAGTCGGAGTATCAATAAACAAGAGGCACAGGTATACTCACAAAGTCAGAGAGGCATCAGCTGTGTCCAGCAGGAATTTTCTTCGTCTGTTGGTACAAACCAGTGTCACTGTCTGTTGGTCAAGGCCCACCTAAAGGAAAACAGCATTACAAATAATATAGAAGACACTACACCAACTTTGTGCTCCACTACTCCAGCTGTCACATCATGCTAGTCTACATGGCTCATAAATAGCATGTCATTGACTCTACATGAATCACACCATGTAGACTACAGATTCAACCATGATGTGACAGTTGGAGCAATGGAGCACCGTAGAACAAAAACATACAACTGATACATGTTTTATAACATCAAGGAACTTTTAAAAGATCCCTTAGATCAGTGATTCCCAGTAGAAAGACAGCAAAGAAGCTCAATTAATTTGAAAAAATAGAAATTATGATTTGATTAAAATAATATATGCTCATATTAAGGCAGCTGTGACACCTGAACACTACCTGTTGCAATTATGTAAGAGTGAGTGAAAACTAGTTAGCAAGCAGGCACAGAAGTCTAAACAGGTAACTAAAAGTAATGAATAAACGGTTGAAATAGCTAAAAGTAATGGATAAATTGTTGGAGCATTCAGCTTCACTCTAGTTGTAGGATTGCTGAGCAAACCAACTAAATATTGACAACCCTTGACGTGCAGGACACTTACTGAAAGGTAGTCCAGCTCATTATAAGAAACGGCATCGTCTACTGTGTAGGGCTTCTCTGCTGCACCTGTGGAGGAAAACAAAGTACAACCAAGACATGCAGTGAGCACATGTTAATGTAATGTATTTTGTTCCTCCAGAACAACCTTATTTAAATGTGTTCCCCACTTGCTAGAACATTGTGTAGATTACATTAGTTATCAAAAGGAGACCACATAGAATAGCCTAAATGTGTGTGTGTGTTCAGAGATACAGCAGTTTTGGTACAGAAACTGATACATCAGTTTACATGGTCAGGGTCAAAATTGTATTCCCTACATGTAAGAAAATTAAGAGATCAATGCTTGTTTCCTCTGTGTAAAAATATCTATTGTGACCCCCATACCAATGTAAGTATGTCCCAACTAAAAACCTGTACTGTTCCACCCCTTATTACCATATATAGTCAGTGCTCAATGGGTTTTTAGCCACTTACCCTTCCTAAGCAGGTAGATGTAACAGTCAGTCAGCAGCAGGTAAAGGGGCTGCAGGTC
Source organism: Maccullochella peelii (assembly GCA_002120245.1). NCBI lineage: Eukaryota > Metazoa > Chordata > Actinopteri > Centrarchiformes > Percichthyidae > Maccullochella > Maccullochella peelii. The sequence goes on along the minus strand of LKNJ01000223.1, from coordinate 209,573 downwards.
CCCCTCCATATGGCCTGTACTCATTCTCAGCATCTGAAAACACAAAGATAAATTCTGTCAAATGTTGGCAACCATCCATATTCATCTGTCTCAAACTCCTGTGTTCACTAGTGATGGGGTCTGGTAGTTGGATAGCAGACTGCAGCACAGTGTTGCTACAAATATAGCAGATTACAGACTATGTAGACTGTTATTTTGTAGACATACAGTGCATCAGCAGCTGTTGGTTTTAATTTTATTTATTTATCACAAATTAGTGAAATCTTTATTACTGATGTGAAATTGTATTAAATCAGCATTTTTTGTTTGCAGTTTTGCAGGTGCAAAGTGGGACAAAGTGTGAATGTTTTTTTCTGTAAACAAGTAATACCAGACATAAATGACTACAGCCTGAGTAAAAGCAGTTACAAAGCAATTGGCAAACTGTCTTGCAACACTTCCACTGAGTAACAGTCTCCAGACCACTTCTTCAATTCCAAATACCAAAACTGGCTTAAAGAAAGAGGATTACTTTTCAAGACAATGAAAAATGTTTTTCTTCAAAACAGGCCTGTTAAAAGGCCATGACATCACTTTACTGCATTATCGCTTGATTATTAATGTTACAGGACATGCATTCACAGTTTCTCCAAAAAATTTAACTTCTTCCAAAATGAATAAAGAATGAGTCTCTGTGTTCACCTTGAAGAGCTGCTCCTCATTCTCTCTGAATACATGAATCATGAGAAGAAGCAAGTGATTGTTATCCACCCTGAAATATGAATAATGAAGAACATTAGACAGAATTTAAACAATGACGACAAACAACTCATTTTGTCAAAATTCCTTACTTAAACTCTGCAGGATGAGAACTTTCAGAGGGACTAAGCTTCTCCTCTTGTAGTTGTTCTGCTTCCTCAGTAAATGTTTTGTCTATTTCCTCTCCTTCTCCTGTGTCTTCCTCCTCGGCCTTCATGTCGGGCTCCTGTCCTGCTGGCGCTTTTGCCTCTCCTTCATCTTCAAGGCCACCTGAAAGAGTCTGCGACTGGCTATGCTCTGTAGAGTCATAGTGGCCACCACCCGTGGGAGTAGAGTCTGGACTGAAGGGGGTAAAGCAGCATAAGTCTGTAGGCGCAGGAGAGGCCTGCAGGAAGGGGGCTGGGTCAGGTGGCTTGCCCCCTGAATCTTCTCGAAAGGGCTGCTGTGCAGGAGGCTCAGGGCCCTGGTCACAGCCTTCACTGTTTTTCTCCTCCCCCTCCTGTGGGCGCTCCCAGGCCTCCTCCCTATCCAGAACCCCGTTGAGCCGGTCCATGACATCACGGAGGGGTTGGCCCACCGTGTCCATGGAGGTGTCCGTCATCTCTGGTAGCCGTAGGAGGCCTTCTACTCCGTCCTCATCTCCTTCCTCCACAACCTCCGATCCCACCCTGCTTCTCCTCAACTCTGCTTCATCGTCCAGCTGAATTATAGTGCAGTTTAATGAATCCACATCCTCCGAGGCCAGGGGGCTGTTGTCCATTTCCATGTGCTCGGAGGAGAGAGAGTTATGGATGCTGCTGCTGGAATCTGTGGAGCCCTTCCCTCGTCGCTTCTTGGCTGGTTTCCTTCGTCTGGCCATCCTGGAAGACCAGAGTGGTTAGCTGTTTTCTAATGCAATTTGATAAACTATGCAGATATAATGTGAGCTTACCAACCAGAAACTGAAGTAGGGCTGTGCGATATGACGATATCGTGTGATGATAGAAAAACGTCTATCGTTTCATATTATGCTCCATCACACATTTATTTGTGTTGCAAATCACACTCTTTAAAGCAATACTTTAATTATTTGGACAACAGTTTGTGTTCTTTCGCACAGCACAGATGCAGGCAGGAAATCTGCATGAAGGCAACACAAACAAACATGGAGGAAAGTGAACGTGACACAGAACGGGGTAATTCCCAACAGGAGAAGGACAGCCAAGACAAAACCAGGAGCCCCGTACAGAAAAGAGGGGCTACTTCTGTCGCCTGGACGTGATTTGGGTATAAAAAGTCTGACACGGACCATAAAACCGTAACATTACTTTGCAAATTATGCCCCCGACCGGTCCCCACAACAGACTCAAACACCACTAACCTCTTTTATCACCTACACAAGAATCATGTCAAACAGTACGGAGAGAGTCTAACAATGAGAGCCACAAAAGTACAGTCGAGTGCTCAAAACAAACACCAGAGAAAAATATTCAAATATGAGTAATGGATTAACCTTTTATTTGTCGAGTATAATTCAAAATGTAATAAGAAATAGGCCTTTCCTTGTGGTCACTTTTTATATAAACTGTTTATTCATTGAATTTACAGAAAATGTGCTATGTTGTGAAATGTGTCATTATCTGGATATAAAATGACCTATACTGGGATATGAGATTTTGGTCATATCGCACAGCCCTAAACTGAAGCTGTACCTGATGACCTCCAGCTCATTGCAGGTGCTCTCCGTGTCATCTCCAGTGGTGGTGGTGGTGTTGTTGTTGTGGCGGCTGGCCACATGAATTGGCGTGACGTCGGCTGAGGTGTTGGTGGTGTTGGTGTCCGAGTCCTCGTTGAAGGGGTTGTGTCTGAATGTGGGGCTGTGTGGAGAAAGATGAGTCGCCACCTTCACCTTGAAAGTGCCGGCAGACAGGACCACTGTGTCGCTGATGACTGTCTGGGGATCAGAGCCACTGGATCGCGGGCAGCTGGCCTGGTCGGTCAGGTCACCCTCTACCATGAAAAGCAACACCAAGAGTTAATATAAAAAGTAGCAGT
>LKNJ01000223.1:140293-206783 GCA_002120245.1 Maccullochella peelii | reverse complement strand
TATATATATATATATATAAATAAACACACACACACACAGTACATAAGAAATACACAGTATTTGTGGCACTGTCTCACCGGTAAATTGAGTAATAAACATGGAAATCAAAAAGTTTTACCATAGAAATTAATTTAGACGAGTTATTTCTGTTCATACACATTCTGGGTGATTTTTTTTGTTTGTTTATGTTTTCATCACCAATGGAAAGTTGACCAAAAAAGACAATTTCACAAAAACTCTGTATTTCTTCATCAGCATCGCACACAAACAAATGTTAGGGACTGCAGAGTTCTTTGTAGTTCTTTGGCAGGGTCAAAGAGGCACAGAACGCGATGCGCAAGACATCAAGTAGGTACACAGGCAGCAGCTTTCTTTGCAGTGGAACAGGCCTAGGTTCTGGTGCTAGAGATGGGTCATACTAAACAAATATTTAAATTATATAATTAACAGGAATCAGCATTTGTTGTACTTATTGGGATTCATGAGTGGACTGGTCCATTTAGAGCAAATCACTAGAGAGCTTCTGATATGATTTGTTTCCACTAACTACTTTTATAACAACTATGTGTTGGTCACAGCAAAAAGCAGTTGGACGATTTAGCATTACATTTGTGCATGACAGAAACCGAAGTGTCTCAGCCCTGATTCAAGCAAAAGAATATGTGACAAAGATGAATTATTTTGCTCAGAATTTCCAATTGAACCATTGTATGTTTTGACCCCATTCCAAATTAGCAAATTAAATTAAGACCATAAAATCAATGGTCAACCATGACACAACAGACATGTGCACTTAGCAGCTTACTGCAAACAGGTGCTGTGGTAATACACAGCAATCTGCACTCCATGATCTTTAGCAACTATTCTTGATTGTTACCTCACACTACAGTCAAGCTAAACCTAGGCCAGTGCCACATATCACACAGGAAGAAGACATTACAAAAAAAACGATACACCACCAGACAACACAGCGTAATGGAGACAGACCGGACGAGGTGAGTACCAGTTACAGCAGGCATTTATCTTGCTGTGGTAAATAATACAGGCAGAGTGCGCATTAGGATCATTCCCCAGATAAGTAACACATGCAGAACATAATAGCTAATAGCTCCATGTACCCACCCAACAGTGAATTCCCCAGTGAACCAAAGAGCTGCACTTCCCAAACTTACCTCAACTTATTGTGTACAATGACACTTTGTATTTCTGTTAATTTACTTGTTTGTTAAGTCATGTCATGGAATTATTATTAAGAAAAGCTTTATTAAAAATGTGGAAATGAAATGTGTGGCAGAAGAAGGCTTTCAGTTAGATCAGCTAACTGGTCAACGTAGGGGCTTGTACAATAACTTCAGCCACTGGCTTCCTATCTAATGTTCATCAAATCCAGTTAATGATAGTGATATGCCACATATCTTCACTTATATTAATGACTACTGTGCCACACAACTTTAGATCCACATGCCTTCCAACTAAATCCATTTCAAAAAATGGAAGCACTTTTACCCATGTCCCTTGGATCATACTTGTTTTCATGTCCTCCGATCAGCAGTCTTTTGCACCAGCTAGCTGTATTTGATATTAATGTCTAATTACTGGCTAGAGTACCCAGCATGCATTAAGCACAAACTATGGGATGGCCATGCCAGATAGGAGAGATTGATGGAGGGAGGGAGGGACGGAAAGGCAGGAAGGGGAGGGGTTGACCAATGTCCCACCTTCCCAGTCTGCACTTGGCAATGACTGCAACACGGGGAAGATGTCACCGAAATCATAATCTAAAAAAAGGAGGGATAACATTCAACATTAGAGAGAGGTGGAGTAGAGACAGGAGAGAAGAGATGGAGACAATGGCAGAGAAACAGAAAAATAACATGACATATGGTATACGAAATAACAGAATCGATGGGGGAAAAATAGACATGTGGGAACTAAAACGGGGAAACTGACTCAGAATTTTGTGGAGAGCGATGTGGAAAGCATTCACTGAGCACTGCAATCTCCCCAATGAGAACATTCTGTAACCATCAGCCTCTGCACGCCAAGTGATCCATTTGATAAAATACACTTTGATATCCATGAGTCACAGCATGCCATTAGGTTGAAATCACTGTATAAATTTGCGCCAAAGCATAAGAGTCTGCTCTTGCACTCCAGCGGGACATGATCAAATTATAAACATAAAAATAAGTGCTGCCATTCAGCAAGAGAGTCACATCATAATTAGTCCATATAATAATAATAATAATAATAATAATAATAATAATAAGTGTCCAGATTAGAGGCATTTCAAGACACAGCAGCACTTACAACTGATACTAGATATTTGATGGGGCTAATTTATAGGGGAGCGACACAGACTGGCCAATAATGATTCAGAATTAAAGACCAGTATGGCTCCAAATGATTGTCAAACCAGTAAGTCTAACTGTGTGTTCCTCTTCTAAAATGAGACAATCACTCGTGATAAAGTTAGATAAAACCAGTACTGCTTGCTAGGGATGTCTCGAGCTGATTGAGGCTGATCCAGGCATATTTTAATGGATCGATATCGGCTAAAATGAAGCAGATCAAAATCCAATCCTTACTAAACTCCACTGTGCTTTGTCCACCTCAGCCAGCTAGTGTTGCAGAGTGCTGCTCTCCTTAATGAGAGCCGGCCTTTACACTGCAAGCATTTTGTTTCATATGCGAGTGGAAACCAGAGTGTGCAAATGTGAACAATTATAATAATCAAATTATAAGAATCACTCTGTAACACACCACTGTACAACCGTGAACAGACTGTTTCTGTAGTCCCAACAACTCCAACAGAGTGATCGGTCTTCTCTCTGGCTGATTGTTAAACTTTTATTCATATCACATCAATAATTTAAGCTCATCAACTTCATGGTTTTGAATCAGGCCCTTCAGTATTTGGATCAAGTATCTCGTTAAAAATAAGTCGTACCACATTTAGATGTCACTACACAATGTGTCGGACACATATTTAATCAACATTTAGGTCAATTTAAGTATCGGATCGGACTCTGTATCGGCAGACACCCAGTATTAAAGAACTTGGATCGGGGTTGAGGCCAAAAAACTTGATTGGGACTTCCCTACTGCTTACCTTCACTGGAGGGGGCTATGGCACTGTCATCCCACTCCAGGTTGGTGGAGGTGAGGGAGGTGAAGGAGTGCAGGGACAAGCTGTCTGAGCTGGGCAGCCTTTCCTCAAAGTCCAGCAGGTTCTGGGGTTTGTAGTATTCTGGCATGTAGGGCGCCACGTCCAGATAGGGCACATCCTGAACCAGCAGGACCCAACAGAAACGTTACAGACATGCTGCTAACGTTTAAGACCTTTACACAACGGGGGCATTTTTTTCGCACGTCAATAAATTCTTTCGAGCTGTTGTTTTTGTCATGAGTACTTTCACACAGAACGCGAATATTACGCGGCGAAAAAGCGTCATTTTTTCAGGATGACTTTTTTATGAGCTTTCACATGGCGAATAAAGGCATCAACCAATCACGTTGTGCGGAACGGACACGTCACAACAATGGCGGACCTGTTGACTGTTTGTGTTTCTCATCACCCTGTATTATATGACAAAGGACAAAAAAGAATTTGTATCATTTATTCGTCACGTCCCCGGTGTATAAAGGCCTTTAGGAGCTGAATTTCTATTGATATTGTAAAGAAATATATGCTAACCAGCTCCAGATCAAAGCGAATGAACTCCAGGCCAGACACCAGGGTGAGGAAGAGAGTGAGGTGGTCATGACTGCAGACCAGTGCGTTCCTAGCGGAGAAGAAAATCAGTTAGCTTCATGTGAGGGACACACATTTACTTACCACAATGCAATATAACTTCCACTTGTTACACAGCATCAATTGGTGAATTCAGATCAGAGTATCTGTGTGACATACTTGAAATAATACTTCTGCAGTAATCCTTGGTTCTCCTGGAAGAGGCGTAGATAGCTCTCTAAAGAGCTCTCACTCAATGCCAGGTATAACCATGCACGGCCTACACAGAAAGGAGAAGAATTTGTTTCTATGCACATAACCCATTGAATGATGAATGATGCTTTACTCCCCCAAGTGCTGTACGTGTGAGTGTGTTTGACTGTGTGACCGAGATGTCTCACTTCGACCAAGGTTGGTTGCTATGTGCTGAAGCTCATCTATCTGACGGACAGCCTCTCTCCTGGTGAAGTGAAGGACCAGGACCCAGTAGCCTGAAGAGATGTCCTGCAGCCTGCAATGTAGAAAATAGTCAATAATATTACATGCATGAGGCCAAAACGGGGGGGGGGATAGAGGGATGGCACAAGAACTACATTTTCACAGAAATTTAACAGTAATATATGAATATATAAATAATGTGAAGTATCCACACCTAGATCAATTATTTGTGGCTTGAGTGTAAAAGTACATATGCCGGAAATACAAGAACAATAGGATTCATAACAGGAATTTTTGCCAACTATTTGCACTGTCAACCTTTCCTCTTTCAAGTGTGCAATTTACTTCCAGTAAGGCTCTTACCCATACAACAGAGCATGGTCCAGGTGTTCACAGAGGCGCTGCAGGACCCGGTCGTGATTTCGGATAGCTGGAGTCTCATCTTCACAGGCCGCAAAGTAACTCTGCAACTGTAGAGGGAGACATGGTTTCTTTCTCTGCTGTTTGTTTTGCTGGGGAGAGGGACATTTGAACTCTAATTCCAGTTACAACGTTGCCGCTATTTGAAAAGTTATCATAAATGACATACCTTTAAAACTATACTCAGAAAAAGTGTTATATACATATATATATATTCTTAAGTTAGGTTGGATTCAGTAGGACTGGCTGGCTTAGGTGCATGGATATGGAGAGGAATGTTTTATCATTTATGTGGCGTATACCTGAAACCGAATGTCACCTGGGATTGGCTCCAGCCCCCCCGAGACCCTCTGAGGATAAGCGCTATAGATAATGGATAGACGGATGGATACCTGAAACCAGCTGCGGTTTAAAACTTTTGGTGCAATTTACTATTTGTGCAGGGCACATCGCGCGGTGTACACGGTTACCTCTACTAGGCCCCCTCTTATCCACGACTGTTCAGCCAATTTGACATGTTGAATTGCTCTCGGAGGAAGTTGGCAAAAGAGCTTTCAAAAGCATGCTAAACTTTATAAAATAGCTTTAATGGAAACAAACCAAGCAATGGAGTTCTTTTTTGGTCCTAATGCATTTCAACATTGGTTCTGTACTCCAGCACACTGGACTTGAAATATAACACTAACTACAGTGTCAACACTGGCCATTAAGTCTGCTTAATGGTGTTCATATCAACATGGGGTGCAAGCTGTAGGAATTGTAGCATTTTATTATACATGACCCCTTTGGTTTAGGGCCATACAGGAGGACAAAGATCCTACAGTGCAACATACAGTCAAAGCAACGAAGGATTTTAGTGCCAAGCAGTGAAATATTCCTGACCTAAATCCAACTGAGTATGCGTTTTACTGCTATGATTCCAGTGGAATCAGCGGGTACTCTTTGTATTGCAGTTTTACAGCTGGAGACCAGACTGACGGCAAGAAACTCATGAAACAGTTAAGTGAAGCTGGCTGCAGCACAGGTCTGACAGAGCATCTCCAGTGAAGATAGCAGGCAGCTCTACTGAAAGGTGCTGTCTGCACGCAGATGATGGCAAGTTTTTCATTGTGGTCCACCATCCTACAGTGTCCTGCTTGAACCTAATCCTAATACAGAGTACTGGAACCCTGAGGCATGACCAACCCAAGTGTAGGTCTGAGTAGCTTTGATTATTGTGACCAAAGAAAGAGAATTTGAATCCTGTGACTGATCTCCACATGACTTTGCAATGTTTGTCGGAGGTAAACACTGTACAATTTCTTGGAAGCTAGAGACATACCATTTCAAAAGCACTTTTGCGCTCCTTATGCAGTCATTACAATAACAAGAGATAAACTGGGTAATTGGACTAAAAGAACTTATTAGACAAATGTGGGTTAAGGAAGTAAGACACAGTACTGGGCTCACACTAAGATGGGGCTTTCTAATGCAAGGTGGGACTCATAATGGGAAATAACTGAGACAGAGACAGATGAGAAAGAAAATGCAAAATAAAAGCTCGAATGCACAATGCTGTCTGTCAGGTTATGAGAAAGGTAGTTTCACAACACCTGGCATAGCTGGAACAAAACAATCTTAAATATTTCACAACTTAAATGGAAATTAGGAGCAAAGATGTATTGGCTAACCATTATGTTGCAAATGTATACCCGCCGTAGTGTGTTTAAAAACACATACGGCAGTGTGAACACAGGGGCTTGGAGCCACTATTGTTCACCATGGTCAAAAAGAGAAACTACAACATGACAACCGAGAGCGGCAGCTGTAAAACATAAAGGTGAACTGAGGAATTGTAGGGAATAGTTTATACGTTATTTGATTATAGGCTATCAGTAAGGGCAAGGCCCTTCCATGACTGAGCTGGTAATGTCTCCCCGACTTGAAAGTTGCCCTCTTTGGCAGACAAGATGACCTAACGTTAGCTAGTTATTCAAGCATGTGAAAATTATTTAATTCTGTGACAATATTTAAGTGTGTGGTGACCAACGGGGCAGCACTTACCTTCTTGACAGACAGGGAGATGTTTTCCAATATGCGATCCTTTACTTTTAGTTGATCCATCACTGGTGTGTCTGTTGGCAGCTTACAGCAGGCTGTCAGCTGACTCCCAAAGCAGAGATCTTGTTTTGCTAAAGCTAATGCCGCCCGCCTTAGCTAGCTAGCTAACATTATCTTGCCCACCAATGCGTTTGGCTGCCAAACTAACGATACTGCTATGGCTGTCAATTGTATACAATGAATTTGACAGCACTGCTAGTTCACAACCATCATGTCAATGTCTAGCAAGCAGCGTAATAAGTCAACCTCTGCCAACGGATCTGGTTAGCCAAGTAATGTTTGGCTAGCTTCGCGTTAGCTGTAGCCACTTTTATGCTAACGATAGACTCAGGCTGGGGGTGGCTAGCGAGTACAGCCCACCCACGGATAACGTTTAGCAGCAATTTTGCTCATCATACTCTGTCTCATTACTCTGGTTAGCTATTGTGAGCTACTATAAGTTACGTTTTCGCGTATTTGCCTGTATAAGCTAGCTAATTACACAAAGTCACGGATGCTCAGGTTACTTTTTGTGCTTCTAACTGAGTCTGAACTTCTACAGTAAGTGGGTTACGTCACCACTAGCCTCCATACGCTTTAGTGTCGCGTGCAGGGACTATGACTGAACTGCGTTCAAATGTTTAACAATTAAGTGATATTTTGCTCAGCTTTGAGCAGAAACACAATACGTCATGAAATATGACTTGTCAGAACCAACTCTTGAATTCGGCGCGTGACACTCCATGTTTGAACACACTCATAAATAAGTCTGCGTTTTGAACTGGTTCACACTATCCGTCTCATTCAGGACTGAATGTGGACAACGTGGAAGAAGCTAATGTCGCGTTTATAGAAGTTGGACCTTTAATTGACACTGCAAGGTGGTTAAGGCTTATGGCAACTGATCGGTAGTAATTCGTGAAAGGTCTTAGTTAAGTCATGTTATGAGATACGTTTCGCTTTTTGCAAAGCAGCTACACATTTAAATGACAGCATTTTTAAACCGAGTTTGGTGTGAATACTCCCCATACCAGCCACGTCGTTTTCATGACAGTACGTCACTACGACCAACAACACTATGTTGGTCAGTCACGGCGTGTAGCATTATTAAGTTACACACAATCTATTAGGTCCAGGCGACAGGTTTCTATGTAGTGTGTACATCACAGAGCACAATTATTTAATGTCACAGAAAGGACAGGAATTTCTATTGAGTGGAATGTCAGTATTTTATTATTACGATGACTCCCAACTTTTTTGGAAACACATTAAAGTCTTATCAAATGCAGATGGCATACTCAGTGCATGTAGTTACCACAATAACCTTTCCTAATTGAAAAAATGTGGGTAAAATTTTAACAAAGATTTCTTTCATGTTCCAAGGCAAGTGGCTCTACTTAGAAAGCAACTTTATACAAATGCTGACTTACTTCATGACATTTACAGGCCTTTGAGTGATTTCAAAGTATAAAAAAAAACAAACCCAAAAAACCACTGCATTGCATTACAGTCAGCACCACCTTTGACCCCGATTAGTTGAGTGCCCCAATAACCGAACAGAAACTGTATTTTTACGAAGGACTACAGTCCAAGTCCCTGCGTGAAGATTCAAGCCACTAAGACATTCAATTTCAACTCTTCACACTGCAAGATCAGTTCTATAAACTTGTCATCCCTTCCCCGTTGTTTATCTGCATTAGTCGGACTTCTCCTTTTCTTTCATGTGCAGGAAGACTATGCTGAAGACGAAGAGTCCTGCCATCATGGAGAAGACGCTGGCATAGTATGGGTAGGCTGAGGGGATGAAGCGCTCGTACTGAGTGTGCTGCAGGGGACGGACTGATACCTGTGATAAAGAAACAAAATTGTAGTAGAAGTTAGCCTGCCATACATTAGAGCACGGTTGTTAAATGCATTATAAGTACCCCTTCCAAGCCACAGAACTCAGACAGTAAACTTTTAAAGAATACACCAAGGTTTTGGGAGATTGTCCTACTGGTAGTTGCTGGAATACCTCATTAGATATCGTGAACAATAATTTTTCATCCATTTCCATTAATTAACAAATGTAAATAGTCTAAATGATTCATGGAGATCTCCATACAGCAACCATACCAGTATTTTGATTAAGGTATGCCCAAGTGAATTAACTGATTAACTTGCCTGAGTGGAGGAGTAGAGGTGTGTGTATCCCAGTCGGTTGTAGTCCACCTTGAACTGGAAGACTCCGTACACATCAGGCAGCTTGAACTGGACACTGTATTTACCTCCTAGAAGAAAGACATCACAGCATTTATAGTGGATTCAGTTTGTGACTGCAAAGGTGCATACAGCTCAAACCCCCAAATCCCAAGGATACAATACATTTAGGTTGCAAGCCATTAATAAAATTGATTAATTAGTATTGTATATGTTTTATAACCACAGCAACATACCATTTTTCTTGAGGTAAGTCCTGACAAAGGGATCTATCCTCACAAACTCCAGCTGAATATCATCTCCGTCGAAGGGAACCCAGCGGCCCTCGGACAACATCTCAATGACAATGCTGTACTCCTGCGCGGGAAAGTTTTACACTGATTGAGATATATACATATAAAAACACACAGCCGATCATTCAGGCTAAGACAAACATCTTCACGGTGATGACTGTTCACATAAGACACTTAAACTCACCACAAGGTCGGTGATTGTGTATGCTGCAGGGGGAGTGGTCTCTCCAACAGGGTGATGGGTAACCGCTCCCACCCTGAGGACTCCGGCCTCCTTGAACACCCACCTAGACAGAGCCTCGGCCAGTTCCATGTTCCCCGTCTGCTCGTGCCTAACAAAGACCACGGCAAGAAGAGGAGTGCGTCAACTACAGGAGGCTTGAGAACTGAACAATAATGAATTTTTATGAAAGTAAACAAACTGTTTAGTCCAATGAGAGCAGTCCACCTCTGATGTGATGCACTTTGTTTCATCACAGAATTTACAGTAGAATTGATTAATATTTTACTGTTTGTCAGTAGGAGGATAAGAGTATATTTACACACACTGCACATTTATTTTTAGAAATACTGCTATTTAGTAAAAGAGTTGGCCAAATCTTCTATACCAACCATGACTGCACTAATAAATGCAGTTGTTACAGTCATACACATTACCTGTTCACATGGCCAAAAAAAAAATAAAAAAACTGAAAGTAACCATAATGTCACTGACGACAGTTTTGATTTTGGAAGCTGTAATAGGATCCATGAGACAGAAAAAGGAGGGATGTGATGAACAGTGAAGGCTACCTCTGCGAGCCAGGTGTGGCCTTCTGCACAGCAGAGTTGAAGAAAGCATCACTGAAGAAGTCCAGGGAGCCGCTGAAAACCACTCTGGCGTTGTTTCTGGCCTGAAGGCCGGCAATCAGCAGGGTGTTCTTGCCAACAGCATGGGGGTACTGGAGAGGTAAAAAAAATAAAAAATTAGTCAGAAACAAAGCAAATTATGTTAAATCTTGTGTAGTTCATTTCTAATCCAGAGAACATAAGGCTATCTATGGATTCTGACACTTTCAAAAGGCATGTCCAAAGCTTAGGTACAGAGTAGGAAAATACAATCGTATTTCCATTCAGGCCTCCAATAGTTAAATTCCCACCTGTCAAATAAGCTGCTCAGAACATAGGAGGATCATTATACTATATGGATACATTTTTTCAGACTAAACATCTTTTTAATTAATAATCTGACATAATTGTTATGTTCAGTGATCTTACCTGAGAGATGGGTCTGTCAGGGAAAAAGGAGTAGGAAGTTGAAGAGCCGGTAAGGATGTCCAGGACAAGAGGGTTCTCTGGGTCTGCCACCATGCTGGAAGGTAGGGGGAGCAGTGCAATGTTAGTCCAATTTGATACGGTTTGAATTTGCGGTGAGTAATGCAGTTAATCTTTGAACATTGCTAAACAGGTATGACGTCAAATGCTGTCTCTTTCTTCAAAAGTCTCTGCTACAGCCAAGTACAGTAAAGATTCTGTGGAACGTTAACCTAGGGAGGTGCCGCTCAAAGTAGTAAACTAGTCATTTATTCAATTTTATATAGTAATTGTTTAAAATGTGTAAACAGGAACAACTAAAACAGTGAGTGAATGTCTTTGCTGCTGCTTTGAAATACCAATAGTGTCACCATACTGAATGTTAGGGTGGAATAGGGTGGATAAGTGAAGTGTAGTAATATACTTTGAAACCAAGACAAAAAATTGGGATCATAATATTTATAGAAACAACTCAATATTGGGCAGTTATCTATTAGTGCCAGCTCTCAGCACCCTCCCAGATTCTGTATATTATGGCCATTCAGTGCTACATGTGGTACAGTGGAAATCTTGGTTGTTGCTATTTAAATCATGTTCAGTGCTTACCCAACACCCTTGAATAAAATGGGTTTATTGGTAGGTTTGCCGACAATAGTTGGAGCTTTCAGCAGGTTCTCTGGATCAGCAACAATCAGGGTGTGCTGGTGACAAAAAGGACCACTTGTAAATTAACAACATGAAGTGTCAGTTGGACTGAAACAAACTGGGTGTGCCTGCTGTCCGAACAGAATTCTGTTTACCTCTCCGGGATCAGACACGTCATAGTGGTGATGGTCAATGACAGCAGTCTTTTCCTCATCAAACTCAATGCCGCACTCACTGCCCAGCTCCCTCAGAGGGTCACCTGTGTAACAGGAGAAGAACGTTAATATTAGGACAATATTATGGTATTTCATATAATATTACAGCAAAAAGCTTTTGGAAATCAACTGACCAATATCTGAACTGGCAGCAACCAGGACGTTGCCTCCACCATCAATAAAGGATGTAATAGTCTCCACATTTATATTTCCTCCAAAGTCTGCAGATGACCAGAAAAGAAATTACATTTCAAAGATTGTTTCAACACAAGCCATAAAATTGTTACGTTGATTTTAAATTAAGCAAGTGAATTTTACCCTCAACTGATGGTGAAAAGATAATTAAATGGTCGTACAGGAACTGGCCATATTTGATCAGAGATAGGGAGGGATCATCAGCTGTCTTGAATGTGATGTCAAAGCCACGATCTGAAACAGAGAGATACATTATCAGCGGCACTGAAACATTAACACACTTGTCATGCATTTTTGCAGTAATTTGAACAAAGTGGCAGTGCACTGCATTAAAGTTCCAAAGGATTGGGAACCTCTTTACTATAACTCCCTTGTCAAAATCACGTATTTGTTCTGTTTTACTTGTCATCTTAAACTTGTATTCCACGACTCCCTACCTACAGTATACATTCCTCTCATTAGGACTGATAGCCAACAAATGTTAAATTCTCTTGCCCAAATGGGAAAGTGGGTTTCTCCCACTACATAATATACCTGCTTTCAAATCTTTTAAGCAAAATTGCTGGAGATGCATTGGCAAGCCCATTTACATCAGCAAGTGAATCATTAATTCAGGATAAAATGTTAACAACCTTATGTGTATTAAAATTAAGTTCTTCTAATGTAGCCTCGATCAATTGCATTTGGCATACTTGAATCTTTGAAGATTACTGCTAAAGTGATTATAAAATATAAAGACTGTATCGAAAATTTGTTACTGGTAGTACTAGAAGTATGCCGAAATGAAGTGGCCCAGTATCGATTCAATGCAGCGTAAGTTAACATTATAAAGCGCGTACATTGCTCTAATTTAGTTAAAAATACATTAAAACTGCCAGAGGCTTGAATGCAGTTTGGCGAGACCCAGCGAACATAACAAGCTAACGTTAGCATGTGTAGCATGAAGCTCAGGTCTGCAAGCTCATCTCCCAAATGCTCTGTATTCCCTGCGAGAGACCTGCAATAAAACGAGGATCTATAACAGTATAGAGGAGATTATTTATGGATGAAAAAAGCACGAATCTCGTACTGACCTGCCAGACTGCGGAAGAAGATTGAATGGGTGTCTCTGATGTTGAGGTTGTCCAGCAGAACCAACGTTTTAGCGTCGGCCAAAGCACAATGCACCATGGAGGCTAAAGAAAGGATTAATAAGACATTGTTGTCCAAAAGTCTGAACCTCCTTTGGGCCACCATTCCTGTCCGTTTTTTGGACGATGATGAAGGAGCGGACCGGTTCGTCTGCATGACTGCTGTCAACGACGCCATTTTGCTGCAGAAGTCGACGTCAGCGTTAGCAGCCGATTTAACTTTGACCCCGACATCCAGCCAATCACAGAGAGGAACGCGTCGCACTGACTGCCACTCCGCCAATGGGATGAAAGCTTTATTATAAGAGCGACAATCACGGAAGAATACAAGTCTAAATGAAAATCTCTACCATATTTATTAAATGATCATGACCAAGATCAATAGTTCCATGACTGATGTTCATGAGTTGAGATGAAGTGCTTAAATTACTTAACAATAATAATTTGGCTGAAAACAACCATGTAAATGCAATGAATGCAAAACAAGTTATTATGCCATGTTCCTGTAAAGTGCCTTATTGAATTTGTACATTTTATTACTTAACATAGCTGGAGCACACCTTTCCAAACTCCTTGATATTCTAGGAATTCCATGAGCAATGTAAACTTCAAGGAAACAACTAACAGTACATTGTTTTTATAAAAAACAACACAAGGCTGGTCAGACTGTGTGGTCACTCTTTATTGATCAGATGATGGCTGCCAGTGAGTCTAAGCAAGGCTACTGATATTTAATAGGGCATCTTGCATGTCAATGCCAATGTGACCAGTTTACTGCAATACCAGAAAAAAAGCTGTCTTGGTAACAATGTGAAACTGTGGATTGTTGACTAGTTTGTCATCACCACACATATTTCTTTTTATCTTTTATTAGAGGTGTTAAGACTTTTTTAGAAGACACATAACAAAAATACAAATATTATACATGCACAGCATTTACAATGTTTGCCAGTACATGAATACATGACATCCTACTTCAGGAAAAAGGTGATAATTACCCCCCAATTAAATCTTTATTACCTCCACGTGTTCATGTAGATTATCTCTGTATAATGTGCTTTTTACGAAAATACTAAGTACAATAAAATATTTTGACTGTTTAAGGAAAATGTACATATCTCATCTCAGTGAAATGGAAAAATAACACAGAGGTCTTTCTTTAAGTTATATTAGGTACCACAGAATGATCTAAATGTTTTTATACAAAGGACAACGCACAATCCTGCATTTCAGTCTAAAAATGAAGAAACTATACAAAGTAGTATAATCATCTCTGAAATGAAACTCTCAACAATATTTACCAAATCACCGGATCTCACCTCGTTTCCTGGAATTGGGACTGCAAAAACATGATTTATGACCATACATCCTAAGATAAAATTGTTTAACAAGTGTTAATCTTATGGATCCAGTTTAGATTTATTTTTAACAAACTCTGAGGCCTCATCTTGTATTTCCTTCTCCTGTATAAATTAGATTTCTGTTACAAGCAATATTTCATACACTCTTCACAACTCTGCCCCACTACGCCTGACTCTCACATTCCATCTCCTCTTTTTCCTCCTTCTCTACCTCTGCTGCAGCTTCATCTTTTCCCTCTGTGTGGAGCTCAATGTGGGATTCCACCTCTCCATCCTCCCTCCCCTCCTCATGAATCCCCCCTCCTGACCCTTCTTCTTGTTCTTGCGTCTCCCCCACCATCCCTCCTTCTGCCTCGCCCTCTCCATCCTGGGCACGGAAGATCAGCTCTCCCTCCTGGATGACCTGTTCAGCTGTGGGTTGCCATGTCGTGGCAGAATCCCCCTCAGCGGTGGTGGCTGTGGTGTATTGGTAGAAGTCTGAATCTGCCTGAAACATGACCAAAGCCTGAGCTGTGTGGATGCGTACATGCTGGGCTAGAGAGCTGGCATCCAAGAATTTATCACCACATGAATCACAGGCGTACAGGATCTGGGTGTTGGGGTCTGGGAACAGAAGAAGAGTTGACAAACACAGTAAGCCATTCCCATTTCTCATACTGTGTTCCCTTTAAAGTTAGACATTTCCACATGGAAGGTCTGACAACCTCTGTGTCTTTCAGAGATCTGGCTTAGAATGAGACTATCATACTTACATTTGACAACATTTAGCAAGTTATCACAGCAACTGCACAGTTCATTTACTGTAATAAGTTATAATTCTGACAAATATTGTATTATTTTATTTCCCATGACATTGAACATCATTTACAAAATACAATACTGTTTTCTCAACTGCTGTTTCCAAGATCAAGAATTAACTTTGAACCTCAGCATTTAGGCTAGCATGGACGAGAAGTCTGTAAAATCCTTAGGTAAAAAAAAGAAAACAAAATTTGAACATCTACTATTCCATGACTACTGGACAGACTGATCAGCTGATGAAGATCATATGATATGATCAAAAGCTCCACCAGCTATCAAGTAGAAGGTTGTTTTCTCAACATCACATCACTTTTTTTTTTTATATCAAACTTGTTATGTTGTAATGCACTAGTGCAGCCACAAATTTACACAAATGTTATTTAAGTTATTAACTTTTAATTAACTTCAACTTCAATGATTTTCAGTTGTCATCACTGACCTAATTTGATCAAATAGCAAGTCTATGAAGTCTGTGCAAGCATTTGTTTGTTTTGGATCGAGTCAGGATTTTGGCAGTTGTTTGCATGTTTTAATGGTAAAAGGAATATTTTATGTAATAAGACCAACGGCTCTTTCTGTGAAATGTGGTGATAGTTGATGTTGAATACCACGATAACTTAAGCAACACACCAATTCTGCCCAAATCCAGATGATGGTTCAGTGTGGAATACTGCTGCTGCACATCCTAAACCCTCACCACAGCTTTGCCCTCAAAATTAAGGGTGTTTTTACATTTAACTCACAATTATGAAATATATGCATTCCTAAGATTAGTTTTGTTTCCCTTTGTCTTTTCCCAACCCGTGTTTAATGTCCTGTTCCATTCCTGACCCCATTGTTTGCATGGTTTTCTAATGCTGTTATATTATTCAAATACAGATGCTTGAGTTCATACTGTATGGTGAGTTCCTTGCAGTCTTACCTGCTTCTTGCACTTTCTCTACTGCCTTGGTGATTTCAGCTTTCAAAGCCTCCGTCTCATCTGCAGACACTGAAGCCGCCACTGGAACTACTGTCAACGAACACATGACACAAGGTAAACAAACACGCATCACTGTCAAAGCCCTTTCATCCTCGTGCTTCTTTTATTATCTGCAGAAGTTCAGGGTGCCATGTGCAGCATTTGTCACTGAACCCGGCTGAAGATGCTATCTGACCTGTCAGCTGAGCTACAGCACTGGCTGCCAGGGCCTCGGTTGCCAGGGTGACAATGTCCTCTGTGGTTACGGTGACTATGTTGATCTCGCTGTCGGAGGTGGATGCCCCCGCGCACCCATCAGCCCCCTCGTCTGTGCTGCCCCCGGCTACCACCAGCCGCTTCATGCCGGCCTTGCCGTGGTGGACGGTCTTGACGTGGGAGCGCAGATTGTCCACCCGGTTGAACCCTCTGCCGCATTTATCACACAGGAAAGGTTTCTCCCCTGAGAGAGCAGGGCGGAGAGAAGGAGGGAAGTAAACAACTTAAGATTGAAGGGTGAAAGTTCTGCTGGGTGTAGAGAAAGAGTAACAGAGACTTAACCGCTCAACAGGAGAAAGGCTGTCTCCCTATTTCCTCCATTACCACGAAGCAGCATCCATATTTGACACTACTTTTGTCCTTACCTGTGTGAATGATGATATGCTTCGACAGGTCTCCCACATTAACAAACGCCTTGTTGCACATCTGACACTTGTGCGGCCGGACGTTGTCATGATGCCGAATGTGGTTGGCCAGTTGACTGGACTGCACAAACCTGTCCAGAGAGAGAGCTTCCAACATTTACCCTGGCATGACATTTAAAGGGTCGGTTCACAGGAATTACAAAAGAAAAAAAGTGCCCTGAGATAACTTTGTTATGATATGGTGCTATATAAATAAAACTGAATTGAATTGAAAACAAACAAACTGGTATATTGTCTCACTTTCTTGTTTAGAATTTTATGTCAGTATATTACTTTTTGATGGTAGACTAAACAAAACACCTGCTAGGCCATACATGTGATCTGTGATTCCCAACTATTCCCTGTGCAAGGTAAAACTTTTAACCATTAGCTATTATTCTCTGTTCTCACTTCACATATTTCCAACTCTCCTTGTTGGATAATCTCAGGTTATATTCCCAAGGTACAAGTGAATTTGAAAAATGACTGATTGATCTGCCTGCTGACCTTTTGCCACAGCGATCACACACGTAGGGTTTCTCTCCAGTGTGCTGCCGGACATGAGCGATGAGTGAGCTGGCCTGGGTGAAGGCCTTGCCACAGATAAGACAGACACAGGGCTTCTCTCCTGTAAGACAGGAAATTACAGTCTCACTATGATGGGATGTAGAGATCATTCGTGTGGGGTTTCAGATTGAAAAAAGTTTTATTTGTGTCTCTGTCTGAATGTCATGGGAATACCTGTGTGGATGCGTTCGTGCCGCTGCAGAGCTCCAGGGTCACTGAAAGCTCTCTGACAGTGCACACAGATGTAGGGTTTCTCACCACTGTGAACCCGCAGGTGTCTCTTCAGATTTCCTAAAAAGCAGATATGATCACACAAAGGTTAGGCCGAATGCCTCAGCGCAAAGACACTACAGAAGTCAACCTGCTTTAGATAACATGCGGACAAACTAAAAGAACCTGGAATTGTGTTAAACGCACGGTATGTCATTTCTGTCGCTAGGGGTCTCTCAGTCAAAACAATAACAAAAGACGTAGCTTGATGACATTGATTTCATTGTTAACAATGAAAATCTATCTGACATGAATCAGGCAGAAATCATGTTCATGGACGAGTAAGTGTATTTAAGTGTTATTCACGTTATGTCATTTCATTCAATGAAATAGCCGCACGTAACGTTAGCTAACGTAACGTTAACTTGCTAACTTACCATTAGATGAGTCGACTACCTATTCAGCTACTGTAGCCAACGTTATGTGGCCAAGTCAATCGCAGGGTAGCCGGCGCTGTTAACGGTGGTCAAAACAGTCATACTAAAAATAACTTTATGAGCATGAAGAACGCCACATAATGTTAGCTACAGTAACGTTAGCTGTATGGGTAGTCGACTCATTTAATGGTAAGTTAGCAAGATGAGTTTCCCAGAAGTTATAGAGGGGATAAAGGGCATATGACGACATTGACAGGCGACTAAATGAAATGCATCATTAAATTACATTTTTTTCTGGGTTTGAACATTGTTGGAATAATGAAAGTACACAACTCAACAAGATGTACAACATAGGTCTAGTCATTTTTAGACATTTTAATGCGGAAATGTTACATATTATACCTTTAAAAGATAAAAACCCAAAGATATACAATTTATAATGATAAAAAAAAGGGGAAAAGCAGCAAATCCTCACATTTGAGAGAGTTTGGGTAGAATTTCAGTAAGCTGAGAAACTGTGTCTTTTGTTTGTTTCAGTAAAATTGTCAACCTCAGCAGCAAATATCTTACAAGTTAAGATCACTGTATAACAGAAACACAAGTTAAGACAAATATGATCCATACTATCTTCTTACCTGAAGTGGTAAACTGTTTGCCACATTCCTTGCACTTGAGAGGCCCATCTGCGATATGGATTTTTAAGTGAGCTTTCAGATTTCCCAGCTAAAGAAAACACAAAATCAGGTAACAAGTTAACAAACTCAATATAAGATGCTCAGTAACATTTCACTGGCAATTATATGTGTACAGTATGTGGCTACCAAAGATTATTCTGCAATCATAGAATCATAGAATTATGTTTGTAGTAATGGACTTTTCAACCTTAACGGTTCCCAAAGCGCTTTACAGATTGGTCTCATTCACACACCGATGGCGACGGAGCGGTCATGCAAGGTGCTGGCCTCCATCGGGAGCAACTTAGGGTTCAGTGTCTTGCACAAGGACACTTCGACATGTGGACAGGAGAAGCCGGGGATCGAATGGACTACCCGGTCTACCTCCTGAGCCACAGCCGCCCCAAGTAGTACAGTTGTGTGAATATGTTTTTTAAAGAAAAGTGATGCAGTAATGGCTGCTCTTTTTCCAAAAGCTATTTTTTTATTTAACCAGGCAAGTCATTACGAACAGATTTCTATTTATAACGGCGACCTGGCAAAAGGCAAAGGCTCTTGAGGGAAGGAGGTAGGTTCACGAACATGTTGTTACCTGGTTGAAGCGCTTGTCGCAGTGTGGACACTTGTTGCCCTTCTCCGTGTCGTGCGTCTCCAGGTGTCGCATCTTGGCGGTGGGGTCAGAGAAGGACTTCTCGCAGTAGTCGCATTGGTACGGCTTCTCGCCGCTGTGCACCAGCTGGTGGCGCTTCAGGTTGCCAGATGTGGTGAAGAGCTTGCCGCACACTTCGCAGCTGTACCGCGCTTCGCCCGTGTGGCGTTTCCGGTGCAGGTTGAGCAGGCTGATCTGGCGGTAGCTCTTTCCACAAGTCGAGCAGCAGTATGGCTTCAGAGGGCTAGGAGGCAGCAAGAGCTCAATTTAAGACACAAACCCGACAGCGCTAAGTAGGCAGTAAAAAGGAGTGCTGGTAAACTAATCGTCTCTGAATAAAATAAGTAATTCACCTGTGTGTTTTCTCGTGGGCTTTGCAGGCAGCAGGGTCAGAGAAAGCCTTGTTGCAATCCCGACAACTGAAAGGCTTCTCTCCTGTGTGAATACGCATGTGTCTCTTGAAATTACCAGTGTGGGTGAATTTCTTCCCACAGTCCTGGAAGGAAGAAAATATGTCAAGAAGAGTGAGCTGTCAAAACCTTTAAATGCAAAGATTTGACTGTGACCAACATTTGCACAAAACTCCACCAAGATTTGCATGAAAGCTCCCAGCATCACCAACATTCCCATCTCTGATTAGCTTTGATGCCTCTGCAGACAGCATCAGGCAAAACAGCTCAGTGTGCCTGGGGCTGTCTGTTGCTACTGTGGCAGTGACGAGCAGTGCTATTCCACAGCTTGTAGTAAAAGTTGATGTTTACTTTCATGCACAATCTAAAAACAGCATCAAGTCATCCAATGTAAACACTAGTGAACAAGTTACAAATTGTACATATACTCAGCTCCTGCACCCAGGTTGATATTTCTTACCTCACATTCGTGTGTCACCGAGCTATAAGGCTTCGACTCAGATCGGCTGCTCATAGACGCTGACTGAGCTCTCTCGCTGCTCGAATCGACTTCTCCCGCCTCCTGGCCAACCTCATCATCTTCCTCTCCAGTCCCCTCTTCATCATCAGCTTCCCCATCCCCAGTCTCCCCAGAGTCGTCGTCCTCTTCTCCGGCCACTTCTGCCGGCACCACCGCCTTCTTCTCAGTTTTTGGCTTTGATGGGCCTTCATCCTCTGAATCGTTGTCTGCGAGGGCGACAGTAGAGAACACTTGAAAATGACATATTGTCTAGAGTCTTGACCAGAAATGGCAATTGCTATAATAGCAAAGAAAAAATTTAAACCATGTCACTGATACTTGGAACTGAAGGTAAGATTAAAGAAATCAAAAAAGAAACACTAGAATAATTATACTAGTTCCACTGAAACTCAGTAGATAACAAAAAGGTTTTTTTTATGTATCAAATTCCTTGACTTTTTCTGTCTGGAATATGTTTCTGTATGATGACACACTACATGATGGTGTAGTGCAGGGTATATGCAGGTATACGGCGTATACATACTTATTTTTCACCCGGCATTGCCTAAATCCCCTCTTACGCACATCATTCAGTAGTGTGCTGCAAGCCAATTTTTTTCTCCTAGAATGGTGAAGGCATGACCCGCCCTACTCTGCCTCTGATTGGCTAGTACTCGTTGCCTTCGCTGACTGGGTTGGTTAGGTTCAGGCATCCTTGATCCTTACTCCCTGAAGTCAAGCAGCAGAAGTTAAGTGACAATGTGCAAATACTACTGGCCCATTTTTGGGTGAACTAAATATGCCAAAGTAGTCTTACATGTCACTGTTTACAACACAGGGCGTTTATCCTTTGTTGGACGGGCCTCTTTAAAAAGAAAATGGGGGAATAAATTAAGAGCGCATCCACTTCTCCAGGTACCGCTACACCACTGATGACATTCAACAAATTCCATAGCCAGTGGAAAGCTTTAGAGATAAAAGAGGTGCTGTTTGGGTTGATGCAGCAGCGCAAAGCAGCGCAGCCTTCTCACCAGGTGGGAAGTTTCGTCGAGGAGGTTTCCTGATTCTTCTCCCCCGAGAGCTCATGTAGGATGAGCTGCCAGCAGATTTCGACTGTGATTCTGTAAACAAAGAGAAAATATCTTAGTTTATTGGGTCAAATAAAAACATCAACACTTGTTACAGACACTGTAATGCATCATGTGGACCCACTTGTGAGGACACAAGCCAAACAGACAGATGGACTTACTGGGCGTGTAGTCAGCGTCAGAGGGGTCGTCCTGAAATTCAGGCGCAGCCTGCGCAGCACTTTCTTCCTCTTTCTTTACAGATATCTTCTTCTGTGCAGAAGGAGGAGTGGATTTGGGGGGTCGTCCTCGGCCTGAGTGGGTTCTGGCGGGGTTGGGCTGAGAAACGGTCTGTTCAGGAGAGGTGTCTTCCGTTAAATTTTCCTGATTCTGCGTGGGCTCTTTACCTTCTGTGGGGGGGCTAGGAGGACTCTCCTCTGCTTGTGATGCCACTTCTGCCAGGTCACTCTCCACTTCCTCTCTCTGCTCTCCTTCACCTGTTTTTTCTTCTGGTGTGTTAAAAGAAAAATGGAAATGTGTCATTTTTAATAGAATATGGTGGACAATAACTGGATGTCAGGCTCCATGTGTCATACTTGGACTGCAATGTAAAATGTCATTAAAATGTTGAATTTGAATCAGATTATGTTAATAGCTTAGCATAAAAAGCAAAATGTCTTAAAAAAAAAAGGTTAGTATCAGTTCAATATAACAATAGTCAACTATTATGAATGCCTGAACTACAGTTTAAAACTTAAAGCTCTGACTTGTTATTTCTTTATAGTGCAGGTGAGGAATGATATATGTAATGACTGCTGCCAACTATGGAGAGAGTGGAAATACTTCTTTGTCACTAGCAATACAAACATAGGAAAACCTCATGCCATGGGAAGTGACAGTTAAGGTTAAATACATTTAAGGTTAAGTTAATTCAACACAGGAAACCTTTGTTGTTAACCTCACCTCTTCCTACACCAGCAACAAATGATTGGCCTGGTTCAGCACTTGTAAAATTTAGGGCAGAGATGATTAAGTTGAGGACAATGACTTGATTTGAAGGTACAGATGGGAAAATGTAAAGAGGACTGATGCATTAATCACAAAAGATAATTATACTGAATATTTACTGCAGCCCTACATTGAAAACGCAGACATGTCTATGTGAAGACTGGACTCACCAACAGCAAAATCCAGTGTTATGAGGGATGGAGCTGGATTTGCCATCGACTGGTATGCAGAGCAGGCATTTATAATTTCTTGCATCTGTAGAAAGTTAGCAACAGCCAGCACGTCTTCTACATTCTGTGGACTTAAACTCAGCTTGGCTGTGTACATAAACTCCAGGACCTGACCCAAACCTGCAACGATAATCAACAATACAACAGGTCTGGTTACACAGCAGTGATGGTGGGGTACATGTACTATTATTTAAGCAATAATGCTGGTAGGCACAGGAAGTCAGAGCACTGAAAGATGAAAATGACAAAATCAAGTATGCAGAAATATGTGTCCACAGGTTGAGGGGAACCCACCAGCTGCATTGCTGATGTCCAGATGCACCACATCTTTCTGGTCCAGGAAGAGGGTGCGGAAGTAGACACTGCAGGCCGCCAGCACAGCTTTGTGGGCCTTGAAGTCCACGCCGTCCACAACAAAGGTGCAGTCACACAGCAGGCCCTGCTTGCGCTGGCGGTTAAGCTGCTCCAGAACCTTCCCGCTGTGCCATGGGAACTCCATCGCCCTGAAGGCTTGAGGGTGGCGGAGGAGGCTGGCAGGCAGGCACAGGCTCTGTGGATCGCTGACAAGCAAGAAGTCACACGTCGAACATTGAGAAGGCTGATAGTCAGCTCGACTGGTAAATCACTTTGTCACTGGCATGACATTCATTGGCCTTTTATTAAACACTACCAATGAATCAATGTTGTTCACCTCTGATATGACTATGTCTCCTCCCTGAGCATAGTTAAGCAATCTAATTTTATTAATAATTCAGATGACTGACCAGAGCAACCATTCCAGTGTTTGAGATGTGAGAGTTTAATGTGAAATATAATGCAGGCTATCAGTAAAAAATAGCAAAGCCTTGTAACTCCAACATTAATAAAGTTCCACAGTATTAAAACTGTAGTCAGGAACTTGTATCATCTATCTTGAATATTTGTTATTATTATTTTAATGTAATAAATCACTATCTTTGCAAGCCAATTCTCTCAGTTTACTCCTATTTACATGTTCTTGACAGCACCAGTGTTTCAGTCAAGTCTGTTCCAACTGTGTATTAATCTATGACTAAGTTTAAGTCAATGGGTTACAACAATACGCTTTACAATGCCAACAACACTTAAATTTGTAATGAGGTATGTCTTGCTTTGTGTTAATAAAAAAGTCAAACAAGTACTTTATTTATCTTGTGGAAAGTGCGCCTGGTTTGTGCTGAAAATGTCTGCACTCAGTCTCGTTTTCCTACAGCACGCCACCAGGAAATACCCGAGACTAAAGCTATATTTTAACAACGAGAAAAATACAGCTAGTTAATATAAAGCTAGCTAAACCACGAATGGCGAAAGGCACCAGCATTTAGCTTTCACTGATGTCCTGGTGGCCATGCAACTAAACAAAAAATAACTACATTTTTAACAGCAGTATAGATGTTTTGTGACTGAAAACGTAGCTTCTCTAAAAGTTTTGACAGCTTGGTTTGACAGTGCAATACATCGATTACAATTCCTCCATCCTTGTAGCTTTGTTATCAGGGATTAATTTAGCGTGCCTTGACATACATGTAGCAAACGGACAAGATGGCGGAGCAACGACTCGGGCCTGTCTTCGTCCCTTGTTGTCACAGCTAGCTCGCTCTTTTCGCTAAGAGGAAGCGCCATTTTAATATAAACTAACCCCCGAATTACCTCCTTCTTATCGCTGCTTCACTTCGGGTTCAAACTGCTGGACCAGGCGGTGTTAAGGAGTGTTTGACTCAGTTAGGAAAAACAAACCCAATCGAGTTTTTCGGTGATCGATCCTCCCCCGCTAAGTCCATCCACCGCCATCTTCCTCTCTCTGATCGATTGATAGGGACCGGGCGGATGTATCACAGGAGCACGCGCAATGAGAACACGTGCTGTGCCGATGATGACCGCGTGGTGGCGCAATAGACTCGCGCTATGTCATAAAGCATAGTTGATAGTAGGGCCATTAGAGATCCAAAATGCGTTTTAGGCTATCTTAAACTTGAATCTGTAATAATTATCATTCAAAACCATAGTGTACTACACAGTACTACTGAGCATCAAACTAATGCAAATCATACGAGATCTATGTCTTTTAAGAAAAATGACACAAGCACTCTTCAAGGGAACATAAAGCATTGATTTCAAGGCTACTTACAACATTATAAATCATGATGTAATGTGTTTTTAACCATGTGGTCTTCCTCAGGGAGAAGCACATCAAAATGCAAAGGCCACAGCGTTGCTCAAACATAGTGGAGTAAATTACAGCCATATAACAAAGGCTTGTAAATGGTTTTGCATGAATAGGGCCTTTGAAATTCTTTATTCATGAAAGCAGGACAGATGCCTGATAAATGCCTCGACACACAAAAGACTGAATAGAAGCACCTTAACCTCGGTAGTAACTGAATGCTACTTTGTTTCATGTTGATTTTGAGAGTGGTTTGCCTTGTGGTGTTCACTGTTTACCCGCAGGCCAATATTATTTACTGTTTGTCGTGTCATACGTCAATCAAAAGGCTTACACGTTGCCAGATGTTTATTGTCAAAGCAGGATCATTTTATTCACACAAATAAAAATATACAATAAATTATTAACGTGGCATCCATCAGTTTCAGAGGTGAGTCTTCATTTTTAGAACTTTGTGAGAGGACAGAAGTAAAGTAGTGAACTGATCAGTTAATTGCTGTGTGTGTGTGTGTGTGTGTGTGTGTGTGGTTTTGTGCGAATATAAATGAGCAGCAACAGGCATTGTTGCAGTCATGGAAGGAGTACATGGCATGTTTTATAGAGCACAGTGTGTTTAAAGTAGAATGGTTTAAGTGAAGACAGGAAACAGAACACAAAAATTAAAAACACAAAAAGTGAAAGGTTTGTGATGAGAAAGTGGATCCCTCTAGATCTTGATCTCGGTGCGGAAGGTCTGTACGAGCTCGTGTTTGGCCGGGTGTCGCCGTGCCCTGACTGTCAGGGTCCCCTCTGCGCCCAGTGAAGATGTCACTGAGGTGGGGTCCACGTCCTCAGGTAGCTGACACTTGTGTGTGAAAGTGTTCATCACCGAACCATCCTGGGCCAACTGTCAGAGACAGAATATTAGCGATGACTTAATGTATTGTGACTGAAGATAGATGCTGTGACAAGTGATTTGTCTACTCCACAGAGCCCAGTTTAAAGGTCCTATAGTGGGAAGACTAACATTGTTTTAACACCATTCCAAATCAAAAAGAAGGCTGCTTACCTTTTCTGCACGAACTTCAATCTGGTTGTTGGATGTGGTGACGATGACATCTTCAGGGGAGAAGTCTCGCACGTCAACTGTGAACTGGTACGAATCCCCAAGAGTCTTGATATTTCCAGCTCCACCTAAACCCGCAACATGGTGAGACATTATGTTAGACCACAGGAGGAAACAGGAGTACATCTATATTTCTTTCTTTGCCAAATCATTTTCACTGAATTTTCATTTACGCTGCTTGCTAAAGAGGGTCAACTCACATCTTTCTGGTCTGATAATTCTGAATACCTGCAGGTGGTGTTTCATTTGGGATCGGTTAAGACAAGTTACAGGCTCTCATTGATTTAAAAGACTACATCATGTTACTGAAAGATTTTCAGTTATTTTTATTTCATTGCGGTGTTCTATGCCAACACTTTACCATCCCGTTGCTCCATGTAATCCATGCTAAAATCAAACATTATTCAGGCTCATTATTTTCTGTTTTACTGTGTCTTTCCATAAATTGGCCATAAACATACTAGCTGACCAACTTTCTAAAGAGGCTAAGCTGGCCTGGCTCTGTGTATTTCCTGGGAACCCAATTTTGAAACACATACCTTTTAAAAGATCAGTGAACTTTTTGTGAAAATCTGTTAAAAGTCCTTCATTACAATAAGCTAAAAACTTAGCCAGGCAGGAACAATAGTTAAGTTTAGCTAATAGGCCTTTTTCATGGAAGACTTGTCACAGTAGGAAAATCACAGGTTTAAATAATCAAATGAATGATGGCTGAATTCCTCTGAGTCCTGGTATTGTGCAGGCTGTCACACTGTCATTACTTTCTGGGACATTTGAATAGAACAGACCCATCGTTAATGTTATTAGTAACACCTGCTCTACTGTGGTAGAGTAATACAGACCCACAGAATCGTCCACAGATGAACATGTTTTCCAAATGATAGATTACGTTTAGATTGACAGCCAAATTACCCACAGCGCTTCTTTCGTTCACCTCACTGAAAACATGAGATGTGATGAAAATTCAGAAAACAGTACTGTCACCTTATAGTGTTGTTATGGCGAAAGTATTGTCTAATTGTCTATTTACACAGAGCAACATTAGCATTAATTAGAACTTGTTTCTGTCCGCCTGATGAATGTAAGTCCAATGTTCACTCTTGTTTTAGCTCTGTTTTTAGTCTCCATTACTACTTTACTTTGATTGTGTGACATCATTGCAACTGCGTGCGTATGTATTTGGTGTGTATACTGGTCACCGGGTAACCATCTGGTCATTCCTTATGCAGGCGTCATCGCAGATACTCAGTGTGTGAAGTCACACTGCTGGCAGTCAGTCCAGCATTCCCGTGTGCGTGCGTGTGTGTGTGTGTGTGTGTGTGTGTGTGTGTGCCTTGCTTTCCCTTTAGCTGCACCCATCCTCAGGCTCCTGTGCTGCACCTATGGGATACCAACCATGGTTCCAAAACAATTCTGGTCTTCCTGACACATGGACCACATGGACTCTGAGTTCATTTGAAGTTCAGATGTCACACATTCACACGACGTCTGTGCGCATGGTTCACACCAGCTCCACACATTACTGAGCTACAAGATGAACCAGGCACTGTAAATTGAAATGTCTCCTGACCTTAATGTGTATTTCAAACACACAAAACCTGGAGGAGGAGGCCAAACAATGCCTCAATTTCTGCAAAAATAGGGCTCCAACTTAAAAGTGTGTTCTCTCGTGTACATCTGTTTTCTTTTCATCTTTTTTTTTTTTTTTTTACACTTTAGTTATTCCATCAAACATCACCACGGCTACACTCTTGCTTAAAAACACATTTGTCCACATACATCAACCACACCAGCGTATTGCCTTTTAAACTCAGTCCTGCCTGTTGTCTCCCTCCTCTGATCTGTCACCTCAGACATCACAGAGAAAAACACCACACTTTAAACAAATCCCTCCCAAGTACAGACATAAATCTACTTTACAGTCAAAGCTGTCACATCAACCTGCTGTTGCTATTATTTGCATACCACTTTTGTATACAAAATGAGTTACAGAGACCTGAAATTGCTTCCAACTTACTGGAAAACCCCAAGGTGTCGCTCCCAGGCCTCATGAAGGAGCCAAAGTCCTCAGCAAACAGTCCCCGGCTCTTCTCCATGTATGGGTTACCAGAGGACGAGGACGAGGATGAAGTCTGGTGGAAACTACGCTCCGATCGATAGGCAGAGGAGTTGGTCAGACTCATGGATGGCTGAGAGTGCTGGGTGAGGCAGAGGAGGAGAGTAAAGGGAGGGAAGAGGGAGGAGGATAGAGCTGATTCTTCTTGGGGCTGCTCTGGGAGTCTTCCAGAGGCTTAAAAATGTAAGAAATAATACACGCAGTTCTTCTGTCTTCGTTTCTTTCTAATAGCTTTTTTCTTGTTTGTGTCAGGTAAGATCACATATTTTCCCACTCTCCTGCAGCCACTCACCCATAGCCCTTATATACTGTAGGGTCCCACGCGTGGTTGGGCGGTGCGCACGTGCGTCACATCTCATTGGGAAATGGTAATACCGTTTCTATATTTATCATGAGACGCACAGAGCGATGGAGAGGAGGATCTGTGGTTGGAAAAGTTCTGAGTGTTGAAGGCCCTGAGGTTAAGAGCAGAAGAGAGAGCAGGATTTGATAGAGTGAGGTAGAGAAAGAGCAGGGGTGGAGGGGGGGCAACAGTTGTCATTCCAGACACACCATCCCTGAAATAGCTTCCCTCTCCTCTCTTTAATTTCCCCTGCACTCCATTGCTCCATCTGTTTGTTTCTTCTGCTTTCTTAAAATCCTGTGCCACACATCTGTCCTGAAATTGGATCTTCACATGGTTCTGCCATTAAATGGCACAGTGTCCAGTGTTTTCACAGCATGGTTTCGTCTCATTAGAGAGATTTTTTTTTTCCACGCCCCAACTAAAATCCCACTTCAAGTCATTTTTTTATTAATTTAATCTGAACACACAACATTAACTGAATGATTCGCTGGAGAATGCTGCTTTTCTCCCACCGAGCTGGATGGAGAGAGGATTGAAAAGTGAAAATAAAAGGAGCCCTGCCTCTTATCTCAGAGGATAAGTTAAGAGCAAAACAAAGATGGAAAGAATGTGCTTGAAAACAAAGCCGTCAGCGGGAGCAGGGGACTTAGTAGTGACATTGCTTTGTGTCTATTAATATCTGCAAGGAGAGCACAGCCCATCATGATTAGAAAACACTCACTGCTCTCCTCTCCAGTTAGTGCTGCTGACAGCTAATCCATTAAAACCCATTTATGGGCTCACTGACATTTGACTTCTGCTTTGTCTTTTCAGTCAAGAGTCGGTTGCCTATAAGTTACAGGTGTCCTGTATATGACACAAACAACACATCACTGATTTTTTGACTGACACCACAACCTCAGTCCCAAACATCAGATATCTGCCATCACAGTGATCCTGAAATTGAAATTCAAGGCAGTCCGCTGTTGAAGTAAAACACACAGAGGTTGCCGTCTTTAGTTTTGAAGCCATGTTTGAAAGGTTCCTCAGCATTACAAATGACACCACACAGTGATATGTGCCACCAGTCTTATCAGTATAGAGCTCAGAGCCCCCTGCTGAAGGTCTAAATCCAGCCCAGCAACTCACCACCTCAGAGCCTCCTCCCCTCCCCTAGTAACAGCAGGAATATTGTTGGTTTGCTCTGGCAGACAGTGTTTTGCATCTCTGATGGAGCCATCATTGAGATCAAAGCTAGTGGTAATCTGCAAAATGTGTTATGAAATGTCATTATTCATTTGTCAATGGGTTTTTTGTTGGGGGTTTTGAGCATTTTTTAACATAAGAAAGGCCAAACTGATCTCAGCAGATTTCAAAAAGTTGAAAACATTTCTTAAGACTGTTTTTTAAAAATGATTATTAGTTACCCAAATTAGTGGTTCCCAACCTAGGGATCAGGACCCCCAGAGGAGTCGCAAGTTAGAAAAATATAAATGTTTCTTCTTGTTCCTACAGTTGAACGTTTGAGCTTCACTGTGCAGAATGGTGTCTGTGCAGAGTTTGACACCAGAAGGATTTTTTCACGTTCATCTGCTCAAAGTGGAAAGTTTCTATGTGCTCACTGAAATTCCTATTTTCAGGGGCGGGGCCTACAAGCATGATTTGTGACATCACAAATAGTTTGGAAGCCAATCCTGGTCCAATACATAACTTGCAAAAGTGTGATGTGGAAACTTGAAGCCTCCAGCGCACACACACTGACAATGGACTTTACAGCAAGCAGAAACAGCTGTTGTCCAGCAGTTTATTTATAGATCCTGGATTTTTACTGAAGAGAAGGAGCAGATGTCATTTCAAAGATTTTAACAAGATAAAACATTTTTTAAGACCTTTTTTAATACATTCTGAGACATGTCTGGAGGGGAAGAATCTTTTTGCATTTTTCCAACTTTTTTCTAATCTTTGCTTTTTTTTTTTACTGTGAAATACTGGATAGTTTCACTTCTTGCTTTTCAAAACCATTCAAATGAAACTATCTGAAAGGGGTACATCACTCTTTGGTTGAACAGCTTGCAACTTATGAACATTATTCAGCCTGTGACAAGGGATCAAATCAGATCCCCAAAATCAACCACCCTTTTTTTATTGTGAAACTGGTTGAATAATAATTAAAAAAAACCCACCTGTAGGCAGTGTCATTCCATCAGCACTGACATTGGTATCAGTCAAGAGCCCTGCCTGACCAGGCTGCTATTCTAGAGGAATTATGGGGTGAGAGTGAAAGAGGGGTGAGTGCAGGGAAGCACCAGTGGGGAACAATGGAATGAGCACCGATGGGTGAGATGACAAAGATGAGAGAGCGTCACATGGAGCTGTGATAGGAGAGAGACTGAGATAATGGAGAGATGAACCAACAGAGAGAAAAGGATGGGAGGAGTTGGAATACACAGCTAGAGAGCCAACAGTGACGTTTGTTGCATTCAAGACACCCAGAAACTGGGACATTTCTGCGCCCTAGCCTGAATAATCAACAAAGACAGAACAGCAACGTCACCGTCTTAAATTAAGGAGTTTAAGTTTGGAATATGAAGCAAGGTGGGTCGCCTATGAACTCTAGTGGGTACAGCTAAATGCAAGTGAATGAATAGATGATGGAATTTTTCTAAATAGCTTTATGTTGAAAGTATATTGAAATGGTCACTTTTCATGCACTTACACAAGTCTGGAATTGCTAATTATTTCATATGAATATTCCGATGCAAATGTTTTTAAGGTTTAGAGTGATAATTTAAAGAGTGCCCGTTATTATTATTATTATTATTTCACATTAAAAAAAAGAATAATTTCTTACCCAAAAAGAGAAAAAAATGTCTTTCTGATGGGATAAATTATATCAGAGGAATATTGTAGAGAACAGAAAAGCATCCAACAGATGTGGCGTGTCAGTGCAAAATTAACTTTTTGTCCACCAGCCAAAGGACCAGTGAATGTTCACATTTGACCAGCCACTCAATAGAGTACTATTGTGAGTGAAGCAAATCTACCAGCCACCTGCATATTTGGCGCTAATTTTGTGCCCTGGGCATCAGGAACAAAAATAAATGTCAGACAACAATTGCGAATATTTTACCCCGTGTAGTGGTTCATAGTGGAAGAACAGATCTGTGAAGCCTCTCCACGTCCTGACAGAAAGAGGAGCAAGGCACGACTTCTTCGCCTTCTCTTGTCCAGTTTGACCTCTTGTACAATGTGTTCTGTGACGCTGAGCAACAGGTGCACAGAGCGCTTCTTCTGTGGCGAATCAAAAGAGGGATGATCTTGGTGCTGTCAGCTGGAGAGTGTGTGTCCAGGCTTTACGATCATCTAATCTGACAAAGTGACCATCTCGAAAGACAAAAACATACATCTCTTCTTCTTTGTCCTCTTTTCAGTTGGCTGCCAACATCTGATAAGAGGTCAGCTCAGCCTAAGCTGTATATTGAAAAAAATCGAACTTCACAGAACGCAAACATGGTTTTTAACAGCTTAAACTCTGCCTGTGGTCAGAAAAATAAAATGAAATGAAAAATGTTCCAAACCTCCAAAGAATCATTCCAGAACTGGACTCTGATCTGGTCCTGACACACCAGGGACCAGATGCATAAAACTCTGTGCATAGACAGAGTTGAAGTCATGAATCTACAAAGACAGAAATATGCATACAAAGTCTTTCCTTCAGATTTATAAAGCCATTTGTGTGCATGGTTCTGTCTCTATAAATCCCAATCATTGTGGCCCTGGGCACAAGGCTGATTTCCTCTCCCGCAGGTAGCCATAAACAGATGTAGACGTGCCCTTAATCTAATCCACTCGTTCGCATATCAGTACTTCTGTCTGCTCCGCCAGTTTTCAGTGAAAGAAACGTGCAATTTTACTGATTGTGTCACATCTTCTCCAACAACACCCGAATCACTGAGTCATGTGTACCTGGAAACCATCATCATGTAAAATCATTTATTAAACGTCAGAAATATAATCAGTGATTTAGTTTGTATCTCTCATATCAAAGAGACGTCACAAAGTGCTTCACAGTAGAATAAAATGAAAAAACTATTAAAAGGGAAATAAAATAAAATTGATCACACAAGAATAATTAAAGCGTTTCTTTGTTTTAAATTGTCAGGTGCCCATATGAAAATTGGAAAACAGGTTCTGCTGGCTGTCATCGTACCTCCTGTTCATACTGGCTGTTAAGAGATCAGAGAGAGCAAGTGATGAGGACAAAAGCCAGTGTTCAAAAGTTTACCTGAAGATAATTAGAGACTTCAGGAGTCCATCAAATCAAGTGGATCTTCTTGTGTTCCTGTCCCTCCATCACAGCTCTGGCCTGATTAACACAAAGAGGGAATCTTGCACCCAACATCTATTTGGAAGATATCCACTGAAGAAAATCATTCATTTTACAGCTTTTTTACAGCTCATTTTAGCTTAACTATAGAATCATTCAGATGAGGGCATTTCATTCAGAAGTCAAACAGCTGTTTCTGTGGAGACTCTGTACATGACTCATGATGGTCTGCATCGCTTGTGAGTTTAGTTTCTTGCCTAAGATAAATTATAAATATGAGAAAATGGGTGACTCGTCTTAAATTTCTCATACATACCACTCAAGAGCTAACATGTTCATATGAGTAAGTCATAAGGGTGACAGGGTGTGTGTGTGATTGGGTAAAAGGCTGTGAAAGCGCTGACAGGTGAAGTAATTGTAGTTGTAGGTGGGGCTTCTGGCCAAGAGAGACAACGTGCAGACTTCACTCAGGAAGGTGGTCAAAGAGGTGAGAGGTGAGCTGCTCCTGAACATTATGGAAACAGTTCAACTTGTTATGCTTGATGCTGAGTAGTTCAGGCAGCACGGAAATGACCCGAATGCAGACAAACAGGGGGGCTCAAGCAGTTTGTTATTTTAGTTTACATGCAGGTACAGGTAGGCAGGCAGTTAGACAGGCAACAGGTAATTGACAGGTCCAGGTTTGGGAGACAGAAGCACAGGGAAAACATCCAAAACCAAGACCGCAAAAACTAAGCACATGGTATGAACCAACAGAGAACACAGGCAGGGGACTGGTATATGTAGGGGGTGGCTGATGAGGGAATGAGGTGCAGGTGGGGAGATGAGCAGGGAAGCTCAGGTGTTTCAGTTAAACTTTTCATGTGAAGCAGCAGCAGTGGGAGATGTTTTGTTTGCATGAACAGTAAGACAGCTCTGATATGGCTGTAGTGAACAGACGGACAGGTTTATGTGTAACTTGTTGAAGTACCTGCCTGCAGCCTTTCCTGTGAAACCCATATTCATCATGCGAACACAGTTTGGACCCTGCGTGGATAGAAATTGCGCTATCTGTTTAGGCATTGCCAGTTCTTATTTCACTGCACATCATACATGTGCGTGTGACAAATACAGTTCTTGAATCTTGAAATGGTGGTCTGCAGACGTAAATACAGAATGTCAATACGTTGAATGGCTATTACAGAAATAATGCAGACCAAAAATAATATCAAAAATCTTAAGGATTATAACTTTAACCATGTGCAGCATCGCTTCATGTTAACAGTGTGTGTGTGTGTGTGTGTGTTTCTGTAGATTGCAGTGCGCGTTACCATATCCAGTCATGCTGGTGGCTGATCTCATGGCCATCAGCAACTGTGAGTGAGTCAGTCAGTCTCTCGAGCTTTAATATTGATGGACATTTTACCGTTCAGATAGGTGATTGATTCAACATGTAGTCAGTTCATTCAGTCTAGCAGTAAGAAGAACGGGGGAGTTAGGAAGGTTCATGTTGTGCAGTTACACTTGGAGTGTTTTAGGCTGATTTTTATATATATATATATATATATATATGTGTGTGTGAATTTTAACCATTACATCACTGGGACATTTTCCTTTAAAAGCTGTCTTATTAATCATACATCATATCTGTGGTGGTCTACCTGTGACTGTCTTGTTTTTTCTGCAGGAATTTAACAGGTGGTTCAAACTTGAGACTTGAATGTTTTTGCTTTTAGGTTTTAGGGGGTCACATGGTTTCAGGTGGACAGCTCTGCCTCGGACCGTGTCCCTGTTGATTTGACCACCTGAAGACACCCGTGTGTCTCAGCTGCCGTTCATTCAGCTGTGGTGAAGGACGACACAAAACAGTAAGTGCAGAGTAATTCATTGTCAAATAGCATAAAACAATACAACGGCCACATGCTACAAAGAGAACAGTGGTTTAAATAATGTACACCCACCTTCCCAACCCCCCCCCCACCACACACACACACACACGCCTGCCTCTGAGACCACATGTGATACATGATGACATACAGAGCGCACACACACATCTGGGCCTCACGTGTAGAAAACATACAGGTGTTCAAGCAATCCAACATTGTATTGTTTTTACTGAGCATGATCTCTCTCTCACACACACACACACACAAAGTGGCATCATCATCATCACTAAAACAAGCCGTTCACGTGCTCTGTTGCTTTAAGCCGACTCATCTGCTGCTGGGTGAAAGAATGCGGAGCAGGAGCGTTCCCATAATAACAGTTTGTTTAAATAGTGACCCGCTGCCACAGAAAGAAGCTCCCCTGCGTGCTTTTCTAAAATGTGTTACAATGTGCTGATCTTCGTCATTACACACTACGCTTTATATTACGGACAAGAAGAAGAACCTTCAGACTCAGCTGTTACGTATGGAAGCCCAGTCCTGCCAGGAGAAAAAACAAAATGACAAAAAGTCATATTAAAAGTTTATTTTTTTTAACTCGCAATTATGAAATGCCAGCTCTTCTTTAACGTTACAATTGTAGGAGAATAAATACATATTTGACTCACTAAAAACTTTGACCAGCCAACTCAAAATGATGTAAATGACATTAGATAAAATTCTGAGTTATGAGATTTACTAAGTCAAAGTTAAGACATACTACAAACAATTTAAAGTAAAAACTACTTGATGAATCCACATTGTGAGATTATGATGAAAATCTAAATTTTCAGACTTGAATACAAATATTTAGTAAATCAAATATGTCAAAGTTAGACTCAAACCATTGACTTTTGGCAATGGTTTGACAAGACAACATTTTGACTAAATGTAAATGTGTTGTCAATATTAATATAGTAAGTCATAATGTTTCTTCTTGTTTCGGGGGAGTGGGCTTCCATAGTTAAACCTCATGTGCCAGGACACAGATAAAAACTAACAACTTGTATGGTCCAGGCTACATTCACACAAACAGCATTTTGGAATTATTGTGGCAAAAAATAAAAAAGATAAAATAAAAAAAACTTTCTCCATGACTCCATAAAACCTCATTTACATTCATTTTAAATGACAGCATTTTGGATATCGTGTTCACTGGAAAATGTTTAGCCCTGTGCTTCTAAATGTGAAAAGTGACTCTTGTTCGAAGGACGAGCACGGTGGCATTGAGGAGTTACTCTTTAACATGTTGAGTGTCTCTTTAAAAAAATAAAAAATAAAAAAACACACATTCAAGGTGACGACCTGACAAAAGCAACTCTGTAAGCTTCCCTCCAACTGATCCAAACACCCTGACCTCAGGAATCAACCACATCTCCATATATATATATATATAGAACGCAGTACTGGAAGCAGAGGTGGAGATTTAAACAAGAAACTGTGACAGACCTGGAACAAAGACACGAGGGCAGCCTCCCAGAGTCATGTGAGGCTGCCAGCTTCGGCCCCTGTTTGTTACTCTGCAGAGTTTTTATTAGATTTTCTACACAACGTTTTGCTTCAGGCTCCCCGTTTTATCA
The DNA here is from genome assembly GCA_002120245.1 of Maccullochella peelii. NCBI lineage: Eukaryota > Metazoa > Chordata > Actinopteri > Centrarchiformes > Percichthyidae > Maccullochella > Maccullochella peelii. Next base: position 171,050 of record LKNJ01000223.1, on the reverse strand, counting down.
GCCCAACCTGAAACACAGCAATACTGAAAGCCAGTGAGCTTCAGCAGGACAAGTCTTCACTACAGTAATGTGTCCAGTCTGTGTAATATTAAACAGGTGGACAGCATTAAGTTTGAATGGGAAGACGTATTGTTTGATGATGACGCTAAACATTTGCAACATGTTCACGGCATTAAAACAATAAGGCGTAGACGCGTGTATGAGCTGCAGGCCTGACTGTACTGGAGCTGGATCAAACATCACATAAGGTGCTAAAGGTATTTGAACATAAGTGGGTGAAAATGTAACAAGACTCTTGTGTTTGTACAACAAAATGCATTATTCTCACACATATATATATGCGCTTTTCAACAAGCAAAATCTTGCAAACAGCAATCTATAAAACAATTTTTCTAAGTTACAAGAATTGAGGTGACAGGAGACAAGAGAGATCAAGCAGAAACATCATTCAGCTCACAGTCTTTGGTTAGGTCACCTGAAGGAGCCAGCAGCTCTGGCAGGAGACCACGAGACACATTTGGACAGAATCCCTGAAGAGCACCTGATTCACTTCAAGTGACGACGACGACTTAATGCAACGTTTGAGTAGATGAGTCTGGAGTGGAGGGAGAAGAGCCCTTGGTAGGTCCAACAGACTGGTGCTGGTTTATAAAGAGGGAATGTAGATGATGCTGGTATCTGGAGTGAATCCCACTGCATCCACTGTGGGAGAGAACCACAAGCACTTTAATCCCAGTTCAGTCTTCACGTGTGAGCAGGAAGTAGGAAGGTACCCTCGGAAGCGTCGGAGAAAGTGAAGACCTGCAGAAACGAAGCCAGCAGCAGGAAAGCAACGGGTGAAACTGAGCCCCTTTATTATTTGCAGTGAGACAAGAATCCTCATCACTCAGGTAACAGAGAGAACAGCAGGGTTCTCCTTTCAGGGCTCAGGTTCCTCAGAGAACAGGGGTTTGGACGACGCGTTCAGGTTTCACGGTGGAGCTGGTGTTCATCTCTTCCCTGACTTCATGTAAGACGGTATGGCTCCTCGAGCAGTCAGGCCCTCGAAGCGTTTGTAGGTGTAGTTGATGAAGACCCAGTCCTTGTTCTTCAGGTCAGCCTCGGTCTGGTTGGACACCGGGGCGACTGCAGGAGGAAGAGGAGGAAGGTTTTTAATAATTTCAGATATGACAACAGAGGCACAAAATATGAACACAGAACCACGCAGGGCACCTGTGGGTGTGAGGATATCTGAATCAGGGAACTCATCAAAGTTTGAGGTGTCGTCGATGCTTTTGATCTCGATGGGGATGGCAGCAGGTCTCTCTCTGGAGAGCAGATCAGTCACATTAGAGAAGACGATCAAATTCTGTAGACACTGACTACGTTTCCATGCACACAAATTTTCCACTATTACCCCGAATTTTATACAGGTCATGTAAACAGCATTAAGCAAATGTAGCATTTTCCGAGCAAGACATGTAGGATACGCCGATAGCTACATTCTTTGGACACTTTGTATACAGCACATTAAGAATCTGCGTCTCAGTTTGCGATACTCGGCCTCTTGTGCAAACCAAACCAACTAGCCGACAGTTTACAAGGCTGTACACAGACACAGTTCTAGTCCGTCCTGAACATGTGATAACTGCCCCCACCTGATATGGTCATAGTCCACCCCCTCAAAGAAAGGGTTGGACTTGATCTCCTCCACCCCTGCAGCACCAATCCTGTGCTCCTCCTCACAGCAGAACCTGCTCACAACACAACACAATCAGATCACTTAAACATGTCCGGCCAATGGTATCAGCGACTGACAGGCTGTTGCATCAATGGTTATGGTACAGGTGAGAGTGGTGTGCTCCTGCCTGAGGATGAGGTCTTTAGCCTTCTCTGATATAGGCACTTCTGGAGGAAAGGTCAGCGTCTCCCGCCAGTTCATCACCTTCCTGTACGTCTCCTGAGGCGTCTCGGAGCAGAACGGAGGGTAACCTGCACACAGTGAGGACACCAACGGTCACTTCTCCACTTCTACCACATCGGACACTAAATAAGGTGGAGATTGCTCCATCGGGTCTCGGAGTCATTACCTATCAGCATCTCATACATGATGACTCCCAGGCTCCACCAATCACAGAGCTTGTTGTATCCATTTTGCATGAAGACCTCTGGAGCGATGTAGTCGGGGGTTCCCACTGTGGAGAAAGCCTGTTGGGGGGAGGGGGAGGAGGAACAACAGAAACAAGTTGGAGGCTGTTTGCTTTGAGGTTACATTAAAACACACAAGTAAAAACTAGAATGTGAATTATTTCCATCAGCTGCGTTGAGGTGAAAACACTTGATGAAAGTAGAGTAATGTCCAAAAACATTAGCTGATGACTTTGAGCAGTGAGGTTTTATTTTCTGCCATAGTTCGGACAGTTTGGGTTATTTAACACGAGAGGTTTCTGGGTTTGTGTTTGTTTTTTTTGTTTTGCTCATTTTAATGGTTTGATGTGGGCGGGACTCAGTTGGGAAAAGGTTATGTATTTCTGTGCACCAATCAGGATTTAGCAACATTTGAATAAAAAAAGAAACCTGTGCATGGATGTATTAAAGAGAACTGGATACCATGTTCAAAGATGGCAGTCCATTCATTCCTATGAAAGTTGCTCACTGGGTAAAAAGCATGTTATTAAAAGCTGAACCCAAATGGATTTGATAAGAGATTGATTCAGATTCAATAAATCTCATTCCAACCCTTCCTTCGAGAGAAAGGTACTTTTACCTATTTGATCTATAAATAATACGATAAATCCAGACGTGACAGTTATTTTTTTATTATTTCAGAGTCTGTGAAGCCACTGTTGAAGTTTAGTGTAAACTAAATCATCTGTGGGGCTGAATATTTCTAATATCATTGCCAATATGATAAGCTTTGGTACAGATATCAAATATAAACACACTTCTATAAACAATAAGCATGTTCATCTACAGGATTCTTTTTTTCCATTTAACAAAAGAAGCCAAATTAAAGTTTGTACAGAACTTGTAAATGTGGAGTCAAGTCAGGAACTATCTGATCAAAGAAAAGACAACAGGATTATGAAGTCTGAGCTGCAGACACATTTCAATGTCATACCCAGCCCTCATTCTCTTTTTAGGCCTCCGATAGGAGTAAAAACCTGTAATATTGAAAAATTTTCTTTTAAATTGCGCTGCATGCATTCACATGTTCCATTCATGGTCTCATCTCTGTTCAGACCTACCAGCTGCCTCCTGTTCCTCTTCCAGGTCTCTGCTTTCCTCTTAGAGTTCATGTTCTGGAAGGCTGTGGAGACATGACAGCTCAGTATTAACAGCACTGATGCATGAAACAGCTGAATGTCTGTACAGGCTAACATGTGCTGTATGTTAGGTCAAACTCTTCAATTATATGAATATAAAAACAACATGTGAGTGGCTGGCATGCAAGCTACAGTTGAAATAAATGGAAGGGGCTGCCTGACTTTGCTTACTGAGGTCACTGGGCAGGCTGTGGTTCAGGTTCTTGTAGAACTCAGTACGGTGAGCTCTCTTCAGCCCCGTGCACAGACCAAAGTCAGACAGCTTCACGTGACCCTGGAAATACACAACACACTATTAGAACTACTGACGTCTGCAGCACACAGGGAGGTTTCAGCAACACGAGCCCACACGTTTAAGTGCCAGAAGCTAAGGGGGCACACTGTGGACACCATAATGCCACAGTGACTAGTATTACTATTCATCTAACTGACACTGTTCAGGTACCCTTCTCTACTTTCTCAAAGGTCCATTCCTCTTTCCTTGTTATGACAGACAAGATATGAAACAACAATAACGTAAGAGCCATATCTTAAGAAACAAAAGAATATAGTTTAAAGAATGTGAAAATATTATTTTACATATCTAATTTGCATTTTTAGTGTGTTGGTAACAGTCAGCAACATTAAGGAATTGCATATTTGTTTTGTAATTAATTTGTTGAAGTAACGCTTCCGTAGACTTTAGTCGAGAAAGAACAGACAGAAACGTCTACAGAGCAACGCAGTTTGTTGACCCCATTTAAATATGTGTTTTGTACTGTTACTTTCACTTTAATACACAGGTAAAACGTACCTTGGAGATGTGTTTTAATTGGGAGTCAAGCTAATCGCTTCTTGTGGACATCCCGAACCAGACAACACTACATTTGTCAAAAAACGTAGCTCTGGAGAAGCCAAGCTACGAAGGACGAATCTCACTGACGACTGCTAAAGTGGACCATTAGAGCTAGTTTTATGTTGCCAATTACGTTACTGTTTGATTTAATGAAGGATTTCAGAGCGCTACTTGAAGCTAATGAAGCCTAGTTAAGCCAGCTGGCTACAGAGTAAAGTGAAGTATTTTTTGTTTTTTCAAGATCTAGCGAAGTTGATTATCATATACATCAGCTTCACATAGCAATGAAGTAAAACTACATAAACTCCAGCTGGAGCCTGGTGGGATCAGTTAAATGTGTTTACCATACTAAACAACATGGAGCATGGATAGCTCCAAATTGATTAAATTGACACGATGCAATCATTTCAAATCATTCTCAAATCAAGTACAGCCGCCCGCGGTTGAGAAGCTGGGTCAGTCATCGAGACTCACCCTGGAGTCCAGCAGCAGGTTGTCTGGTTTGATGTCTCTGTGGATGAAGCCCAGCTGGTGGATGGAGTCGATGGCCAGCACCGTCTCTGCTATGTAGAACTGAGTGGCCTCCTCTGTCAGAGTGTCCTTCTTCATCAGAAGGGTCATCATGTCTCCTGTGCACAACACACAGACCTCAGTCACACCAACACTCATCATGTTGGAAGGATGGACAAAGAACTGTTCTAACTGTCTCTGATGATCACCGTCTGGTCAAACAGCTGCTTCAACTTGTGAACTGCTTCATTCAGAAAACAAGAAAGCACTAGAGTGGTTCTGTCAATATTAGGATGAGGAGCGGACATTTCTCAGTAAAAATGTTTCCATTCAACTGTCAGGTGAGTATAAGTTAACTTTTAAATGCCGCAAAGAAGAAATGTGAATTAGGCGCTTTTCCATGAACTGGTTTGGAGCGAATAAACTAGGCTTGTTGCATACGCTTTACGCACGGCTGTGCTCTGCCAGTAAACAGAGAAGAAGAAGTAGAGGAAGTGGCCTTGGCCATCTAATCTATCTACAGGAGAAACATGGAGAGAGCTCCTCAGGAATAAGTTTGAATTGATCTTTCACATCAGTAATGTTTCATGCTGTCCAGAGACAAACAGTAGAACAGAAGAAACAGCTGATCAGTCATGCGAGTTAAATGTTCGCTACGTCAGAAAAGGCGTTTCCATATCCCATTTAGAACTCTTTTACAACCTCAAACGAGCATAAAAACTTTTTTGTGCGATTGAGGAAGTTTAATTGAATTTTGTTGTTTCCATTCTGCTTTTCTAATGTGATACTTCAAAATGTGCATAAAAATACGTTTATGGAAACATGACTAGTGTTTATTTATGTTTAAAACAAAGTTAGGCTTTGGTGTCTGATTCACGACTCGCTTTATAATATAATAATAATAATAATAATAATAATAATAAGAGAAATTAAACTGTTTTCTGATTGGTTCACACTCAGCAGATGGTCTACTGTGGAGAGTTTTCAGTCTCCTTTTCATTCATTCAACAGAATCAATCTGTTTTCTCATGTGTACAAACTGCGTTTCAAATGACGGCATCATTATTAATCCATCTTCCGTCTAATTTGCCTAATCTTCATGGTGAATATGGAAAACAGGGATGGGCAAAAGGAACTTTTAGTTGCTAGCTTAGTTCCTCTGGTTCCATAGTTCTTGGAAATTTTTAGTTACAGCGGGCTACTAGGCTGCTATGATGCTCCATCCTGGTTAGAAGAGAGTCAGGACACCTGTGTTAAGCTAAAGGTTAGCAGGCTTGTGATGGGTTCTGGTCCCCCCACAGTACTGGGGTGTGTAGGGTTAGAGGGTCATACCTCCAGGCAGGAACTCCATGATGAGGTAGAGGTTCATCTTATCCTGGAAGCTGTAGAACATTTTGACCACCCACAGGCTGTCTGCCTCTACCAGGATGTCCCGCTCAGCACGGATATGACCGACCTAACAAACAGACAGGGACACACACAAAGATGTCCAGCAGGTGCAACAGCAGCCTTTCACTGTGTGTGTGTGTGTGTGTGTGTGTGTTTAGCTGCCTCACCTGTTCTTTCTCCAGCATGTCGGCTTTGCGGAGGATCTTCATGGCGTAGACATGACCGGTGTCTTTCTTCTGCACCAGACGAACCTGGAGGAAAACACAACAGTGCTCATAGCAACCTGACAGAGGCTTCATCAATGAGAAGCATCAATTAAAAATGACATTATCTCAACCACCGGATACACACTGGGAGTTCATATTTACTGATTAGCTCAGGGTATTAACAGCATCTGTGTACGCAGATATTACAACACAAACTTGACTTACTGGAAAACAATTCAGAACAACATTGACACTATCTTGCTTACTTATTATAAGAGATGATATAGTAGGCTCTCCTCTGTGTGCCACTGTGATCCAAGAGTTTGCAGATTTTTCATGGTGAGCTGATTATCAAGATGAAGTTTGTTTGCTTGAAACGAAAACCTGCACTCTCGGGATCACAAAGGCACATGGGAATCGTGTTTTAAAAATATTTATGTAAAAGGTTTTTACCTCTCCAAAGGCTCCTCGACCAATCACCTTCAGGGACTCAAAGTCCTCCAGACCTAGTCGAGTGCGTTTCAGGCGCAGAAACTCTGTCTCTTTCCTCGCGTGCTGAGAACGGCGCATGCGTTTCTGCAGAGCACAGATGCCGCTTTTAAATACGCCACTCAACATCATTTTAAAGCAGTAACTAAATTCACTATTGTACTGTTCCTCCAGGAATATAAGTGCAACAGTTTTACCTCCAAAAAATGGTCGAGTTGAAAGAATGAACATTTTCCAAAAACTACTGTTTCCACTGTAAATACATCATTTCAGAATACTGTTACAAGCCCAGTTCAAACTACATCTGTGCTCCTCTCAACAGTCTAACCCTGCAGGTATCTTTATTTCCTCTGGGAGTTTATTTCCACTGAAGTTGTCTTCTCAGGCTACTTCCAGTCTGTGTTTTGCCTTCAAGCTCCATTTTTCTGATTGTAAGACTCAAACACTTGTATTATTCTAAATGCTCACTGTTCACTCAAAGGAAATAAACATCAAGCACTTTAAGTGAATTCTCCAATACTGCCACAAAGCATGCTAGGAAAACACTGCAGGTGTGTGTTTGTCACTCACCTCTTCATCAGCCAAGCCCTCCTGATCCATCACTTTCTCCAGCTTCTGCTGCCTGAAGAGACAATCGGACCATTACCACTATCGTACAGCCACAAAGGAGTGTGCGCACATTATATCGGTCATGTTGGCAAGAAAAAGGCGCTGCACACTTTACTGATGCTATAAAAAAACACTTTTATTTATAACAATGATGTTTCTGAAGTATGTTATTGCATCTTTATCTCAGCTTGGGCTAGGAGACACATTTAGAACAGACAGCCGGTGTCACAGTTTAATGTTCATATTTTTCTAAATAAATGACAATAATGTTATCTTCGTGCTTTCCCTGCTGTGACCCTCAAACCAACATATGTACTGAACCAAGGATTTTGTGCATCGTTAAACTCTTATTATCATCATCATCATCATCATAATCATCGGTAAGTAATAAGCAGACGCTGCAATCATCTTTCAGTTTTTAGCCTGGAATTACAACATCATGGTGATCAAAAAGTCAGTATGTAGATCTGACAGCTGTGGACGTTACCTCATCTCACGCTCCTCGTGCTGGGCGATGAGGTTACTGTAGAAGTTCTCCAGGGTCACTTTGGCCATGGTGACCCGCTCCTTGGTGTGGTTACTCATGGAGGAGCACGTGCTCTGGCCGGTCATTGCCATGCTTTACCTGGAAAGACACACAGATGATGAAGTGAGCAGAGAGCATGTCCACAGTACAATACATGTCTGCTGGAAACGCATGCCCATTCAGACGAGAAAGAAGACTGCACCACTGAGGAGTGAGAGGTGGGATAATGAAGGGCTGAAGGAAGAAGCAGAGTAGACTGCAAAAAGTCCTACCTTTTTGTTTTGGTCAGATTTTACAACACTGAGCTGAGCTTTAAAAAATGTGAAACTATAAAAAAATAAAAAAAACTATGAAAGAAGATGTCTGTTGGCCCAACAAAAGAGGAAGGAAAGCAGCTGGCTCAGCTGCCTGATGATGATAACATTGTGTCAGTGCAGTTATGAAGAAATGATGATGAGGAAATCGGATCAGTGCAAGAACTGAAGTTGGAGTCCTTCTGTGAGACACACGGTGGGTTTGAGGGAAGCTGAGCTCCAATGTGTCTGGATTTAATGCAGATTTAAGTGTAGTTACACAACACAATCCTTCAGTTCATTTATTTGTACACTGTACATTTGGCAATGGTGGACTGACATTGGAAAATGAAAAAATAATTGCACAGTAGGTGCATTCACAGCTGCGGCCTATACAGTTAAGTAGAGAGTCATGTGTGAAGAGGGAGCTTAAATAGCAATAGTTGTAAATTAAAAGTGGCATACTTATTAACATTACAACCAAAGCTGTTGGCAATACTAACCCAATCTTCGGCTGTAGATGTTAGACAAAGTATGAAACAGCATGGAAGGGACACAATGCAGAAAGGGACAAGTGTAATCTAAAGTAAAAAAACAATTATTTCATTCATGCAGCTGCCATGGTCTCCTGGTTCATTAAACTGGTTTTATTTTCTTTGTGTACAAGAGATGATGGAATAAGACACACATTTAATCTCTCTCTCTGTATTTAAAGGTTAGGTTCAGATTTAATTTCAAATGTATCTCATTTATCTTCATGTTTATCTGACAGCATTCATTTAAGACCTGTGTTGGAAATGTGAGAGAAATGTTACAGGTGACGTACGACCTTGTTGTGACTTTTCTGTAAAATTAACTTTGGTGCTTATTCAGACATGAGGATATTACATTAATACAGAAAAATACAAAAATCTGGGGTAGTGTTACTGGTCAGAATTTTAAATTACATATAATTAAGTTAATTACACTTCAATAAAGAATTTCATTTTTCTATGAAATATTGACCTCTCCATATGAAATACTTCAGCCGTCGTTTGCATTAGATAATTATTAAATATGTGTTTGGTATGATACAAAACAGACCACAACCACAGCCTTAAAACAGTGCGGGAATGACTAAAATAAACAGTAAAAGTCGCATTTTTAATTAGGTTGAAATTCGCTATGTAGGTGATAACGTAGCAACGGAACCTGATACTGATAATTTTGTTCCGTGTAATGTGGCCTTAAGTTACATTTACACAGACATACATACAGAATTTAAACGACAGCTCATCGTGTCGCCCTCCATAAATAAACAGTCTTTGTGGCTACGTTAGTTTTAGCTAGTTTCGTTCAGCTCCTGTGACCCTGCCAGTGTCAACAACACGTAGATCCCAAAGTTGTTAGTTTCGTTACGTACCAAGAACTGCCTAAAGAGTAAAGGATTATGGATAGAGAGTAATTTAACTCAACACATAACGTACTTTAACGTAACCTTATATCAATTATAGTTCATAATTTTAAGTTGGCGTAGTTTCGGTTAACATATGACCTCATAAACAAATGCTTTAACCTGCTAGTATTAGTTAGCTACCTAGTTAGCTATTAAAGTTCCTGGCTGCGTCAAGTCACGCAAAAAGAGCACGAATGACACCGGATACTTCCTTGAAAAATAAAACTGTCACGTCTATAGGAAACGCCGTTTAATACCATGTTCGTTACTCTGAAATTTATTTTGAAATCTCTTTTGAAAATGCCGATTTCCATTTTCTCGAACTTGACAACTTGAAGTTACCCAAGCGAATAGCTAAGGGAAAGTTAGCTAGTAAACGTTAGCTACTTATATGCTAAAATAGCCTGGGTAGTTTGTTTTGAAATAGATCACCATAAGACAGAGGACGTTCACGATTCATTTAGGGGGATAATTAACTAAAGAAAACCTTCAACATATTGTCTTCTGATCCTTGCATTCTGTATTTTTAGAGTTGGTCTTTGTTCGCTTACCTTGGTCGAAGGTGCGGTATCTGCCGTCTCTTCCTCTACTTGGCCTAGTGTTGCGCCACCATCAGTTGGACTCAACAGGACACCTAGTGGTCAAACCGGATACAACCTCCTCCTCCTTCTTTTATTTGATTGGTGGTGGCAAACAGCTTTCGGGTAAATTACCGCCACCCACCTGGAGTGGAACTACAAAACACAAAGAAATACAAACTACCCTAAACAAATAAACAAAAAGAAATAATTCAATACATTAATAGGAAACAAATGAAAAATTACTGATATTTTGTCCTCCAATTTCTCTTAGTGCATTATTTAAGAAAACACATGCAAATAGACAAAACACAAATTAAGAAAGCATTTTCACCAATTTGACAACACATGCACACAGCATTGAGAAAAAATGCTGCAAAGTGAGAAAAACACAACCAAATACATAAACACCCAGCAAAAACACAATGCAACAACATGTTTGTTGTTGCTGTGGTTTGTGACTCATGAACTCAGTGTTGGAAAATGAGCTAAAGTGTTGACGATGAAAGATGCTGCAGACAGAACACTGAAGGAACATTTTACAAAGAACATTAAGTTGACAACTTCCTGACAGTGTGGCAGACAACGTTATACTTTTGTCAATATGCAGGGATGTTCTACATAGAACATTAAATTGACAGCGTCCTTGGTGGTGCTCACAGGTTCAGGGTCGTTGGTGGTGCTCACAGCATTGAAAAATGACATGTAAATGTTTCCAGCAGCATCTTTTTCCAGAAACCCTCCCTGTTTCTGTGGATAATCATACTTTAAACAGTTTTGATAGCGACAATTCTTCATCAGAAAGTAGTTTCCCTGAAAACTGATCACAAGAATTCACAACAGCACTGAAGTCATGTCTTTGGTATGTAAAAATGTTAGTTTTTTTCTGGGGATTTGGGTGTTTTAGCAACGTGGGGGGAGTTTACATTTCACAATCAAAACTTAGGCATGGTAGCTATTTTATAAGCTGAGGTCAGTGTTTATAGACTAGATGGCTACATGTGATTATTTTCAGCATTTCTGTCCCTTAACTGTATTCCTGGCAGTGTGGAGAAGGCTTAGAAACACCATTTGGACAAGTGTAATAGTACAGGGTGGGTGGAACCTCAGAAGTCCTGGCTGTGGCCCTGACTTTCTGTTTTGTCGTGTTCTCTTCAATGCTGCTGCTCTCTGAAATGTTCTTCCCATTTTGTGAAATGTATTTTGCACTTCATGGCCACCATATGTGACATTTCTGTTGCCTGATGGAAAGTGATGGAAGTGACTGCTGGGATCACTCCTGATCAATAGGTCACATTATATCAAACCGCAACCATTTATTCAGCTTCAGCTCCACAGACGGAAATCTTCCAATCTTCACAATGTCTTTGTTAATATAATTGGTATTGTACTCACATGTTGCATATTCCTGATTTAATTGGTGTTTAATCATGTATTATTCCAGCAGAGGTCACTGTGCACACTGCACAGGGAGTGGCAGGTTCACATTTAGCATGCAGAGAGACATCTACTTAATTCTGCCCTTTTGTATTTGTATCTGCTTGTATTTTGGCAATACACACCCAGTTAGAATTCATACATAACAGGGAACTCAGACACAGTTCAATTCAATTCAATTAGCTTTATTGGCATGAATGTGACAGTGACAATACTGCCAAAGCATCAAATAATATTAGTTAATAGTTATTATATTTGGGGGAGAGCTGGACTGCTCTGCCAAATTTCCTGCATTTTTGTTCATGACAACAGTGTGAAAGTATTTCCAAATGGTCCTAGATCACTATATCTTGTCTTGAATGAGAAAAAGGCAGCCTTCGTGGATGGCAACCTCTGAAAAAGTACAGAAGGTGAAATGGAATAAGAAGTGAAAAGCAGTACTGAGACTGAGAATAAATATGGGTATTATATAGAAAACTGGGAAAACTATTTAAGAGCTGCAGAAATAAATCCAGGTAGTATATAGATACAAATCTCATTATGTGAGGTTTGATGCCCAGTTTTAATGTCACCTTTGACCATAAAACGTGTCTTTAGCTGCTGTTGCCCTTCTGTTTAATGAGAGCTCTGTTAAACCCAGAACTAACTCTGGCCTGAGACTCTATGAAGCATGTTGCTTATTACTTGTGCAGAACCATAGGGACGAGTTTAATACATTTTCTGATGTTTCTCAGTGAGCAGAAGGTGCCACACTAGTCTGATGTCATATCTGTTGCTAATAGCAACCACACAGATGTGTTAAATAAAACTCTTGACATCTCTAGTCATGAATTCTTTTGAAAAAGTGAATGCTGCAGGTGGGAAGAGATGAACAGTTTGTGATAGCTGGAACCGGCCTGCAGTATATTTCATTTACCCAGTACATTTGATCATGTGCATTTGGTTCTTTTAATGGAGTGTGCTTAAAAGCCATTGCATCACTTCACTTTTATTTAGTGGTGCTCCTACAGTTTCTGCATTAGAGATTTTGTTTTGGTGTTATTTGTTGTTAATCAATCTGGGACAAATATCCATGAAGCCTTCCTTAAAATATAACTGACATTTTGAATTAAGAGGGCAAAGATGCTCAATGTATTATATGTATTCAAACCAATGAAAGAAGTTAATCTATGTCTGTATGACCAGGTGTTGCTAACATGCCCATACTGAACCAATTAGAGGTTTACAGCAATTCTTAGATATAACAGAGCTATTTGTCAGTCACAAATAGTAAAGAGACAATGAATGAAAAAGAGCAACAGATAGACACCAACAAACACAAAAGGCTTCCAGCCATCGGGGCCCAGCTGCTTAAAGATCAGAGTATAGGACTTAAAAAATGAGTCTTTATTTTAAATTATTTTCCTTCTCATCAGCGACAGACCGTGGCCAAAGTCTGAGAACCAACACGGGGAACTGAAGTCTCTCATTCTGCCAGTGTTTCACAGAGTAGCAGCAACGTAACTATACAGTAATTCACACAATAGTACAGCATCTCTTACAATGTCCTCCTTTATATACAGCCAGAGTCCCACACGGAGAGCTAGTGTTTCCGTGCCTTGTCCCTTTTCTTCTTCTCTTGGTATTCAACAATCTTTTTGTGAAATATTCCTGCAGGACAAAAGAACAGGAGCTCGAGTCAGCGCACTGTCAAATAAACATAATGTTGTAGACAACTAATTCCCATGAGTCTTAGCTGTATATGTGCTAACAAAACCACATTCCAGCTGGAATCGTTAAATGCTAACAAAGAGCAGGAACCTTAGCTTTGATGCTAGTGTGTTTTGCTGGAGGAAGTGACGCTGCAAGTTGTTGTGGTGGTTGAGTTTGTTCAGAAAGGGAACACAGAGTTTCGGTGAAATATTCATGCCTTTGTTTTGGTGTTGAGTGTAACAAAGGTCAAAAGAGAGATATCATCTGTTTTGGTTACCTTATACACTTACGCTCATGAGATCAGACGCTGCTAACTATGCTAACGATGAGATCTAGACCCTCTAACCCTTTATGCTGCTCTCATCCTTATCTTCTGCTGGATAAATGAATAAATGAGGGAGAGCTGCTCTGAATGATAATACTGTAATACTGTAGTGAGTGTAAAAAACACTGTGTTGGCCCGGGCCTGCAGAGACTCCCTGTACTAATACTGCACAGCTCTCCTCCTCTCCTGAGGTGAGTAATGATGTGCTGAGTCAGGCAAAATCAGCTGGGCTGATACATCAGCCGACGTTAGCTTATGGCAGATATATTGTTGTTGCCGTATGATAAGTAACAAGACATTGCAGTACAGTCAGAGATATTGTATGTCTGAGGTCATTTAGAAACAGCGTCACCATTACACACTCAGTCCACCAGAGAGCGCAGACAGGCTGACCTTTCACACTGTAAAATCTCCTTCAATCACCACCTTTAAGGAATCCTGTTCATTTATGTTGTGCATTTATGTAAAACGCTGATAAAAAAGTGATAAAAGATAGCAACATCTGTAACAGTGTGCAGTGTCAGTCAGACTCTAGAGCTGTCACTGGTCTTTGCTTCCGATTAACTGGAAAAACATGGTGGATGCTCTGGAAACATTACTGCTACATGCTAACTGTATACAGTGTGTATTTTTGCTGTTAGCATACAAGAAACAAACATACTTAAATGTTTTATACTAACAGGAAATGAAACGATACTTGAGTTGTCAGATGTCAACCTGTATTTAATGTGATGAACTATATTCCTCCTTCATCAGACCTCGTCATCCTCGGGTCAGTCACTTTGAATCCTTGTTAATGAGGTTTTGGAGAGACGGGGAGTCATAATGATCTAAATGTATTGATTGGTCTGATTCTTTGTTTGTGTGTGTGTGTGTGTGTGTGTGTGTGTGTGTGTGTGTGTGTGTGTGTGTGTGTGTGTCCTCACCTTGCTGTGGTCCAGGCTGCTGCTGCTCCACCTCCTGGATAAACAGGTCAAACATCTGTGTCTGGATGAACTTCTTGACAAAGTGTCGAGTGGTCTTGGACTCAATGGCCTTGTAGAACCTTCTCTTTTCAAACACCCTCTCTCCAGCACCACTGCACTTCACATACGAAGTGTAATGGCCAACTGTTCTCACAAAGAACTGCAGGAAGGCTTCCGACACCACCCGGTTCAGCTCCTCCACCGCTGAAGGAAAGGACAGAAAACGTTTGTGATGGTGAACTATACTTCTCTTCCCGACCGATACACCTGTTTGACTCTGCTCTTTACTCACTGGATGCTTTTTGTCTGTTGCTCAGAGCCTCTAGTATTTCAGTTTGGAGCTTCGGGGGCAGAATAGAGCTCTCATCACCAATCTGGAAAAGGAACATTTTACAGTTTTACACCAATGTTTTAACGCTGACACAATGGTTGACGACACAACACTTACTGAACCAATGAAGGTCTTCTTTTTATCGTCAGACAAATCGACCACCAGCAGCTGTGGAACAGGAAACACAAATTCACCAGTAATGTCATTCAAACACACAAACCCTGCCTTTGTACATGTGAAGCAAAGATTTGTTGTGTCCTCCTCCGTGATGACTCACATCACTCTGGTCGGTGACCAGGTCCAGCAGGTGTTTCTGGACCCCCAGCAGGTAGGGGGTGGGTGCCATCACTACATCGATCAGGATCTCCGGAACAATAGAGATGAGGGTGTGCTGCCAGGTGAAGGGGTAAAGCAGGGCGGCTACCGCATGGATGATTTGGGATAATGTGCTGTGGAGAGACAAGACTGCTGAAGTTCACTTCCTCCTTGTATTTGTGCACCCGAGTTTTTACATGCACAGGTTCATTCAATATCAACGCCGTGCCAGCGGCCTTTACGTCAATATAAGGGAGCTCAGAAGTTTTGGTGTTGAAAGTCTTCAGTTGTAACGTTTGCTTCAATCTGCTGGTTTGCTTTTGGTAAAAACAAAAATGATGTTCAGAGCCACAGAGAGTTCAGGTGGTCTTCCTGGACTCCCAGCAGCCTCTACACAGTGAGTTTTACCTGTCTGCAGCCGACATAAACAGATACCTGAGCTCTGTTCTATCAGCTGCTGGCTGTTTAAACTGACCCTGATTTGTCCTGTTAGCAGCTGCTGGTTTCTGGCTTCTTTTCTTTTGCTCCTTTCTCTGATGGTGATAACCTGTGTACATTCTTGCATAGATTTCTGTTTCTATCCATTGTTG
Organism: Maccullochella peelii; assembly: GCA_002120245.1. Taxonomy (NCBI): domain Eukaryota; kingdom Metazoa; phylum Chordata; class Actinopteri; order Centrarchiformes; family Percichthyidae; genus Maccullochella; species Maccullochella peelii. The sequence goes on along the minus strand of LKNJ01000223.1, from coordinate 155,220 downwards.
TATTCTTTTTGTATTTATTGTGTAAATAATGTGTACAGGTGAGCAGAGTGTAATACCCCAGTTCATCAGCGATGAAAATGATGCGTCTCTCCAGGACGGCGGCAGCAAACACCAGTAACACCTCCTCGTCCGTCAGGCAGCCGAAGAGCGTGGCGAAGTCTACGTGTTCCAGCCAGGAGTCCAGCGGCCGGGTCAGACGGATGATCTGGTGGAGAGTCACCACTGTCACAAACATGTCAACACGGGCACCGGCGTGTCATCACTCTGCTGACAAGTCACTGAATTCTAATAAATAACTTATTTAGCTCTAAAGGAAGGGATGAGATGTTAGTTTGAGAGCTTTTCATGGTTTATTTCCTCCACTTTACTTTGTTATTGTTCATATTTAAAACAGCGCCCTTCCTGCCATCATGAACAAGAGTCTTCATAAAGCCAGGGAACCGTGTGTTTGTCCGTCCGTCACCATGACAGCTGGTCACAGTAACTGCAGCACAAACACTGACCAGCATGGGTGAATACTTGGCTGTGAGCTGTTGAAACATGTTATGAGTCCTGCTGAAAGAAGTGTTAATGCAGGACAAGTTCAGACACACAAACACACCCACCTGGAGGATCTCACTGAATCACTCATGCTCTCTGCTGTGAGTCATTTTGTTTATTCTTTCAGCCTGTTTCCTGCATTTTATTTCACTTTTTCAGAGGAATAGAAGAGAGTGAGTAATGACACAAGATGTGAAGAGCTGGGGACTTTCTCACCTTCTCTACGTCCTTTGGAACAACAATCCCCTCTACATTAATAACTTTCAGTCTATCTGCTTAATGTTTTCTTCCTGCGTCACTGAAAGTAGTCGTACTTCCTGAATGCAGCTCGGTTGATGTTCTATCATCACACATCATATTCTGTCTAGATTTCAGAAAGACAAACTTTTGAGATCTTTTTCAAGCTGAAATTTAAAGGAAACTATGGTTCATTACGCTGTATTTTAGTAGTACTCCGGGTTCACCGAGTTAAATTAAAGACTTTAAAGACCTTTTTAATGCAAATCAAAGCATGAAAGTATCATAGAAAACCAGGGCGTAAGAATGATTTATCATTAAATTACTTTTATTTTCAGTACTTTCCAGCAGTATATAACAATAATTCCTAATGATATAATTAATCTAATTAATGATGAATTCATTTAGGTTTATTAATAAGGTTTTGCTAAAATCAACACTTGTAGCTGCTGTAGCTGCAGCAGTGACTGTGTTTGCTGCAGACAATCCCACCGTCAGTTCAGAGGTGGAGAACGTCTCCTGACAACATTTTATTACTAACATTTCCCTCTACAGCAGCCAAGAGACAAGATTTAAGACTTTTCAAAACCTCTCAGAAACGGTGACTTCGATAAAAATAGGTCAAACCGGACCAAAAACACGAGCAGTCAGACAAACAGGTTGGAAACAAGCCAACAGTTTGAGCACATTATCGAAAGCATTTCTTTGGAGGTAGAACTGAAACGGCACACAGCGGTAAGTGTGTGTCAGAGTTGAAACAGGAAGTGGTATTGTAAACTGACAGTTTTAGTGTTCGCTTTCATTTGTCTGATCATCTGATTACTTGTATTTCTTTTTAGAGCAACATTCTGAGATTTCAGCAAATAACTCTGTGAGAACAGTAGAACCAGTGACCAGAGCTGCGGGAAAAAAAAAACATAGCAGAGCTCCCCTTAAATATTACTGGGTAAATTATAAGTAAAGCAGGTTGGATGCATGACGTGCAGCTTCTCTAATGATTCTGTTGCATCAGACATTGTTTTAAACTGAACCTGAGCTATTCTGAATCTTTAATGTTCAACTTTAAAAATGGCTGGTTGGTGACTTTATGAGAGCGCACGCAGGGGGGGGTTGGTCTGACCTCAGTGCCCGACTCAGGAATGAAGCTCTTAATCTCCACAGTGTGTCCCGGAGCTGGGAATGAAGCCTCCCTCAGCTTCTGCATGAATGGGTAGATCATGGCCATGGAGATCTGCCGTCGCTTCTCCACCTCATCAAATATCTGCGCACGCGCACACACACACACACACACACACACACACACACACACACACAGTCATGAATCTATAAAGAATGACAACTCATTCTTTATAGATTCTCACAATAAATTAAAAACATTAAATAAAAGCCTCGGTGCACTCTACTGTATTAATCAAGTATTCACAGCAATGATCTGCTGCCATTGACTTTCAGACTGCAAAGTGACACACATCACTAAACACACAGAAAACCACCTGACTGCCGGTGTGTCTCCTGGTTAGTAACCAACAGGCGAGACGTCCTTCACACACTTATTGTTCTGTCACCACAGAGCTCCTCTTGCATACAATATATAAATCCATATAAATCAATCAATGTGTCAGCGGGATTTCTTTCTTTTTTCCCATTTGATAATATATATTGATCCCCACATCACATTATAGGGTTATACCTGCACACTGCTGGTATAGAAGTATAGCAGCACTTGATTTGCTCTAAAATCAAAAAGTCATTATCACACCAAACTGAAATGCTGCCAAATGCTGGGCCTCTACACCTAGTTTGGCAAGTTGCCATCTTCCTAAGTCTTACTAGCCGAGTACTGAGCCTGTATATAAGTATATATCACGGGTGATCAATGGCCAAGTGACTGAACCAGGTGGTAAATAAAGAAACAGCAGCGAAGAAAAACAAACACAAAACATCTATTTGGCTACAAATTCACAATTTGGAGTTTCCAATAGTTTTTAAATGACAGTTTGATATTTTGGTTTGTAGAGAAGTAGAGCCATGTTAAGCCACATTAAGAAATAAGATTTCCTCTTTTAGAAATGTTCAGTTGAGCTCACCTTGGAGAAGAGGCCGAAACAAGCCAGCGAGCTGATGATACAGTACGCCTCAGGGGGTCGAGCTCCTTTCCCCCCAGGCTGCAGAGAGAAAGGAGAGGATGTTTAATGAGCATTAGAACATGAGTCTGAATGAGGACACACAGTGAAGAATCTGCACACTGACCAGTAACCTCCTGCAGTATCCATTTCTTCTGCTGCCGTCAATCTCAGTCAGAACAAAGGAGAAGGTCTCGCTGGAAACAGACAAGGAGAACTCAGAACAACAAGGCCTGCACGCTGAACTGAACCAGGATCCAGGATCCAGGAACAAAGTGATAAAATACCTGTGGTACTCTGTCAAAGGAGCCCAGTTGATGCCCTCTGGGAAACAAAATAGAGTGATTGCCTTCAGCGTCTTCTCCTCCTCCTCCTTCTGAAACCTTGCCATCCCATCTCTCTGAAAGTAAACACACCTTTGTTCTTTAAAGGTAACCTACGCTTTCTTAGACAAACACGACATAATATGAACATTAGTTTTCCCAGCTTCACAGTCCCCAACTCTCCAGCAAGAAACCTCAGTTCAAGTGGCTGTGTCTGATTTTACACTCATTTAAACATCCCAAGCAGATAATTTAGACTGAGGAGCTGATAATTTAGTTATTTTTGAACTGAGTTATGGCAAAAGTAAGGGCAGACAATGTCAGTACAGTTGAAATTCTGTGTCCTGTAATCTTGACCTGTTTATTGCCATGAAACTTCATATTTGTGTTGTGGGGGTTATTAGTTATATGGATGCAAACTTTGGGGTTTATTCCTGAAACAGTGTAGAAGGAGATGTGAAACTCCCTAATTTTAATGTTGTTTGCTGTAGTTTAAACCACTGACTTGATCATGGCCCTGTGCAGCTGTGGGCAATATACACAGGACAGAGCACACTGTGACTGCATTCCATCTCAGGTTTACGTTGTTAGGCTGACCTGCTGGATCTACGCTCCACCATCAAACTGACCTTGGGAAACTGATAGGTGATCTGAGGTTCGTAGCTGCTGCCGTCCTTGGTCTTCTTGAGGCTGACCACCACCAGATACTCAAAGAAGTACTGACCACTGAGGTAGCGCTGCTGCCTGGATGTGTCTGCCACCACTGGGTCCAGCGGCTCCGCAGGCTCAGTGTCTTTGACTCCTACACAAGAATGTAGAAATACATTGTGGCTTAGCATGCAGGGTTACCACTGTGATCCAGGTGGGATGGTTTACAGGCCTCACCAGATCAGCACCTGGTCCCTGACCTGTGATAGGTTCATATCTTCACACTCCCTGCTGCGGAGAGTGGAGAGGTTACTGAAGACTGTCTGAGAGCCTGGAGGAAAGGAAACGCTAACTTTGGATGAGACGGGGGACAGAGAGACAGAGCCAGGTCAAATTCAGGTGAGCTGTGACTGAATCATTATAAAGAACGCCTTCAATGAAGGGACGCAGTAATATCTTTCCACTTTCTCACTGTTTTTGTTTCTTTAAGGAATAGTTTTTGGAAAACACTTTTCCTTTTTCTTTCTGAGATATATATACAGAGCTGGAGTCAGGGCATGGTTAACCTAGCTTAGCATATAGACTGGAAGCAGGGGGAAACAGCTAGGTATAAAATACACCTTCCAGCACCTCTAAAACTCCCTGATGAACATGCATCTGTTTGTTTATTCTGGACACAAACAGAAATGTTAAAACGACAATTTGTAGTTTTAGAGGGAGTTACGTGCTGGAACTATTTCTTGTCCAACAGTATGTCCATCCGCCCAGCTCTTGGTCTCTGTACGGGCACGATGGTACCTAAATGAAGAAAACGACCCCTTTAAATCATTCCTCTGTTGTCGACAGTCCCAGTTTAAAATGATCTAAATGAGAATGATGGCCAGCAACCTGATCAAACTCTGTAGGATTTTATCTCCTGACTGTCAACACAGACTGGCCCTGGACTCAGTCATCTTGTTCTGATCACCATATGGTAGTAAGTAATCAATAGTAAAGTGTCTCCTCACCAAAAGACTGCACTTCCTCAGAAAGTCTTGAGTCAGACTCAATATGGACCCCACTATCACGACTCTGTTTTACAGGGTGTTCACAGAAAGTGCTGTGGTGTTTATGAACTCTGTATTGTTATGTATTGCATGTTGTTGGGTGTTACAGAGTGGCCGGTAAAATAAAGCAATATTATAATGAAGTAATATTTTGCTGATGTTGAAAACTGGTGGGAGGGGTCAGAGGCTGCTGTCTAAATATCCACTATGACTGTAGTTACATTTCTCCTCTCTCTGGATAATTTATTCAGTGTCTGTTTGCCTACAGACGTTGGCCCTGAAGCCTCTACCATTATTCAGCCTGCCTCCTTCACAGGCTGTCTGCCTGCTCATGTGTTCTCTGCTGCATTCCTCCCTTTTTGTTTAAAATAAAAGCACCCCAGCAACATTTTTTTCCTCAGCTCAGCAGCCTTGTGTCTCTGTGCTTTAGGCCTGCAAAGTACTGATTTTGTCACTTAGTATTCTCTGTCTTACTCATGTTTGAAGTCTTGGAAATACAGTTCCCACAATGCTTTGGGGATGTAAAGAAGAATTGTAATGTTGTTATAGAGTCAGTGAGTTACCCTGTGGGCTTCAACTTGAGACCCATGTTTTTTTTAGCAGATACTTTACATTTTGGCAAATTTTTGGCACTTCCCTATCACTGTGTACTGTGATTCTCAGGCCAGTTCCGCAGTTAGAAGGAACATCTTTTTTCTCTGATTTCTAAGCAGAGTTCACCTCACAGTGTCTTTGCTTTATGTCTCTCCCGCAGCCCCCTACAGAGGGAAGGTCATTTAACCAGTACGTCCTGTGCCGTGACAGCGAGGAAGAGACGCGATTGAGGGAAACGAAGTACCATGTTAGCCAAATGGGATGCGCCTAGTTTCTGCAGAAACTCAACACTGTTTGTGAGGTCCTTCAGTATCGACTGGATCAGAAGTCGCGAAACCCCTGAACACACTGTGACCAAACATTCACCTTTCTGCTCTGACTGGGCACTGCGGTAACAGTGAACAAGAAAGAGGAAGTACTTGCAATACAGACATTTTAAGTGAATAATTTTTCTCTGATGTGGTGGTGTAATGTAATACTCACCATCTCTTTTGCCTTTGCGGAAGGAGGACCACATGGCACTGAACCTCTTGAGTGGCCCTTGTCGTCCATCTTCATCTTCACCTGCTGGGATGGCAGAACCAGCAGCTGCTCAATGCTGACACCTTCACATAGCAACATTAGCTTCCCCTGCTACAGCTAGCTTAAAGGCCCTCCACACCCACACACGTGTCTGTAGTATTCTGGTTGACTCTCAGAAATATGTATAACATCCACACAGCACATGCAGATCAAACATGGAGAAGTGAACTGTTGGGTCTCTGTAAACATAAGGAGTCGGTCTAGACCTGCTCTTTATGACAAAGTGCCCTGAGATAACTTTGTTATGATATGGCGCTATATAAATAAAACTGAATTGAATTATGTCCACTGACTAATAATCTGAGGAGTTTTGGTGGACTGGACAAGACGTATTAGATGTAAAATGCATGCATTCCAACCATGAAACCTTTATTTTTAAAGAAAATCTTGTCTTTACACTAAAAAATAGCCCAGCAGCTGTACTTACTGTGTTTCCCAGCGACATCAGAGATGAGGTTACCTTTGGGCTGCTCACCTGGACAACACAGAGAAAAGCTGGGTGAATAAACATTTGCTAAATACTGTTACCTACATCACATTAAAAAAAAAAAAAAAAAAAATTTATTTCATGTTCTGTCTGCATCCACTTGTAATTTCAGTGGGGTCCGGTCCGGTCCTGTCTGGTTTAAGAACTGCTCATTCATGACTTTGAAATGTGAGCTTCCTTTCTATCAGAAATATTGAGAATTAATGTGCAATAAGCCAGGTAGTTTATTTTACATTTTATAGCAATAAAACAAATTAATTTGCATTTCTTAGTTCTCTATTAGATGAATTTTGTGACATAATGGTGCCCATGTGTTGGAAATACTTTTTAAATATCTTATTATGAAAGTATTTGAGTGTCTGTTACTTTTCTGTAATTTCATTTAGTTTACATTTAAAATGATAGTAAATACAGTACCTTCAGGCTGTAGCCATGGGTCACAGGTACTCATTAGCTTTCATGTAAGTAGTCAAACAGCCTGAAGTAAATGTTTGCAGTGCAGTTGGAAGCACTGGATATTTGAAATCGACAAAGGTCTGAATTTTGAATGTTGAGTTAGTAGTAAGTGAAGTCCATGTGCTAAAAGAAGCTGTGCTAAATGTCACATGTGCTTTGAGGGACTGATGGGAGGAACTTTGTGCAGAGCGCTGTGTTTCAGTCTGGCAGCTTGATTGTAACACATGTTAATTAATTATCATTAACATTGTGTTGCCTAACAACAAAGCTTTATCAACACAGGTCTTCCCTATTTATCCTCTGTGTATACTGCAGGCTGCTGAATCATTTGTTTACTTCAGACTTGGAGGAAAGAATTTTCATACTTGTGCTGCATTCATATGATGTGGGAAAAAACAGCTTTCTGCAGGAAAATTCTGTCAAACTCATCTTTCAGATGGTAAATATACCACATGGGGGAAAAGCTGGTAAATACTATGTTAAATGTACAATTCACTGCAGGCTTCGGCCTGTAACTACTTACTTTCTGGTATTACAAACAAGGAAACAAGGAAAATGTTTTGTGGTGGTGGGGGTGGGGGTNGGGTGTACTCTTTCTTTAATTGAAAGAGTACAGTCAAGAGATGGCAGGAAATGTGAACAGAGAGAGAGAGGAGGAACACATGCAACAAAGTTCCCCAAGCAGAATCAAACCGGGGATGTTGTGGTTCACGTGGTACCAGTCCACCTGGTGCCTCTGCCACCTCTGTGGTGATTACTTTGCTTTACATTACTTTGCCTTAATGGAGTAGTTCCATATTTTGGCACTTATTCACTTTCTTGTCAAAAAGATCAATACCACTCCAATGTGGTTACAAGGCTACGGCCATTAGCTTAGCTTAGCATAAAGACTGGAGACAGGGGGAAACAGCTAGCTCTGTTCAAAGGGAACAAAATCCATCTAGCAGCTCCTCTAAAGCTCCCTGATTATTAACACATTATATCTCATTTGTTTCATCTGTACAAAACCAAAGTGCAAAAACGACACACTGTGGTTGTACAGGGGGTCAGGTGCTGGACTATTTCCTGGCCGGGAGCACCCAGCATTTTTCTTGTAACGTATTTAAACTGATTCAGGTGAAGGCATTATAACTCTAATATATTATATTATCAGCAGAGATAGGCAGGCTATCTGTATATGACTAGAGAAAAGTATAATTATAAATAGGATAAAACTGACAAATGACACAAATTCTCTTAAATCACTTGCAGGTTCCTCTTAAGAATGAATCTGTTAGAACGAGCGCTTCTTGCATGTTTGCGAAAAGACAACTTGCTGTTGAATTTGTTCAAATATAATTTTACAATGCTTTGAGGAGCACAGACAAAAATGCATACACCTCTATTGTATTAGGGTGGAGGCCTGGGCCCATAAAACTGAATCTATAACTACATTAATATAGTTATTTATATCTTTAATACTGCAAGTGTGCTGAGCAACAAAAGCCTATTTCTAATTGTCTTGACACATGACATTGCAGTTGAACCAGTTTACTATACAAGGGGCCATCACAGTGAGGACAAATATGGGTTGAAGGTGTGTCCTTAGTGGAAAATGAGATCCTGCTTAATGAATCACTCTGTTGGTAAAGAGTAAGTAATCCCAAGTGAGTCACTTTAAGACAAAACTGGTAATGCTTCAACACAAATTGCATTCCTTCTGGTTTGTGGTCGTCACTGCGATGTTTGGGTTCGCTGTCTAACATGGTCTTACTTTTATCACCCACTTAGACGTACGTGTTAAGTTAAAAAGCTGAGTGAGCACATGAAGAACAAGTTCAACTGAATGTGTCCTAGATGACCTGCAGCTGGAAAAGCACTCCCACTGGACATTGACCAAGTTTCACTTTCAGTATGGCTCACCTACCTGGTTCCTGACAACAATGTTTACTGAAGCCTCAACACACAGCCTCTGACAGGACAAAGTGTTTGCACCGTGTCAATAGCAATGGTAGTGTTTCCACACCAAACGCCTTGCACTCAAGAAGCTGCAGAGACACATAAAAAATATACAGCAGAAACTATCTGAGGATTTAGTGCCATTTTTTTTACTCTTGACATAAACAATTACATCAGAGCAAGCTCTTCTTATGCCTACACGCCTTGTTGTGCTACTGCTGTTCAGCTATGATGAGAGTATAAATAACAGCTTCACTGCCTGAGGCTCCTGAACATGTTACAACACCATGCTGTCAATCCTGTAAGAAAAGGAATGGTGCAGTCACTATGGCCCAACTAAAACTGCCTGAATCCTGTTCATATGTCCTTTTGCTTTCAGAAAACCTGCAATCAATAGATTTCAAATCTTTCCAAGTATCCTTTTATCTATTTGTCCAGTTATATCTAAAATACAGCAGTTTTTAGCTTCTTAATTCTGTTTCATCGGTGATCGTCTTCTGTGTCAACAGTCACATTCCTGGCTTCATGAGTAGAAAGAACCTCACCTGGAAAAATTGTTCGACTTCAAATATTAAAAGTGGCTTGGTATTACTGTTGACAAAAGAGAGATATTTCTATCATTTCAGCTCCCAAAGTAATCCAAATTCTACAATTTAAGAGTTGATGGACTAAGATCTAAGGACTATAGGTATGAAGTTAGGCAACATGCTGAATATGTGCACTTGCCACAGCCAAAAATCTGGATTTGGATTGACATACTGAACCGCATTGTCAAAACTTTGTTATGCGGGAATACAACACCAATTTAAATTCCAATATCCGCCTATGAAGGAAATATCATACCAAACTACATTTAGTAAAAAGTGAATGTAATGTTGACGTCTTAGTCGTTTGAGGTACACATTTCGCAGCGCTACAAAACAACTCACTGGAGTCCATCGTTCAATTCGGCATGTTTACATGTCACCATGCTACTTTATGCACACAGTATTTCACTACAAAAACATACAGTGTAGTGCCGTGTGTATACTAATGTAGAAGTCTGTCTTCTCTGAAAGTGCTCGAGACAGAACAACACCGCATCGGTTCCGACAGGTAACGTTTATGATAAACAAAACAAGAGGTTTTTGTACTGTTCTTTCGCGGGCTTTAAATCTGGATATCCTGTAATTGATCCAACATATGCAGTTAGACTCAGTCAGTTAAATAAATGATATTGAACAGCCTCGCGATGAGTTACTCACTCCATCTGCTCTTCGGCTTAGTCCGACCTTTCCCCCTCTTCTTTACCTCGTCACTCATCGCTGCTTAACTCCACAAACACCGCGGACCTCCGCTCAAACTCAGGAACACAACTGCGGCACTTTATCGTCTCCATTCTCGCGCATACACACACACACACTGCAGCATCCTGGCTCGCGCTCACCACCGGCCCGCGTGCCTCACAAGCTGAAACAGCTCTGCTGCTGGCAGCGTGCCAGAGCGCTGCTCTGCTGTGCTGCGTTCAGGTCACGTGTGAAACTACCGTACTGTTCCTCAGTTTGTTTAAGTTATATATATCAGTCTTTATTATTTAGAGCTGCAACGATTAGTCGATCAAAAAATTAATTGCCAACTATTTTGATAATCGATTAATCGTTTAAGTCATTTTCAAGCAAAAATGACCGAAGCTTTGCTGGTTCTTAAAATGAGGATTTGCTGCTCTTCTTTGTAATTTCTGACAGTAAATGAAGTCTCTTTGGGTTTTGGACTGTTGGTGAAAAAAGAAGCATTTTGAAGACGTCGCTTTGGGCTCTGGGAAACTGTGATGAGCAAATATTTAAACATGTTATAGAGCAGGGGTTTTCAAAGTCTGAGACTCTCTTTTAACCAAATCACACACATTTGGATTATTCTATGTGGTCTCCTTTTGATAACTAATGTAATATTCTTTCACTTCCATTCACTGAGCCTCCCATGAAACTGTTCGGAGTTTGAAAACCTCTCTTTTAGACTAATCGATTGGATAATGAAAATAATTGTTAGTTGCAATAATTGTTAGTTGCAACCTTAGTGATCCAGTTAAAAACAGGCACAACCAACTTAAACACCACAAACGAGTTGTGTGAGTTGTAGGTCGGTGACACAAACACCCACAACACAGACTCAACATTCCCGACACTACAAGATGTCATAGAAGCTCAACAACAACAGAAACAAAACGTTGTGTAGTTCCTTAAGTCCTTCCAGCTGTAAGCCTGAAGCAACAAGCAGCAGGCCCTGACTCCAACTCCTTGAGTGACTTTTATTCCCTAGTATGGGGTAAGCTCCAAAAACGCTGGAAAATGCAACTCAATATATATACATGTACCATATACTATATAACAGACTTTAGAAAGCTCCTCCTGAGCCACAGAAGACACCACAGGCCTGGTAGTACATCTCAATGACTAGTAAATTGACCTTGACATGTAAAACTGATGGCATGCCCCTTTAATAATCCATTATGGATTTGGCCATTCTTGCACCAGGGAAAAAATGGTGATTGCTTATGAGTCTCTGAGTATTATGCTGCAATGTATAGGCTAATAATATCAGTCTTCAAAATTAGGTCAAGTGAATTATGACACCATTTGCAATACTGCACGGTGTGTAGAAAAGTGTGAAAACCTGTATTTGATTTCTGTGAGTAATCTCAGAGATCTGAAAAAAACCCTGAGTTCACGGATTTATACCTTTATTCTCAGAACTCCCTTTATTGTTCCTTGTGGTCCTATCGTCTTTCAAAGGGCTCAATATGTCATCCCATCTTAAAACTGTTACAGGCACATTGTCTTCGTGCTCTTTTATTCTCTTATCTTACAATTGTCTAGTGTCTTACCCGTGTCTAGTTGGCTCAATTAGTCTCTTAAATGGATTCTTGGATTCTTAAATGGATTCTTGGATTCTTAAATGGAGACAGCAAAATGGAAATTGAGTCAGAAGCACAGAGAAAAGGCTTGTTTGCACCTGTATTCAAGTGCAAGACATGACGTTGCCTATTTATTTCAAAATAGAACACATCAAACTGTTTTTACAACCCTGTCTCTCGAGGTCTGTGTGCTACTAAATAGTTTTGTGTAATAAGGATTATGGATTGTGTTCAGGCACGATGGTGGCCATGTTTTTCCAGTCCAGGAAGTGTTGCATTCGTCACCTCACAGAAGCTGTGTGCAGGTGTTTTTGGTGCCCACAGTCAACCAAAGCGCAGAACTTTGACACCTGAGCCCTGGGTTTGCGTCCGGTGTCCCACAAGTGGGTTAGGCTTCTAAAATTCTTGGTTAGGAAAGGATCAGGGCTCTGGTTAAATATTGACAAAGAAAACAAATCCTGTCCTATGAGCATTTGAAATGTTATTTTTTATACAGGCAGCATTATCTTTCTTTTTAAATGTCTTGGCTGTTGCAAATTAGTAGTAGCTAAACGTCATTTTTCTGCTGGAGAACTAACCCTCCCCCAAGAAATGCATGAACATTAAATCTTAGTTTAATAAGTAATTTCAAAAACTTTGCACATAAGGAGGAGGGTGGGGAGGTGGAGGAAGCTGCAGCAGTAAATGCTGTTGGCAAAAACACAAAGCAAATGTTCTCTCCCTCCTGTCAGAACATGCCTTCACAGTGAGGAGGCAGGTTATAATACCCACACGCTACACCTATAGGAACATGATTGGATGTTCCTAGTCAGCTGGTAGCCAAGCAGCTGATGAACGAGCCAGTGATTGTGAAGCATTAGTGAAACAGCTGATGCCGATCAGCTAATGCAAGTGTGACTTCAATGCCACGCTTTGTCCACTTAATGTTACCTTCACACATGAGACATACCTGTCTCCTTCACCAGCTCCTGTGTGCTGAATGGCTGCGAGGCACCATCTTCATCTGGGACTGACTCTAGGGTTAAAAATGAAAATCTGTTGGTGTTCTTCATAAGGGAACAAACTGACTGGTCATGTTATTGTATAAGCACGTCTGTGATTATCGTTGTCACCATGGTAGATTTAAAGTAGCCAGAGACGTTGACTGACTGGGACTGTTTACCTTTCCTTGATGTCTCTCGTAATGATGAAAAAGACAGCAGCCCTCTCCGCTGTGTGAATCCACCCTCGTCTATATTGTTGTGCCTTTCTGCAGAAAAGAGAGTTATCAATAAACAAAAGGCTAATAGAGATGCAGGTATTGTCATCACTGTGAATGTGTAACTGTCTCACTTTTAATACGGAGAGACGAGAAGCTAAAACTCCTCCTTGTGTTTGGAGACAGCTGATGCTCCAAATTCTGAGAGAAAGGGGAATCAAGAGACATTTAAATTAAATATAAAACAATGATTCCTAATGATTTTAGTGCCCCTGTTGACCTTTCATCTGGTGCTACATAGTTTTCACTTTTGGGCCAACGTGTCTCCAAGAAACTTTCTATAGATGTTCTTGGTCCTCAGAGGATGAACCCTTTTCATTTCGACAACTTATATTATTATAACTAATATTGTCATGACATTTGCTGTGGATGTTGGTGGCGGACAGAGGATGAATCTTAGCGTTATTGGTTCTGCATGGGAAGACACTGCCACTATTTAAAGCTGACTGAAATGACAGGACATGACAATGCCCTATGGGAAAACTCCCCAGCAACATAAACCACCAGTGTACAAGAGGAATGCATCAAGGCAGGGTTAGTGGAGCATAACATAAAGCATCTGTAATATTAGTTTGTTAAAATAGTGAAACTTTTGCCGTCAGTGCCGTTTATGAAAGCTTTAACATTTACTCTTCAGTCAGTCATTGATCTTTCCTGGGAAAAGTCCTCTGCTACAGGAAGCAATGAGTTTTATGTTTCTTGTTTGTTTTGAGTAAAGTAAACCGGGTAGTGAGCATGAGCAGCGAAGAAAAAGCTAAGCGAAGAGCACCACCCACATTAAGTCAAAGCTCTTAGGAGGGAAAAAATGCCACGCTGACTGAGACCATCAGAAGACACGGGGCGAGTGCAGTACAAAGCAGCACAGCAATCACTGCTTATCAGATATGGAGATTAAAAACGCTCATAATAATGAGTAGTTGGTACTATAATCACTTACAGTCACAACACTGATTTTCTACATATTGTAAATGACTAAAACAAGCTCTGTTCTTTTGTTCTATTACTTTGTGTGGCGGTGCGTAAGAATGGTGATGTCAGGTTGTCTTTAAGCCCACGCAGGGGGAAACAGCTAGCCAAAACACACCTACCTGCACCTCTAACGCTCACTGATTAACACAGATCCTTCTTTGTTTAATCTACACAAACTGACATGTAAAAGTTTAGGGGGAGTTACATGTTTGGAACTATTTCTCGACAAACAACAGTTTATCCATCCGCCCAGCACTTCAGTGCAGCATCTCAGCACAGGTTGGTTTCGATGGTACCAAACCTGACAACCTCACTGTGACAACAACACTTCAGGAAGCTTTAGTTACTGCTGCCGGCTGTTGTTTGTCAAGAAGTAGTTCCAGCATACAGCTCGTGTCATTTTTACATTGTTTGTGTAAGGATTAAACAAACATGATACAGACGCTGCAGAGGTGAACTTTGGACAGAGCCGGCCTAGCTGTTTCCCCCTCCCTCCAGCCTGTATGCTAAGCTAGGTTAACCAACAGATTTATAATGATCTTCGTCACCCTACTGTCAGAAAGAAAACAAATAAGGAGATGTTGAACTATTCCTTTAAAGCCAGAGAGTTGTGTAGAGCCACTGTGGCAGACCCGCTGCTAACACCCCCACCCCGAAAAACAAAACAGACTGTGCCATTACTGTAAGACACTATAATCACATACAAGCTCCACACAGAGAGGCTTTAAATGAAAGATCGATCCCTGCTGTTGCTTCTAAAAACCAACATCAGACCACCAACATGAAAATGCTATTTCAGACCTCTGGCTAGTGGCTGTCGGGGGGGGGGGGGGGGG
>LKNJ01000223.1:0-140212 GCA_002120245.1 Maccullochella peelii | reverse complement strand
GGGGGGGGGGGTTTCAGGCTTGTGCACACTTGCCCTTCCTCTGGCTGGTCATTCACTTCAAAGAGCAGATGGTTTCAGGTGGCTAGTAACCCCACCTGTCAGTACACAATACATGATGTGGTGTGTTCACTGACTCCATCACAAACAAACACATTTATGACACAAAGAGTGTTTCTTTAGCTTGTCTCTTCAACCTCATTAAAGAAAGTCATTGTATTCTCTGCTATATTACCGCCTACGTTATACTTATAGAATTACAGAATTTTTACATCGGTGTATTGGTACTTTTCAGAGTACTAAGTAAATAATCTAAGTACTTCTTCTACCACTGACATCTGCCCCGGGGGCCCCAGACCCTCAGGGGGCCTGAAGGCTCCAGGTTCACTGTGTGGGGTTTGATTGATTGCAAATTTGTAACATTAAGAGCGCCAGAGGTGGAAGAAGTATGCAGACCATTTATTAGGTAAAAGTAATACTACAACAATGTAAAAATACTCTTACTCTTAAAAGCGCCAAATGTACTTAAAGTATTAAACAGTCGGGAAATTGCTACTTGTTTTTAATATAATTATCAAAAAATGTTCTACAAATGAGTGTCTGTATCTTGAAACAACAAAATAAGTACTAGAATTATGAGAAATTAGATTTTAGAAAATGTTGAAATCAGTCACCAACTAGATGTTTTTCTCGTAGAAGCTGCATATGTTTTCTGCAAAGTAACCAACATGTCAGAATCAAATGAAATGGATCCCACCCCCACCCCATGAAGATTATTTACTTTATTTTGAGATTATTTAAGTAAAGCTGAGGGGCCCCGAGTTAAAATCCAGTTTGCTTTAATCAAGTTACCACAAATGAATTACTACAAACTAATACAAACACAGTGCACAGGAAGTGGAAGCAGTAAGGGTTGATCAGCACTGATCTGCTCCTGCTCTGATACCAGTGGTATATGTTCCAATACCAATCAATACACCAAGTTATGGAAACATCAATACCCTGATGGAATAAAGTAACCAAATAGTGTTTAGGGATGGCGTGATGTAAACAGTGGAGTGGAGTAGACCCTGGTAAGACATGAATTCTCATCACAATAAATACAATATTCAGCAGGTCTGTTGTAATCAATGCTCTGTTTGACTGGAAGCCAATAAAGCGGCGCGTCATTGAAGGCTGGCTGCAGCACGTTTGAGCTGGAAAGACTTGGCTGTCTGAGAGAGGTGTGCAAAAAGTTGAGCCCCCCCCCCTTACAATCAACATCAAAACGGTGCAGTTGTAATGTCATTCTTACCACAGGAAGTAAAAAGTGAAGTCACGATCAAAGTTCTCTGTTCCTGCTGCCATGTGATATTCACAGGAAATGTCAACGTCTCTGATGTTTAACGTCTTTAAATTTCACTCTGCAGGGTTTTTCTTCTGGTTTCTGTGCACAGCATGTTGCACCTTCATTTCTGATATATCTCAGATACTAACATCAATGAATTGTGTGTAAAGTGAGCATGTAAACAGCAGGTTAATCACAGTTGAGCCTATTCAAACACGTGGCGCAACCTTGAGCTGAAAACACAAAGATGTTTGGAGGGAACACACTCACCACCTGCTTAGATGTCTCGTCCATTTGTCTTTGCTGAGCAGATGAAAGAAATGTATTAATCCACTGGATCCAGGGCTGATGTTATGACTTTGATTTTATTTCTTCATCAATAAATACCAGCTTAAAATGCTCCCTTACACAGCAGGCAGTGCATCGAGTTGTTAATAGTAACAATGAAACAGCAAGTGCACATGTATGAGGAAGTGCGCTTATTAAGCGTGCGGTTGACGGACTTCAGTCTCAGGCTGGGATTTCCTCTTTCAATGTTAACCAAAGTCCAATGACAAAGACTACACAATATGGGTGTGTGTGTGTGGGTGTGTGTGTGTGTATTGTGCAATGAAACCTGTTCATCAGCTTCTGAAAGCAGTCAGTACTACTTGGAATTGGACACAGTCTGCTTGTGTTAGCAGTCAAATCCTGCCTGAAGCTAACTTCTTGTCGGGTCAGTCATTCTGAGGCTGCTGGGTCAAGTCAAGTTTATTTGTAGCTATTATTAGATAAGCTAATATCACATTATAATGTCTCAGTGGGCTTCACAGGCCAACAACAGCAACAGTTCCAGACTCGGCTCATGTCGGCTCATTCCCCCAAAACATGTAGAGCGATTCTGATCCTTTAACAGCTGGATGTGCAAGAAGGGGCAATCAAATCACACTTATAACAAGGTAGTACGTTGGGGCGTTCTACTGCATGTTTTAAAGTAGTATAAAGCCTTTAGTGTCTCAGAGGGAGCTGTGTGAAGTCGGATAAATGTCCTCAAGTGATGTCAGACTCGTGCAAGGCTGCGGCTATTTCCTGGGAGAAGGTCGAATCAGTGCAGACCCTGGAAAAAGATTTGTTTGTTGGTTTTTATCTCACACGACTGTATGAAGTTAAATTATTGAGTCGCTTTCTTCCTGTCGCTTTAATGAGACAGAGAGGAGAGGTCCTGTTAGTGGACCGCTTACTGATGTAGACACTGCTGTAGTCAAAACTACATGCGACTTGGATGCATATTCACCTGCTCAATATCTGGCTTCTAAAAGCGTCTTGGTTTGCTTTTGTGATATCAGATGTGATCGGCCCAAGATGCATGAAACGGCCTTGTCGTGTGAACGGGTGTAAGATGGAAGTGGCCCAACTCTTCCAGACAGTGTAGGAGAAAAGAGAAGTGACCCCTGGGAGCAAAGAGGAGCCTTGTTTTAAGGAGAGGACCTGGCAGGACACACAGCAGCAGCCCAGAAGACCAGCAGGGGATACGGCAGACAGTAACAAACTAGAGGACTGCTAGCTCAGCACTAGCAGGCTAGCAACCGACCTGACTATAGACACAAGTATTTAAATATCAGTAGAAATGTAAATGCTGCAGCTGAAAAAAGGAACTTAAAGTTTTAAATAGGTGGAGATCTTTTCTCACATTACTTAAATCTTCACACACACAGCAGCTTGGTGTGCTTTGTCTTCCAAAAGCTTCTGCTACAAAGTCACAGCATGTATGGCTTTTTGATACTTTGAAATACAGATGGCAACACACCATCAGCCATATTAAATTTAATATGTTGCTGGTCACATCTAAACTAATACAGAAAAATAAGGAGAAAGGCAGAGTTGCTGACATTTTCACAAAATTACAGACGGAAAAAAATGTTTTTACACTTTTTCTGGATGATTTTTTAATCACCTTCTCTAATAAATTGTTAATCTCAATAGAAATTAATGAAATATAAAATAAATACCTAAATGAGAAATTCAAGATATATTGATCAGATTCTAAGCTGCATTAACTGATAGCGTTTTGGCACAGCTGTGCATTTCCACATCCAGCCAGAGAAAATTAGTGTTTTAATGTATCAAAAGCTGCAGGGATGGCTATCATTAGGTATATCATTATACCTGTATTAATAGCAGTACTCCTTTTTTGCATCGTCATCACTGCTGCCACTACATCCTGTACATCATCCTGTTCATCATCCTGTTCATCATCCTGTATAACCCTTTCTGTGTTTTCATTATTGACTAGTAAACCCCAGAGCTCTGTTAACTTAATGTTTCTATGAATAAAGTTAATACAAAAATGAATAAATAACAACGCATCACAACTGTGCGTGTGTCCATGGATCCTGCCCAGGAAATGAATGGATCACTGAGCCAGTCAGGCAACCGCATCAGAGGCCCCAGAGGCCCGAGAGAGCCCAGAGCCTCAGACTGCCCAGGTACACTGACTGTTCATTTGATTAATCAAAAAAAGGTGCTCAGTTTCTCATTAACGTTTTCTTATTATACCACAAAAGCAACATATTACTTGATCTTGTTATATCAAACACCGTCCATTATTACTACTGCATCTTGTGAAAAACGTCTTTATTACGACATATCTCATTTTAACAAGACATGTCTTGTCACGTTCCGTTAGTCCTTGTGTGTATTTTATTTTGTAATCACTTCCTGTTGTGTTGTTTCAGTTCCTGTCCTCGGGACTGCTTGATTAGGCACACCTGTTCCCCAAGACACACTTGCCCCTGATTCCCTCATCAGCCACTTCTCTACTTAAACCAGTCTCCTTCCTTTTT
This sequence comes from Maccullochella peelii, assembly GCA_002120245.1. Taxonomy (NCBI): domain Eukaryota; kingdom Metazoa; phylum Chordata; class Actinopteri; order Centrarchiformes; family Percichthyidae; genus Maccullochella; species Maccullochella peelii. The sequence continues at coordinate 136,066 of LKNJ01000223.1, read as the reverse complement.
TTTTTTTTTTGATTGTCTTGTGTTCTCTGCCAAGCTTTCAAGTCTTTTGCTCAAGCCCTGTTTTTGGATCAGACTAAGACCTTGCTTTGTTTTCGTAGATGACCAGGATTTTGCCTCACCCTTGCCTGTACCTCTGCCACGCTGCCTGACCTGTTTGGACAATCGACCTCGGCCTGCCTCTAGTTCTGTGTTCTGCCTTGACTTTTGTGTTCGTTGCTTTTTGCTATTAAAGCTTCCTTATATAGAACTTCCTTGCTGTCTGCTCCTGAGTCCCCTCCACGGTGTCTGACACGCCTCTCATAATAACATGATACGTTGGTTTGATGTTACTACAGGAAACTTGCAAATGTTGTAACGAGGAGGAGGTCCTGAAGAGACGACGATGCAGCCTGCATCAGACAGAAACACTGACTTTATGCCTTTTGATGAGATGTGACAAAAGTATCATTAAACATGAAATGATAACCAGCTTGTTTATCAAGGAAATGTATGCTGTTATTGGAAAATGAAGCAGCTGCTGGGATCTACTTTTTTCATGTGTGGACCAAAAATCCAACCTTTCTAGTCCGAGCTAATATATTTTGTAATGGTGGCAGCAATATGCTGACGTGAACTGGCAGTAGGTGCCATTTAAAGCCACCTCTGTTGTGTCAGTTGATCACATGGTGCCTAATCCTTAATAAAAATCATTTTTTCAAATATATAATATTCCAGCATTATGCTTTAATTTAAGTATCATTTGAGAATATTGTTACCTCCTGTCCTGCTACACTCTTTAATATCGTTCAGTAAAAGGCCTTAGATAGCTCAGCAAGGCAGTACAGGGTGTTGTGAGTGGTAAACACTGGGGCCCCCTGGTGGATCGATCTGGCAATGGGGATTTTCTGTCAGTTTGTGTAATGTGTAACCTGACCAGAATACATATTTCATTTTTAAAAAGAGAGAGGGAGAGACTGAGAGGGAGGGAAACAGGTGAAATGTAAGACAAGAGAGACAGAGAAACTAAAGAGAAGCTGAGGCATCACCTGGTCTCTGACAGGGCTGCAACACAGTACATTACTCCAGTACTGTGCTGAAGTACTTGAGAAGTCCTTATCGTTAACCTTGTGAATATTTAGGATTTTGTGGATTTTGGATTTCTGTTAATTGATATTTTTATTTTATATTTGCACCCTTTCCTATTTTGTACTGCAACTGCTGCACGATGATTTCCCTCAGGATAAATACTGTTCTATCTTATCTTAAGTACAATTTTGAGGTACTTTCCATTTTATTTTATTTTATGCAACTTTATACTTCTACTCCACCACATCTCAGAGGGCAATATTGTACTTTTTACTGAACTACATTTATCTGACTGCTTTAGTTATTTTGCAGATTCAGATTTTTTATACAAAATGTAATCAACAAATACATTATGTTTTATTACAGATTTATCTGAAAAAGTAGCTCCATCTTTACCAGCTGCAACATTAAAGTGATGAACACATGAATGCATCACTAATTATAATCCAGTAATATAATATATATTCTTCTGAAATGGGCCATTCTGCATAATGAGAAAAAAAGTAAATTTCGTTGCTAGAATCAGAATCAGAATTGGATTTATTGTCACATACAAGGAATTTGCTTTGGTATTATGGTGCATAAATAAGCATAGAAAATAAAAATATATACATCTTCTTTCATATATACATCATACAGCAAGCACTGTAAAAAAGCAAGTCAAGAATACAAATATAAAATAGAGAATTTAACAATAAAAATGGAAAAAATATTATAAAATAGAATAAGATAAAGTAAGAAAGAACTCTACAATACATCTTTTATGAAAATGAAGAGCTGTACTATTGTGACTGAGCTAACGGTTAGCTCGCTAGCTACAGCAGGTCACCACTAGCCCTGCAAGTAGTCACAGGCACCAAGCTTCCACCTATTTCGAGTGGACGAGCAGATGTCACTGTGGTTGTCGTGGTTGTGAATGCACATGGTTATTTAGTGTTTGCTGACGTATTTCTGTCTCATATATCTGGACTGTAACTCTGGACTCATAATATCTAAATCTGCAGTTTGAACATTAAGTATCATTTCACTCCACAAGTACAGATACAAACACATCATGTCCTTTGTGATAAGCCTCACAAAGTGGACTAGGTCACATCAGCCATATGTAATCTCTAACCTACAGTATGTTACATGATGGCCAGCCTGATACAGACAGACCGTCAGTATGATAATAAGTTCAGCATGATAATACGACACTGCAGAACCTGATGGGTAAATCTCCACATTGGGCATCACTATCATTTGACAACCTTTTATCTATCAGCACTATTCAGAACCACACAGCCATCTCTCTGGAACAATTTATCACATGTTTCAACCCTCTTTTATGTGGAGCACATGCCTGATCATTCACCTTAACTCCTTCCTCATTACCAATACAAATATATACACACTTGTAGTTGAGTGTTTCCCAGCTGATGGAAGAGGAAGTCCTGATACCCGACAATAAAACTACACACAACTAGCAGACAGGCTTCAGGCTTTGTTTTTATTTACAGTACAGTAAACCCATATCTTTTCCTGTTGGAGGAGATCATATAGAACGTTACAAATAGCCTAATGAAGATGTTTTATAAAGTGGAGAAAACAAATAATGTGATTATGTGAGTGTCGTATCTCCTCAGACTGATGTGTTCCTGCCTGTCACTCTTCCCGTGCTGTGACATGTGATAACGGACAGACCGGATCAGGACGTCACTCAGAGCCACACAGTCTGGGCATGTGGGAGAAACGGGTCACAGACATGAACTAATCACAAAGTCCTTGCCTCACATGTTGGTGTTTCAGCATGCCAACGGTGAGCACATCAAAGATAAATCTGTTGCATAATGCTTGTCAAAGTTCAGATCCCATCAGACAACAGAGACTCTTAAACACGAGCAGAGGCTTTGCTCTTATTCAATCCTAGTACCTGTTTTCAGCACAAGTCCTCCAAATGAAACCACAAAATACGTAGTTTGTAACTGCAAGTGTTTTCTAATGTGATGCCTCTGTCAGCAGTACGACATCATGGTAACTATTAGTCATTTAGACCCCCCCAAAAAAAAGAAAAAAAAAAAAGGGCCCAGGTTTAAAAATACTGCAATTACCCTTTAAGAGACTTTGCTGAATTTGACTCATTCAGGCCTCACAGAAAAATAAGAGAGATGCACGAGGCCCAATGTTATCTCCTCTTGTAAAGATGGAAACATTTTGAGAGTGTAAAATTAAGCTTTCATTTCCATTTTATTTCATTTCATTAGAGATGTCTGGCAGAAGTTATGAAAGCAGCAGATAAAAGACAAAGTGACAAACTGGTGACACGCAGTAATCATCTGTGTGTTTACATCCTCACTAATCTTAAAACAGCAAACACTTCATCACAATCTGCTGTGCGCTTGTTTCATTGTCATATTCACTCCAACACTGGGCAACACAGCAGAGATCAGGAGGCCGAGCTCATTCCTCTGCCTCCTGCAGCTACAGGACACAAGCAAACATTAGACACACACACATCCCTGCCTCACTGAGCTTGGATCAATGACAGCGAGGTTAACTAGGTTAACATGCACTGACTCAGCCCACACTGAGTCATATGGAGATTACTCCACAGCAGTGTCACCACAGCTGGACTCCAGATGTTTTACAGAAAGTAGACGTTCAAACATCGGGGGTGTTCAGCCCCTCTGACTGGACCCAGCCAGTGGACATGTATGCATAAGGGGGACATCAGAACTGGGGCCAAGACATCAGGGCATGATGGGAAACACCGGGCTGTCCCCTGATCTGAAAGCTGATTGGCTCACATGCTTCACCAGAAACACCCTGTTTTTTTTAGAAAGTCCTCATTTTCTGTTTAATTGTAAAGAAAATTAAAGTCTGTATTTTGTGCAGTGAAGGTTTAAACTGTTGACAGATGGATGTTGTGTTCTTGTTCTGCCAGAGAAGCAGAATATGTTTAATGTTTAATAACAGAACCTCAAAGCTTTAGAACTATTGTGAAGCGACACAAAACCTTTGGTAATGTCTGGATCATTAGAACATCTTGTTGAGTCTAATTATGTCACTGAGGGAAACTTCTGTCTTTTCCTCCTCCTGTCTAGCTGTTGTATGTGGCGGTGAGAACTTTTTGACTATTGATTATTATTACTGAATTATTTTGAAATGCCTTTAGATGAATTTTCTATGTAGACTTATTCACCAAATATGAGGTGATATTATTGTCACAATATGTAATGATATACAGCAATAAAATACCCTATGTATCACACAGTGCAATCATATAACAACAATTGTTGGTGACTGAGTAAAAGTTGGATAGATTACTGTATCTGAATAACTAACATTTCATTCAAATGTTTTATGTTTTATATGTTTGGATCTTATCTAAATGTATACAAAGTGTTTGGCAATAATCTTTGAATCTTTGTTAAACCTTTGAAAGAGCACTCTCTTCTCTGTATTTTAATTATAACTGTGACATCTTTAAACAGACAGAAATATATGAAAAGTAGGAAAATGTGTCTAAAACATTAAACATCCACCTTGTAGGACCTCAAATGTCTTTTGTGTTTGTTACATTTGTGAGAATAAAGTCTGTCATTATATTACACCTCATAAAACCATCATTCACATCAGGTAACAGTAACTGGTAAAGTAAAATGATTTCACATTTCAGTTCAGTTTATGAGTTATGGAACAACAGAATCAGAGTACAGCTGCTACAGTAAAGCATAGAAATACTAACATTCATACATTTACAGTTTCTGCATAAACTACATCAGCCAATCATCAGTCGCTGGTGATGACCAGTGTGTTAAAGTGTTCCCTCACAAGTAGATCTGCACCACTGCCAGCAGGTGTTTGGTGACTTCTTAGAGTTAGAACAAAACACAGTTCTGCTACACTGCTGCAGGTCTAATAAGAGGGCACAAAGCTGAGCAGGTGTTTGGTGGTTGGCCAGTTTCTCCCACTGGCCGAATCAAACATGAACAGATAAGGAACCTCAGTCCAACACTACAGACATTATACAGGGACTGAGTACACCGTAGTCACTGTGAGGAGCGAAATGTGAAATAGTAGACTGTCTGTTCCTGGTAAACTGTTATCACTGTCACAAACTGGCCCCGGGAAAAAGGAGGGAGTCCTTTGCAAACTTAAAACAAATGCACACAGAACAAACAGTGCATGGACGTGTGTCAGTGGACATCAGCTGTAGGAAGAGCGCGACAGAGTGAGGCCCAGGTGAACTAGATCAGCTGACGACCCTCCCATGGCAGCCAATAGACCCCTTTCTCACGGCAGACACTTTGGAAAGCACAGGTGGAATTAATAACATTAATGATGGCTGCATTCCATTTAGAGAGCCAGTTCCAGGGCTCTGGTATTGTGCATGCTCACTCAATGACATGGCTTACTGGGACACTTAATGGAATGGAGCCAGCTCAAGGTGCCAGTTTGTGCTCTGCATGATGGGGCCTTGTGTGATGGCAGATGCTGTCAGCTGTTGATGCTTTCAGATGATGTGTTATTGGTCCAGGTTGAGTGCTGGCTGTTAGCTTGTCATTGTGTTTGCAGCTGCTGTGCTGCAGATACGACCCTGCTGATACGGCAGCAGGAAAAAGAGCATGCAGCAGCCTTGACAGAGAGATAGGATTCTCTGTGAACTCCTGTAGTCCGAGGCAGGTGGACCTGTTGAAGGTCTAATCAAATAACAGGCTTTGTACATGGAAAAGCAGGCTGGCATATTGTGCTTGCTTTGTGCATGCACAGCAAAAATGTGTGTGACTGTAAAATCAAGAGGGTTATAGTCTCAGAGCTAATTTAACATTCTCTGAAGCAGAGATGTGTGAGCATAAAATTTCTAAATGTTAAAATCATTTAGTAACTTATAAGTGCTGCACTTAGAATGAAAGGGGGCCCCAGGGTTTGGCCCCTATTGGCCTGCACCATGCCACCCACCTATAACCCTCTGTGCATTGTGTATGTACGCTGTCAAGTTCCCAGGAATATAGAAATATGTACAAAAAAAATGAGCACCGGGCCACAAAATAAGCCAATAATGAATTAGTTCAAAGTTTACAATTATCTAACAAATTAGCTGTGACGTATGAGCAAGGTAAACTTCATAGCCTTTTTCCATAAGAACTATTTTTATTTGCTAGCCAGTTAGCTAGCTAAATATTCGTCTCAATTCTTAAAATGTATATGCCTCCTTTTGGAAGAAGAAAATGTAATACCACCCACCCGCTGTAAACCGGGTTTTAACTCATCCAGCATTAATAACACGGGGTGACAAAGTTAAATATTTTATTGAAATATTAAACTAGTTTCCTTTCAGTTTTTTTATACGTTTCTGTTGTGCAAATGATAAATGCATGTTTAATTTTGTTTTTAGACAAAAAGTATTGTTTGCCTTATCAACAGTGAATTGGTTTCTTTTAATCATAACCACGATCTTTCCCCAACCTTAACCAACACGTTTTAGTTGCCTAAGCCTAACCACACCTTAACCAGAACGGCAAAGCTAGCCTGCTCGCTAGCACAGAGGTAGCCAGATAGCAGGCTTAATAGTTAGCTCGGCAGATCAGAAAACACTCACATGGGTTGTTGAAGAGGGAAGTGACAAGTAACTTATTTTCTCCATTAGGTTGGAGGACTTATATCCCATCCTTACACATTTTACATCCACATATTGCATGCGGTGCGATGTGCATGAAAGGTATATTTGTACATTTTTCTACAAGACTTCCTATAAATAACTGGTTCAGAAAAAGAGCAGCTGATGGCAGAAGATGGAAATGTTGCTGCACAAAGTCTAAATCAACAGTTTCTGACTGCTGACGCTGCCGAAGAAAGTGACAGTATAGTTACAGTAAGGTTGTCAAAACTATAATGTGTGCAAAATGTTACCAGTCTAACATTTAGTCGTTTGGGCAACAACGACAGCAACAGCTCACTCATGGCCATGAGAATCACATGTGAGTGGGGGCTTTGTAAGAATAGCTCCGCATGGGAAGAGATGGGAGTGAATAACACTATCTGGCTGTGACGCAAGCAGCCACAAGGAGAAAGCTCTCCCCTCTGGCCTTATCAAGCTGACTGGGACCAGCTGTTACTATGTTCAAAATCATAAGGCCAAAAATACCTTCCGGCCTGAGGAGAGCAGCAAAAGAAATCTATCTACCTATATAATACATTATTATAAAGCTGCGTAGAGACTAGCTGGTGAACATTAGAGCTAAAGGGAGAAAGAGGCTGCAGAGCTTCCTGTCCAACAAGCTTCACCAGTCTGATGTTAGAGCAGCCTGGATGAAGCCTTAGAGGTAACATTCATTGCACCTTCTCATGAATCGTTTTGCTGAGACTGCAAGGTACACTTAGCCACATATATGTGTCTCAATCACAAATCGGATTGCATTGTGTCTTTGTTTTCTTGCTACATGTAAATCAGGGCTGGACCTCCTCCAGTCCAGATAGAGGTGGTGATGCACCTGAAGCTGTTTGGTAACTGACAAAAACACCACAAGAAGAAGAACTTCTGCACTTTAGTTGCAACCATAGACATATATACGTAGACGCCGCATTGTTCTCTGAATCGTATGTCAACGTTGCCATATTGGAAAGGGCAATTTTAAATGAAGCAAACGTAAACACACAAACACATAACACATAAACACTGAGCACATTTGCTATGGCACAGGTGTTTTTTCATGTTAGACTTAAACACTGAATGTGATGGACAGGTTTTGATAGAGGCGGGACTAGTACCGGTATTCAGTTTTAGAATATAGCCTAACTATCGACATTGCAAGCAACTGGAGACAAAACATTTTTTTCTTCTCCACGTAGATCATAAACCCATAAATATAAAAAGGAGTCATTGCAATCGGTTGAGAGATGTAAACGTTATAGTGTTTTTTATCCAGAAAAACCACAGCTCCCCCATTTACTTGTATTTGTTTATGGGGCAGACTGAAGAATCAGCTGTGCCACCTGTGCCCTGCAGTCTAAGCTGTGTCTCCTAAAATCCAGGCAATATCCTGTCCAAAATCTGCTGTGCACCAACACCGCTCCGGGCAGGCGTTAGCAGATGCTAGGCAGTGCTGTTACATTCCAGCTGAGAATATGAGTTAACTGCTCACACCAGAGAACAACATTAAGTACCTCTGAACTCAGGTACACTCGCAAAAATTCAATACATGTTTCTGTCCAGAATGAGGGCTAGTACTGATTAGTTAGTACAGCATCTCTCCTCTAAATCAGCAAACTTTCAAGCTTTCAGCTTATCTTAGCATAAAGCTTGGAAACAGGAGGAAACAACTAGCTCCATCTACCAAAACCAGTGTAAAATGTAAAATGACACTGACTGTTGACCGGGAGCTTAAAGTCTTGTTGTCACCGTGAGGTTGCCAGGCAACTCCTGGCCAAGAAATAACCTGTTGTTTTTACATGAAGTTCACAGCATCACCTGGGTAGAGGTCAAAGGTCATTAACCAGGACTCAGTGGATGACCTGGAGGATTCACATCTGATACCAGAGACCATCTTTTCCATCTCCCCCCATACACAACCACCTGTTATCACGTGACTGAAGTTCCATACTTGGGTCATGTGATGACAACTGAGGAAACTTCATCCGCTGAGAAAAGGAAAAAGAAAAGAATCCGCTAGTAGGGCCACTTTGAATTAGCATGTATTTTGTTAAACTACATATACTGTATGTAGGTTTATGAGGTTTTTTACATTGCACATTGCATACTAGTATTTAGTGTAGATGAATCCTCTTTTCTCCTCAATAAAAACTAAGACTTTGTTTGATTTTACTCACTGATCACAGAATAATGCTTATTAAGCATAGAAGCTTATATATAATCAGTGTTATCAGGCTGCTCTCTCTGAGACGGCCTTCAGAACTTTTGGAAAGGTCTTGGAAAGAGATGATAACTTCAGTCATGTCAAAGTAAAATGAGTCAGCTGTTTGTGATGGCACTGAAGCTGAACGTCAAAACAAAAAGATCAAGTTGTGCTGAATGTTATACTGTTATAAAATCTTATGAAATTCAAAGCAACTCTGTGGTATGGTCAAACTGCAGTGGCTTCAAATCAAGTCAGAACAACATGAACATCACAAAGAGTTTACATTTTACATTTTAATATTTATTATAGTCAGATGTTGTCATGAGGGAATAAATAATGAAAGCATTCGCAGTCTTTTACAAAAAACATGTCATACACACAATTTGAAATAATAAACACACCATACTTGATAATCTTAGACTGAGGAAAAATAAACATTAGTACAACTGAAGTAGACAGTAGTCTAGTAGTAACAACAAGTTCTATCAGACCCATTCAATAAGTACACAAACGTCTTCAGTAGATTCGGCCCTGCTAATGTCTGTACCCAACACACACGGTAAAGCTACTAGATACTGTAATTCAGTCCAAAGTGCTATAACAAAATATCAAAATGCATGTGAACAGATGCAGTGTACTGTATCCACACTACACCGGCTCAGCAGGTTTGTCACATATATCATAAATACATGATAATTAGCGTGTTAAACAGGACTAATGAGAAAATATTGTTAGCTACAGTGGCTAACAAGCTAACATCTCAGTGACGTAACACTTTGTCAAAAATAGCACAGAAATTAAGCTAAGTACACACATTATCAACTGATTTGACACGATCTTTAAATACAGTGGAAACACAAGGAAGAACCTAGCACCAAAACTTCACTAGGGCCTTGAAGGTCCAGGTTCTTAGGAGCCTCACTGCAGTGAAAAAGGGCTAGTAGAGAGCTGGATTGAAACCGGCGTTACCAGGTTCTGTTCAAGAAGTAAGACAAGTAAGACTTTCTTACAATCATTTGTGGCATTTGTAAAAAGGCAAATTAATCAAAATCAAAAGCACGTGATTTGGTAAACTCTATTTGTTGTTGTTTGTTTAACATTTAGCAGCCTTTAACAAACACCATTTCCCACAAGCCCAAGACCACCATGGGTTAAACATCACCAGATTGATAGATTGAGGCCAGGAAGTAGTGAGCTATCAGGATGGACTTTCTAGTCCAGACGTGGCTGTTACAGTTAGTGTCCAGTGTGTTTAAAGAGTCGGTCTTGACCTGCTCTATATGAAAAAGTGTCCTAAGATAACTTCATTATGATATGGCACTATATAAATAAAACTGAATTGAATTGAATTTAAAGCTGAAAACACTGACACTTTGTTCCAGATCAAAGAAAGGCTCAGTGAGAGACTCCATTGACTTCCAAAGCAGCGGCTAGCCCAGAGGTGGTGTCAGGATTTCAGGTGTCTATTTTCTCCTAGAGCTCAGGACCTCCAAAATGGCTGCGAGTGGGTGTGTTATGTCACCTGGCAAATCTTTGTTTCCCTCCAAATCTGTGTGCGATTTTCGACCACTGTGATCCCTACTTAGCAGAGAAGTTCATATTACACCCAGTCAGCATCAGTCTTTCCAACCTGATGGATCCAAACCATAAATATTCAGCTTTTAATGAGGTCAAAGGTCATGATTCAGATCTCATCATAATTTTAAGGGGGGTCCCAGAGGCTGTGGGAGGGCTACTGGTTGTTTTAATCCTCCTGCGTGATGTTGAAACTTTGCTTTTCCTTCGATGAGAAGACTGTTTCTTTCTGTAAGCTTCCCTCTTTGTACTGTTCGGAGCCCCCAGGTGCTCCAAAAGTCTGCTCTGAAATACTGATTGGAACTGCTGTGCCTGCAACACAAAGATAAGAATAAGGACTTGATTCAAGGACATGCAGCTTGGCTGTAGCAGATAACCTTGGCCCTGCGCTGATCAGCTAGGATTTATCACAAATATCAACTTTATTACGGTGTACTTTTGGTTTCTGCTTCGGGTATTGAAGTCACTATTCTCACGTTTGATTTGTTTCCACCTTATATTTGTTTGCAGGACATCTTCTCCGAGAGAATGGATTCAAATCTGCACTCAGTAAATATTTTGGTGGAATGACATTCTTACACCAACGTAGAAATTAATACTTTTTGTTTCTGGTGGTTGTTGCCGTATGCTAAGTGGACAATGTTAACTTTAGACAGCAGTAGACAGAATATTCTTAACTCAAGAGTTCGGTTTAGTTGTCGTGACGCCGAGCTCCAGTCATGTGATAACAGGTGGTCGTGTAACCCTGGACTTTGTTCAAGGATGGTCTTTGGCACTGGATGTCAATGGCCTCCTTGTAGAGGTCTACACGGGTCCACATGGGTCCTAGTAACAGAGACCAAAGTTGGGCTGGGTCCAAAGTCGAGTTGGTTAGGGTCCTGTTGTATTGCTGTGGGTCTCTCTTGGATCAGGTCTAATTATCTTAATCGGACTGGGTCTGACTGTCCTCAGGCTCCTTTCAAATTGAGATTTGTTTGAAAATTAATTCATGCAGGTCGGGTTTGGGGAGGACTTCCATGCATCTGTTTCAAATTGGGTCCAACATTTTGCCCCCATGAGGACCTTTACCTCCTTGATCTTCATCATCCAGCGACTCCCCGACACTAAACACCACCCTTGATCAGAGACAGGGGTTACATCCTCCCGCCACCCACCCTACACAACCACCTGTTATAATGAGACCAAAGAACTGAGCCAACTCCAGTAGCTGTTGAGGACCATGACATGTGTTTGACAGCCCTAGTAAGCTAGTAAGTGAACCTTGAGTTAAGACTATTTTGTCCAGCTACGATTCCAAAGATGAAGAATGAACGTTCATGCTCAAGCAGCAGAGGCAAAGAAGGCAAGGCAGATTTATTTATATAGCACATTTCAAACACAGAGGCAATTCAAAGTCCTTTACATAGGCAAAGAAAAACATTAGAATGACATTCAAAACAATAAGAATAAAATCAATATTTAATTAGAGGTATAGAGGTCGTACCATGTCTAGCTGTGTGGTGGTGTGCGGTGCTGTGGTTGTGGCTGGGTGAGCTGTGGTGTGCTGCTGGCTCTTTGGTTTGGCGCAGTACATCTCCAGGTGCTGAAGTTCACAGCCAGACGGCCGACAGCACTGGTCCACTATCCCCTTCCCTCTGGGCCGAGCACCGTAACCAGACCACGTGCCTTTACCTGCAGAGAGAGCAATGTCCAACATGAGATTTTTGTCTTTCTTTTAATCCTCAATATCTTTCTTACTTTAAAAAAAGGAAAACTGGCCAACTGGACAAGTGCAGAGTTTGTCCTGAAGGTGGTGCTAGAGGGGAGACCTTTGGGACATTTAACGTGCTCCTCTGGGGAGCATGACTGTGATCAGAAAATGTAATAACAATCCATCCATTAAATTTCAAGATACTACATTGTCATAGTCCAGGGGGAAATGTATTCCTGATGGTGGCAGTAAAGGACAGTTTAAAAGGTTATTAAAACCATTAGGACTCATCCTTTGGGAGCCATGAATAAGAAAAGACAATTTCACATCAATCTGGTTAGTAGTTGTGAACATATCTTCCTCTGAACAAGTGTCAGATGGACAAAGACTGCCACTGTTAGTGTGAAAACCTGTTTGAATGTGTACTTCATACAAGATCTGACTCACACCACAGGTTTCTCATATAGAAGGTTAGTACTGTTGTGTTTTGCTAGCAGGGGGCTCTATGGATAGCAATGTTGATCATTGAACCACTTTGGTCCAGAACTTTGTTTTATGACCAAATACCTGCAGAACTACTGGCATTCCCATCAGCCTTAGCTGCGCTCTTTGTTTACTGCTAATTAGCTAATGTTAGCATGCTAACACCCTAAATTAAGAAGGTGAATATGGTAAACATAATGCTAAACTTCAGCATGTCAACAATGTGTCAATGTGCATACAAATGTTAGCATTTAGCTGAAAGCACTAAACTACCATATATGAAATATTTAGTATTAATAAGTGTAATCTTGTTTGAAATCTGTATGAAATGGGCCACAATCCTGCATCACAGTGTGAATTGTCTATTTTGCTCTGTGTGTCTTCTGAGTGAAGGCTCTCTGCTGTTTCTCCCCTTCTGCACCTTTCTTTGTTATTAGTGTGAAAGCTGTGCTGGTCTCAGATAACAAGTGTTTTAACAATAAAGCTATCACACACTGAGGCACGGTGTCCTGGTGAGTACGCTGCCATTTTGGACTGCCACCACTCTGATAGCAGATGGAGAAGGTGGCCTTGGTCAGAATAGGGGAAAGGTAATCAGGACCTGTGGGTAATTCTCTGTGTGCAGTGGGAGATATTAGATTCTAATAAGAAGAAACATTTCAAATTAAATGCTGCAACTTGCTGTGAAGTGTTTGGCCCCCCTCTGTACCAGTCAGTTCATTTACATGTGACACATTAGCATCTAATGACAAACCACTATTGTATAAAACAGTGGAGTCAAATTCTGATATTATACTGCATTAAAGGTGGAGTTTGTCCGCTTGCTGCTGAGACCTACAGGACAGAAGAGTAGTGTTGTGGCTAGTCTTGATGTAAATAAATTAACAGGATGTGTTTTGTTGTTGCTGATAACTTGCTCAGAGTTACTGCCGTGTTTTCATGTGGACGCAATGACCATGACCATATCTGCGTTATACACCTCTGCTATTACAAGTGTTAACAAACAGGGCAGAATAACCTTCATAGCTGTTGAGCCTATCGGCCTTATGTATGATTATTCAAATCTGCAGTAGAAGAAATATAATCAGTCTGCATTGCTGTCATAACAAGATCTACCAATTTATGCTAATGTTTTTAATCATTTCTGCCCTCCGTCTGCTAGTAGCAGAGCCTGCTACATAGCTTTCTGGGCCATATTGCATAATTTAAAAATAAAATGGAGGTTGTGCACGCAATGGGAGGAAGCCCAGATATAATAAAGTTGGTTTGAAGTGTGTATGACAAAAAAAGTAAAATCTGTTGACAACAAAAGCTTTTTTGTCCATTTTGCATGCACTTTTAAGACGGTCTCTAACTTCAGCTTGCTAGCTTCAATATTGGATAGTGTCCAAATGTGTTCAGAACTCATTATCTGTTTATATCTGAAGAATGTAGAATCAGGTTCCAGAGGATGAATCCTAATGATGCTGGTGACCTCCTGACCTTTCTATTACTGCCACAATAAGGCCAAAGTTTCCACTTGTATACAAGGAAATTCTAAATTTCACAGGCAGCTTAGATAGTGGATAACATGAATATAGACTTACCTAAATAGATTCCACGGTCCCCACACACAAATATGAGGTCGCTGAGGAGATCAGATCCACAGCGGAGTCTAGCTGCCTCTGAGGAGAGGGGCCAGCCTGCGAGACACATGATGGAGTAGACCATACATACCCGAACACACAACACCTGGAGACGAGGGGAAAAACTTTAACACAAAGCCTGAAACATACAAAAGGTTTGATGGTTTTTCTGTCAAAGCATGTGATCAAAACATAATTAAATCCCTGTCCTCAGGGTGCCTTGGAGGCCCGGGGGGTTTAAGGTGCCAACCATCAACCCTAACTTCCCTGGATCCCTTGGTGCATGCTGTTGGCTGTCTAATAAAGGCATAAAAAGCCAAATAATGCCTCTAAAAATTCATAACGACTTTCCTTCTTCACCTGTTAGATGAGGGTAGAGAAACTCTGACGCACAAGTGACTTGCATCATTATTATTATTATTGTCAACTTCCTGTATACTGGCCGATGTTTTATTAAAGGGCTTTTGTTTAGTGTGCAGGCGTCTCAGGGAGAGTCAAGGACCTCGCTACCATTGAGAACACGTAGGTTACATACTTTGTATTGTTTCAGGGACTTTGGAGGACACGTAAATTACACGTGGTGAATTTTTATCTCAATTGTGAGACATCATTTTCGGCCATATTAAGAGGTTAAAAACATTAAAATAAGATAATTAAGTTTAAATCAAATAAAAACTAAATAAAAAATGTTTGTAATAAATGAAATTGCTACATTGTTGATGTGAAATATGACAGGTGAGAAAACTGTCACGACTCCATCCACTGAGGACAGTGAGATGTGGTTGAAAGCTTGAAAGTTGCTGCCCTAATTTGTTTTGTATTACAAATATATCAATTATAATATATCTGTCTTATAAATGTCCCCCACCAGCACGTCAAGTGACGCCAGGTCAATGCATTTTGATTATTGATTCTCCATGAAATCTAAAGTCCTGTCCTTAAACTGCTGGTTTCGTCTGATAAACTGTTCAAAATCTGCTCAGTTTACAAAAAGATGAACTCATGCTCTATTTCACGGCTCCATCACTTCTCAATAATTTCCAAGCAGGTTTTGTGGAAAGAGCTATGTTTTGGTACTAATAATAGGCCAAATAAAGACAAAGTTCTGAGACAGTTCTCAGAGTTTTTAATCATTTGTTGAATTCCAGGAGAATTTCCTGCATTTAAATCCAAATAAATGTTCATTTATCATTGATGTAGTGTGAACTTTATTCTCCATTTACAGTATGTTGAATTGTATGTTTGTCTGACCTGCTGTGCACTAGAGGTAATTAACAGTATACCAATTCAAATGTTCCTCCATATTCCCTACTGTAAGAACCAAATGACGACAAAGAACCTTCCTGTGAATTCACAGTTACAAATCAGTTCCTTTCTTACAGGAAACTATTAGACCCATAAAATAACCAGAAAGGACACAGAGAGGAGCAGGGAATCTTCAGCAGAAACCAACTGGTCTAAATAAATACCAACAAATCATTTATTTCCTGCACTACGACGCTGCATCAGTTCAGGTAACGGAGTGAAACAAACTCTTACCTTCAGTGTCTGTGGTCTGGCAGAAGGGCAGCATGAGGAGTACATCCTGTCTGTGTGGACCGACCTCAGGAGGCATGCAGTCTTATAGTCAGGCAGCAGGAGGGGAGGACCACAGTGCCCAGGTTTCCTCCCTCCACCCCCTCCTCTCACTGCTCTCATCTCATCCGGAGCTCATATCAGATGATTTAATGTGCTGTAACTGGGGATGAACTTGTTCCTACCATGTTTGTTAACAGGACATTCATCACAGTCACAAACATGATGTCCACTTCTGAAGGCAACTTTTAACAAGTGCATACACAGTTTATAAGCTCCACCTAATTAAAAACAGTCCTGCAGTTCAAGGTTGTAATGTTCAGTTTGTGTTGGACTGTTTAAGACAGATGTTGATTCAACTGTTGGGTCATTTCGGGGGATGCAGTTTGTGGTGTTTCTATTATTTTGTTCATCCCATCACTATCAATGAAGAGAACAACTTCATCAATTTGATAACACAAGGACAGCATTTAGAAAGAACTAAACGCTCCAGTGTCAATGTTTTTATGCCAAGAAGTCCTTCAAATGCCCACAAAATGGAAAGAGGAATATCTGCATTTCCGTCTGCCGAAGAAGACCATGTGATATGATCAAAAGCTCCAGGACAGCTACTAAATGAAACTTAGCATATGTGGTGAGATTATTTTGTCAAATGCAACTGATATATTCCAAACAAATGTGCAATTGATCAGATTATCAAACACAGTGAACTTGGTGAAGTCCTGTCCACACACTTATGTCTTTATTGCAAACAGATATCTGCAGTAACAGAAATATATCCCATGACATGTCAATAACAAACACTCGGCCAGAAGTGTTAAATTTAAGCAAGAGCACTGATAGAAACTCGTCGACAAGTTGTATGTATGGGAGTGAAGGGAGCAGCTGTTCAGGCTCTTTGATAGAAAGTCAGCACGGTACAACACTCATAATTCAAACTCTGATACTCTCAAGTCAGCCAATAATGGAAACAAATGGGGTCCTGCAACAAAACAGAACATAAATGACAGAGGAAAAGTTACATTAATCTACATATAATCTTCCTATTAAGACAGTCAGAGAATAGTCATGAGCCCAAAATAATGGTTTGCTTTCTCTGGCTTCAAAAGCAAATGATCACCACAATAACACAACAGGGGGAGCTGTGTGACATCTGATAAAAGCCTAACAAGCACTCTATTTGAAGCATACTAACCCTTTAACAATGTCCAGGTTTCTAGAGGAGTTTCCTCAACAGTCTGAAGATGTTAAACTCTTTCTAATGAGCTTTACGAGAGTTTCACTGAAGCATTACTGCTGTTGCCTCTGACAGAGCTGTCCTGATTAGGAGGACAGGTTTTTGAGAGCTGCTTCTCTCTCTTTGAGTTTGGCCTTCATTCGAGCGATCTTCTCCTCTTGTTTCAGCTCCTCATACTGTTGGGATGTGGAGTCACAAGCTGCACCCTGAGACTCTCTCCTGGTCCAGCTCTGGTTGCTACTTTGCTCTACCATGTGGTCAGGTTCACCACTGTCAGTTTGTATATTACTGCCCATGTCATTGTTTTGATTGGTGCTCTCAGCTTCTTCACCTCCCAGGTCAAGCATCTCACTGTCACTGTTGGCCACCTCCTCCTGCTGAAACCAAGATGGCCCCGGGCCTGCTGCTTTCTCTGAAGCCCGCTCACCTCCAGCATCCTTATGACGCTGGCTGTCTGTGCACTGAGGGACAGAAGGTGCAGTCTTGGATGAGGATCCACCCCTTCCTTGGGGCGTAACTTCCTTTCTGTTTTCACTGTGTGTTAATTTACATGCAGTATGTTTCTTCGTGGGCCTGCTGCTGTTCAGCAGCTCCTGAAGGACAAACAAAGTAGCATTACACAAGACTCATTTTATTTGTTGGGATTCATAGCAATGGCACATGATACACCAAATATTCACAGTCTGCAGCAATGGCTTACAACAAAAAGGTACGTGAAAGCAGACAACTGCCATAGTTTCAACAAACATTTCCTGCACTGATGTTTCACAGAAAAAGCCTTCCAGTGGCTCAAGGGGCGTAATCCATTCTGTTCCTGGTAGGCCTTTAATTTGAAACATCACCAGAAAGGAGGCCAACCAACACCAAGCCTTCTGCCCATAATATGGGTGTAGTTTTCAATTCAGATCTGAATCTCAATAACCAAGTTATTCAGTCTTGTTTTCACCGTATTTCAGGTATCTATAAAATCAAACCATGTCTGTCTGCCACTGACTTGGAGAAAGTTATTCATGCCTCTATTTAAAAATAAAGTTACAAATTCTATTAGTTAGTCTAATAAGGCATTAAATGAATTGGCTCCAGGCTATATTTCTGACCTACTAAGCCCTTACACAAATGGGCACCAACATCGATCAACAGGAAAAGTTCTTGAGATTTGCTACCAAGTGGGCATGACACCTGAACTGTGGAATGAACCATCATTTACGATCCTCACCACTGCTTCCATCTTATACGTTCAATACATCACATAAGACACATCTTTTTAAGATGGCTTTTATTTCTTTGTTAAAGCATTATGTAACTATGTTTAGAAAAGTTCTATACAAAGTTGTCATCATTATTAATATTCTTCTCACCTGATCTGTGGTGGACTGCTTATGCGTTTTTGAGAGAAGATCGTTTGTCTGTTTTGGGGTGATTTGGGGCAAAGTGACATGCAATCTCTTCCCTTGTAGTTTGTCTGCAGGTTCACCAGAAGCCTGGGGGGACTGGCGCTGCGGGAGGACAACAAGTCACAGATAAATGTTACTGCGCACAAAATCTTTACAGTCAAACATCTGACTAAACTTTATATCGTCAAAATTGTCTAAAATACCATTTTCAATAAGCAAGGTAAAAGTCCGGTCCCACTAGCACCCCCTTGAGGTTGAAGCGTTAATTGCACCACACAAATTGAAAGTGTAGCACAGTACAAACAACACACTGATGAGTCAGTTATTATTAGAGCCTAAGTAGTGGAGCTAAAAGTATAAAGTTTGTCCAGAGGATGGTGCTAGAAGAAAGGTCATGGACTCAAATTAAAAGGGTTCATCCTCTGAGGAGCATGAATGTGCTCAGTAAATTTCAGGGTCATTTGCCTAATAGATTGGTGCTGTGCTGTCACCCTAGTTACATAGCTATAGTGCTGTCAACTGGTCCACTACTTCAGTCCAGACGGAAACATCTCACAGTGAATTGACTCCAAATCTACTAGTTGGATTGGCACTAAATGTTGTACAGATATTCATGGTTCCCAGACGGTAAATCCCATCCAGCCTAATCTATCGCCACCGTGAGGTTCACACATTCATGTTCCCCTCAGGATGAGTTTGAAAATAACATCAGTGCTCCTCTGACTTTTCATCTAGTGCTACCATCAGGTCAACATTTTTATGTGTCCAATACTTTGGTTTCCATCAGCTGTACTTTGTGTTATGTGCTAACTAAGATAGTGAAGGTGGTAAACATTATGCCAGCTCTTGGAGAGTCTTGCTTCACTTCCAAGCCTAAAGCTATACTTGTCAATTGAACTGCCATGTTTTTCCAGTTTTAATTTTTGTTTTTTTACTGGTTTGTTGCTGTGACTTGAATGTAATCACCTCGAGAGGCAATAAAGATCTGATACTAATCACCATCTGAAATGTAAAGTTACCTTGTTCTTTCTTTTAGATCTCAAGCCTGATGTTGAAGGCATGGAAGACTGGGCAGCTGGCTGCGGTTCACGTGTCTCTCGTCGACTCTGGCTTCGATTAGGCTTCCTGATGGACAGGTAAATGCGTCCGTGGTAGATGACAACAGCGTCTTTGTAGGTCTGTGGCGCCGAGCCCGGAGGTAACAGGGAGGTGTGAGATGTGTGTGCCGTGACCTTTTGCTCTGGCATGGTGTCCTTCAGCACCCTGTAAGCTGTGTGATTGGAAGAGACAAAAGACATGCGGAAGGGACCCGATGCAGCCCGAACCTGTTTGCCCAGCAGTGTGGACATGTTCTCCATCACACCGTTTCCTGTTTGGGAGGCCGGTTTCTGGCCTTTCCTCCGTATGACTGCTGGACAAATCCATATGCCTTCTGGAGAGCCTGCAAGCCTGCTGGAGCCCTCAGAGTCAGACAGGGGGAGGCCCATCCGTCTGAGCACTGACTTTGGTAAGCTCCACAGAGGGATGCTTTTCACCTCAGCCTCCACTGGGATGTAGATTTCCAGTCTGTTGAGGACCTCCATGCTCTTTGTATTTCCCTGTGTACAAATAAAGAGTTTTATCAGGAAGTGTGCCAACTCCATAACAGGTGGTTTTATAAACACTCATTTTTATAGATAGTTAAATAACACCAACAACACCAGCTCCCATTATTTCGTCCCAGGTCAGTACTGATGTTCTGAGATGAAACTTGGGGATAGTAGGTAGTAGGTGAGCAGTAGGTAGTAGGTGATAACAGGCATTGACAGATTATTACATTAAGAGTGAGTTACATTATTTTCAAATTGCTTTGAATTTGTACTTTTGTAAAATGTCAGCTGATATTCGAGCTCATCAGCAGCTTCAACTTAGGACGCTGCAGTCATGTCCCTGGTATTTAAGGACCGTGTCAGTCTTTGTAACCTGTTACTACTGTAACGTTCAATTTAGGTGGCAAAGGATATTGAACGCTTACTACAACAACTTTTATTTTGAAATATAGCCCTGCAGTTCAAGTATTTCATATCCTATAGCTTTTTTTGGTTAGAATAAAATGGTCACACATGCCATATTTAATTAATAAAATAAAAATGTATAATGTATTTCAACATGTTTGTAACATTTGCATTCAAATATACTAATATGTGTCTGGAAATGATCAAATAGTAAGCTATGACTGTACGACCACTGAAAAAACACTGCAGGACTCATAATGTAGGACTCAGTACTGGAGCCTAATATTTTTATTATATAATATAGATTATATTATTATCTGTGTCAGTTGAAAGGATTTTACTAACAATGCTGATGAAGACTTGCAGCATGAATAGTTCCGTGTAGTAAAAAGTACCTACCTGACACACAGCACACCTGAGCAGATAATGTAGGCAGTGATTTCCCTGCTGTGACTAATAAAAATGTGCGCTGAGAGACAGGCCTATATGATGAAAACACAGAGAGGAGAATCTCATTTACCTGAATGAGGGAGTCCTACCTGAGACACTACAGGTCGCCTCGTGGTTTAAATGGCATGGTATGTTGTATATGTTGGTGAAAACAACCCGTCTCGTTCTTTACACTGCTTTTTAACAGACATAAGTGTCCTTACTGTTCATGCATATAATAGTATTAACGATTAATCCAGTCGACACGCGCTAGAAACGACCTAAAATTAACAACGGAACGGACCTTTGAGGTTGCGGTTTCCATAGTAACACATATTATCGTGGAGATTGCGCTTAACAATGCCAAAAAACAGAATAAAGCCGTGTATTGTTGCTCATACCTTGATAAAACAGCCAACTTCAGAGACTCCGACTTGTGCTTGGTTGCGTTTTCATTTCTCCTTAGCCAACAACAGGATTTCCGGCCCAATCTCTTCAGAATAAAAGCGCCACCTAAACGCATCGACACTTGACTAAAAAAGGTTAGAAATTGCATATCGTGGACTTGATCCACACACAATCATTTAGTTAGTAGCATTTTAAAAGAAATACATCTGAGGGTTTACATTTGCCCGTGTAGTACAACAGTGACACATGGGAACTAAAATGTCCATTGTACAATTCCTCGGCTGACTTTTAGGGCATGCACTATTTTTCCTTAAACCATTACACATTATTTATTAATGTTATGATGGGCACAGGCCAGGAGGTGTATAATGACACTGATTATTAATAATCAAAGAGGACTTATAGAGTGGTTAATTTAGACACAGCTCTGACTGGCTTGGTAGTATGACTCAACACCTTCATCACTTTCTGGAACCAGTTATTAATCTCCGTGGTCATTTGGTGGGTATGCCAATTAAATACAAAATCACATCCCTGCCCTTTAAATAGATCACTTCAACTACTTTCAAAATTAGAATTCCCCACTTTTATTCTGAAGTCCAGATGCGCCTATCAGAAGGAGGACTTGCGTCACATCTTTACTTCTGGTTTGGAAAGCGTAGAAAAGATAGATTTTCTCTTCATTTTTAGTTGAAGAACTCTCCACAGTAATGAGATACAACTTCCGTCTGTATGTCTTCATATTTAGTGAACATTAGGAAGTGTCAGGTTGTGCTTTTATTTGAAAATAAAACAGCCCCTTGTTGCCACCATCTGGACTGGAGCCTGTAAGAGCAGTACGTTTCAATAATGAAACATTTTCTGCAGAGAATCCCTCTTTCATTATGAAAACATGGAGAAAAGCAAAACCTTAGTCCGTGTCGACAAAAACATAACATGTTATAATATAACTCACAAATGATCACATGTATCATTTCAACCAGTTCATTTATTTGCATTAGTGCCCTAATAAAATATACTGTTTCTTATAAACATAAATGGAATAACACTTAATAACTCCTTTGTTAAAATAAATATCATATTTTCATATGATATATTTCAAGATAATAGAAAATGCTGTTTAGTGATGAACTATACGTCATTCAGTTACACTATGAGCATATAAAGCCTTTCAAGCGATGGGAATATACTTGGCTTATATGATCCTCTTGTAGCCTGCTGAACAGTACGTGTGACATGTTCATCTTCACTCAACGTCCACTTTATAGTTCTTTCTGAGCTCCTAGGAAGTGGACCTTGAATTGAGATGAGTTTGTCTCACAACAGAGCACATGAGCCAGGTGAGAACAGTTGTCCTGTCAGCACCTGAAGAGCCTGACATGGCGGGCGGAGTCAGTGTGGATTGGATGGAGGATGCTTCCGTAGCCCTTTAGTGCCCCTGACATGTTCTACTACTACTGCTACTTAAATATTTTCAATCAATGTACCCCAAGAGGGATTAGTAAAGTAGTGCTTGTTCTTCAAAGACAACAGCCTCTAGTATTGCGGTGGTAAACTGGCCATGGTGCTGGTGTTTTATGGGTGTATAATGAATATTCTGCCTACTCTCCCCGTTATTTGGAGACTCACAGACTGACAGTCCCTATAATATTATACTGGCACCTGATACAGGAGAAAAATATAATAAATTCAGTGTTATTATTATGCATAACTTTTATTTCATTATATAAATATAATTCCAACTTTTCAGCCCGGTTACTGCCAGCTTTGGACTTTCTGCCAGCACATACCTCCGTACCACACCGCTGTGAGACTAGAGGCAGTCACATTCCAACTTCCAGGTATGTACATGACTCTGTGCTGAAGCCAATATGATGCCTGTGCTAGTCCTTGTTAATTCCAACAAAAAATAAATAACAGTTTATATACTAAAAATAAATGACTCATGTGTTCCTCATCACTTCTAAAGCAGCCTCTTTCTCTTTCAGAAGCTCTTGGAGTCTTTGGATCTGTTCTTGTCGTTTGACTTCGTCAGAGTCCATGGCTGTTAAACTGTCACTGGCTGGAAGCTCATGTGTTATCCCGGCTGCTAGACAGCTGATCCTTCCAGATGTTTTTACGTCTTTTCGTACAGCCTTCGTTCTTCCCCCTTTTTTACTCGTTTGCTCTGCTGTCCATGCCCACTCCTCCTCTGGCTCTGCGGACTTTGCGCTTGACTTCACTGCAGGACCTTGAGCACCAGAGATGCAACACGGACACACTGTACGTTTCCTTGCTCTCCTCATCCTCCTTGTGTTTGTACTCAGACCCACACGAGACTGAGTCTGCGGCCGGGCAGCTGCGTCCTGCGAGTTGGGGATGTCATTTTCATCTGTGCTGAGGAAATCCTCATCTATGGGTTCCACGTAGCCAATCACTGGCTCAGCTTCAACGTCACATGATGTTCCCTTGAGTGAACTTTGACCTGACTGGCACTTATTTTTTGATGCAGAGAGATGTTTTGTGTTCAGTTTGAAATGGGAACATTTGAGAGGTCCAATATCTGTGTGAGGACTTGGAGTGGGGGAGTCTGCTGGTACTCTCACTCTGTTGACATTGATTAGACCACTGTAGCTGTTGGCTTCTTGTGGACTGTGAAGGTCCTGTGAAAGAAGTTCTTCCTCTTTCAACCCGCTCGGTGGTTCCTGATGATCCTGCACTGACCTTCTGGACTCTCTGGGCTCTGCAGCGACAGACCCAGCTGAGGCTTCATCGATCCTCTGCAGGCATATTTTCACATCGGCTGTTATCCCAAACATCTGTCTCAGCAGATGGTCGTCCATTTGACGGGACGAAGATGTCCAACTTGTTGCGGGATTCATAGAGCTCTGCAAGTAGAAAAAATAACACTCTTGAAAATACAAATGATATATAATCCAGACTACGCGTCTACAGCCACGCTAGCAGCTCTGGCACTGAGCTAAATGCTAATGTCAGCATGCTAACATGCTCAAAACAACAATGTTAAATTGCTGATGTTTAGCAGGTAAATTAGCACTAAACACAAAGCACTGCTGAGGCTGATGGGAAGGTCATACGTTTTGCAAAAGTCAGGGGATCAGCAAAGCCATTTAAAATGTATCTTTTGGGCAACATGAATGTCTGTACAAAGTTTCACGACAATCCAGTCAATAACTGTCGAGATATTTATTTCGTGACAAAGAAATCCTCCTGCTCAGTACTTCACCCAGATCCATATTCTTCATATATGTTTATGATCTAACTATAATTGTGTCATTATAATTGTCCATACTGTACTTTCATAATGTTTGTGTATTGTGTACACATGACATCTATTTTCTGTCTGTCCGTCCTAGGAGAGGCATCCTCCTCTGCGGCTCTTCCTGAGCTTTCTAACATTTTTTCCCTGTTAAAATGTTTTTTGGGGGGGAATTTTTCTTATATGAATCGAGGCTCATATGCTGTACAGACTGTAAAGCCCCTTGATGCAAATTTGTGACGCTAGAATAACAGCTTCTCCATTTCCAAACACGGTGCATCTGCATCAGTGTTTCCGCTGGCCGAATCTGCTTAGTCTAAGTTGAACACAGGTGGAGGCTGCAGAATGCACCTGACCGTCGTGCTGCCTTCAATAGAAGTGAATGTGAAACGGAGCTAATATCCATTAAAGGGAAGCGTAATGTGACCTTTGGGTATCAGAGTTTTACCTGTTAAGATGATCAAATGTAGTGTGTACAGCTGTAAAGATGTTGCGTGGTGACATGCATTGCGAACTAGGTGGCTTGTCACACGCCTATGCCTGCTCCACAGTTAACATATCTTAATATCCCTGCTTGAAATCATTTCTATCAAAAACACTAAAGAGTATTCCAAAGTGATGAAGCGATACAAGTGGCCTCACCTCCATGTTGTGGGTGTCCTTCTCTGTTGGAGAGCATGTTCCCCTGCTGCTGTCAGAGGCGCTGGGATCTGCTGGACCTCCTGTTTCTACATCCACTTCCATGCTCTCCAGCTGCTGGGTGGAGGTGCTCTGCTGACTGTTGATGTCTGAGCCCTCGGTATTGAGCATGTTCATCACTGCTGAGCTACAAACATGTGCAACAGGTTTTCTTCCTCTAAGAGCAGAGAGTTCATGTCTGCCATCACCGCCCGTCTGGTCGGTTTCCTTCACAAGTGCCATATGTGTTTTTAGTATCAACTCTTGTGATGACCCAGACTCAGATTTGGGTGGAATATATGACACAAAGATGACGTTGTCTTCATCCAGATGAGTGACTGCTGACATATTAGCCGAGTCATCCTGAGCATCATCATCACAAAGGTCAATCACTTCATCTGCCTCGTTTGGACCAATAACCCTGAGGTCCTGCCTCATCTGAGCTGCAACTGACTCAAGGTCTTGTTGGGATGAAGGTACGTTGGTTTTGTTGAATTCATTACTTTTTGTTGCTGCTGTGGATGAGTCGCTTTTTCCCATTTTAAGTGAGAGGCTGCACTTTTTGGCCACAAAAAACACCTTCCCGTTGCACACGACCAAGGCGTTGTCCTGTCCTTGTCCACTTTTGCCCCAACTCAACTGAGAAGCCGGTTTTGGAATGACGTCACAGGGCTTGTTGGCATTTTCTCTCTCTGCCACAGCACGAAGAATCTCTGAAGTAACAGAAGGAGAATTAATAGGAGCATTAACGGGATCTGGAGGTGGAGCCGTTGAACTGTCGTCTTCTTCAATCACCCATCTTATGGGGCTGTTGGACCTTTGTGAAACCTTTGGAATCAACTTTAAATGTGGTTTTGATCCTTTTGAAGGACATGAAGTTATATCTGGTGTCTTGGAAAGCAGCTTGAGCGAGCGAAGTGCAGAATCACCTGGTGGAGAAATGGCCTGATTCACGGTCATGATGGGTGACACGTAGACCACGCTGGGTAAGCCTGAACCTGGAGAGGAGCTGGCTGATGAAGTAAAAATCTGTTTTTTGATATCCGCAGGGAGTTCAGATGCTGGGACTGTCTGAACCTCTGCGTTAGGGGGAATCTGGAGGTACTGTCCTCTGGGGAGTGCTGGAGATTTCACCGTCACTGGGAGCTGCCTTGGAAGTCTGACTGACTTCCCACAGTTTGTTGCAGGTGTTGCCATCTGAGGGACTTTGGCCATTAAATGTACAGTCTGCTGCTGTAGTGGATGCTTGTTTAGTGAATTACCAAGATCCAAACCTACTTGATTAGGTGAGACGTTCATGAAGGAAACCTGCTTCCTGAAAATGTGCTGAGTGGCAGAAGGATTCAAAGCCGCCTTTTTCACCATCTGAACAGGTGCTGAGGCAATATTCATGCTCGCAGCTTTCTGTGGTGTATGATTGGTTTTGGGATTGCTTATTTGAGTTTGGACAAATTGTCCGTTGACCATTTGTACGGGAATCAGTTTCATGATGTTCTTTCCATCTGCCCCGACAGCAGGCATTGCCTGGTAGAAGACACCGGTCCCACTGAGAAGAAAAACAACAGAGCACAGAAACATGTCAGTCAACAACAGTGAAGATTAAAAGGTAAAGATGGATTTTAATCTTACATTTACATGCATTTATTTGGCACATTTCTGTCCAAATCCACAAAATTTTGTCTTTTAAAATGTCGAATGGCAACAGTCCCAAACTATTCAGGTCCTGATCTTTACAATGCTGCGGTAGTCCTCAGAGGAATAGTTCAACATTTGGGAAATGTACTTATTCTCAATATGAGTATAATATCATAATGAGTGCATAGTTAGCATTGAGGCTAACTATATTTGGGGGCCTATTTGTGCCCTAGACACCCTCGCTAATTAATCCGGCCATGATGGTTGTTACTCTGAACCACAGACTGTGATTCTGCCACAGATTTAGTTTGATAACATAATTTGATAATAACTATACTTATTTTACTTGTATTCATGTTGCTGCCCCAACTCATATTTAGTTTTACAACCACAGAACATAAAACAACCAGAGGTGGACTGTAACTAAGTACATTTACTCCAGTACTATACAAATTTAAGGTACTTTACTTTACTTGAGCGTTTCCATTTTATGCTATTTTCTACTTCTACTCCACTACATCTCAGAGATAAATATTGTACGTCTTACTCCACTACATTTATCTGACAGCTTTAGTTACTTTTTTAGATTATTAATACAAAACATAAATCAACTAATAAATGATGATGTATAATTATAGATGCAGATACCCAGCAGTATATAAAGTAGTTGAAATGAGCTCCACCTTTACCAGCTGCAACATTAAAATGATGCTTTCACATGCATGCATCAATAATTATAATCCAGTGAAAAGCTAGAAAAGCCATTCTCAACCAGTGGGCGGGGGCACAGTGGTGAGCCTCAGAGCGCCATCTAGTGGGCCGCGGAGGCAGTGGTACTGTCAAATAGTGAGATTACATTTTTTTTTTTTTGGTAATTTACAAAGCTACTTATTTTTATATCCAAATGTGCTCAAGAATTCACATAAATGAAAAAACGTTTAAATAAATAAATAAATTAAAATGCATAATTTCAATGACCAGCTACGTTAAAATATCACAAGCCAATCACGAGACATCAGGTAGAGACAAACGTGTTCTGCCACTGTTAGCTAGCTAACGTTCCCTAACGTAACGTTCGGATGCAGTGAGACAAAATGGATCGGTTTTTGATATGAAAAAGTGATGTGGCAGACAACCCTGCGCCAGTGAAAAGTCCAAAGCGTGTGGTGAGGAAATGTGATCCTGAATACATTACATTTGGAATCATAATGACAACACAGTGTGTTGAGTGAATGTGGTGAAATCCTGTCAAATGAGGCACTAAAACCATCGAAGCTCCAGAGACGGTCAAACACCTGGGATGTTATGTTTTGTTTTTTTTTTCATTTATTTGGGAAGGTGGTACTCGGAATATTTTTAACAATCAGAAGTGGGCCTCAAGTTACAAAAGGTTGAGAACCCCTGATATATATTATTCTGAAAAGGGTCATTCTGTATTTACTTTTGGTACTTCAAGTATATTTTGATGCCAATACGTATGTAGTTTTACACAAGTGAGATTTTGAATGCAGGACTCTTACTTTGTAGTATTTTTACACTGTGGTATTACTACTTTTACTGAAGTAAAAGATCTGAGTACTTCTTCCACCTCTGAAAACAACTGAATTTGGACCAGAAAAACACGACTAACTAAATCGAACAGTAAAGAGGACTGTGCATGTTCTATCAATCCACAGCTTTCTTATTGGCTTAATGTAATGTTCGTATGTTGTAAATGGTATTAAACTTCCTTGTAACTGTACCTGTGAACCGCATCCTTTTCTTTCATTGCGGGATACATGACCGTGAAACTGGGCTTGTTGGTCGTTTAGTGTAATGACAGCCGCAGCTTTAATGAAACGCGAAACAGAATAATTGCTGGAACATGCTAACGTTAACTGTATACGTGAAAGCCACAGGAGTTACAGGTAACGTCAAAGCACGCGAGTTTTTCCCGTCGTTACTTCCGTCCTTAACGTATGAAGGGAGGCTGTCTAAAGCATCGCCATGACCGTTCATCGACTAAATAAACGTTTGATTCGCACTGACAAAATGTTTTTACTCTACATTTTTCTTCTGACGCTTCACCTCTCGGCTTCCGTTGCTGTCTCGCGTCTGTTACATCCAATTTCCGGTCTGTTACAAGGGTTGTGTTTACCGCTTCAATGCAGCGAATCGTTTTCACTTTTATTTTGATGTTTTTTTTAAATCACATACTCTTTGTTTAGGTTAAATATAGTTCTCTTGTGTTTTTAACAATGTGTATTTCAATTTATTGACGCACACGAAGCGCGAACAGTGACGTCAGGCTAGTGTTACTAAACCGTGGTAGCTTTGTTTTGAACTCTCCTTTCTACCCACATCCGCTCAAACATTACATGTTCCGCTTCCGCTCTGTCACGTGTGTTTGGCTTGTTTGATTTTGCGGACGTGCCAGATTACCTGCTCATTTTTGGACAAACAGGCCGTGGAAACAGCTCTCAAAACACTCACATATGAAATCATACATACCACGAAGGGAGGCAGCATGATCAGTTAAATATCCTTCTTCCTTTACCCTCTTTGGAATAAAATATAAGGGACGAGACTTCTTCAGTGTCCGGCCACTTTATCTCAAAACCATGAAATTAAAATTAAAGCTTCCACAAATAAACCAAGCAGTGCGAGTTCATTATGTATGCACACTCCCCACTTAGTGGTCATGACAATACCCCGTTTATTCATGGTGTAGCTACACGCTTTTATGAACTGATATATTAGGAACCATTATGCAGATTAAAATTTGTATAGAGGCTTTTTATCAAAAGACAAAGTAAGGGAACTAGGAAGACATCTATGAGACATCTAAAACCTTCATTTTAAGTCTGTGCTATGTTTTGAAACCTCAGTGTTTTTATGTGGTGCTGCTATCTTGGCCAGGAATGTCAGCGAGGGCCTTTCTTAGTTAAATAAATTGTACTGGATACTGGATACAACTACTACATGTAGTTGTATCCAGTTGCTGTGTCCAAACACCAGTAGTAGGCCATATGTAGAAAAGGAAATAACAGCAATGACCTGTAGATGTGAGCATATCAATGACAATTTTTATTTAGATTGTAGCTCTTAGTTTCCAGTATTTCCTGGGTCAGAGATGGGAAGCTTGTCTCCACCTTCATATAGGTTGGTGCACTGTGATAAAGTCCAGGATTTTATTGTTGTGATATGTTTTTGTATTGAGCTGACCCTTTAACGCAGACATCTTTGTATCTAGATGAACATTAGTGGTAAAGCAAAAATTATTTGCAAATATATTTAAATGCAGCACAAGTGTATGTTAAAATATAATTTAGAGATAATCCTATCACGCAGGAAATGACCTTTAACTGTTGCACAACTTCACAATTCTGTAGTCATTGAAAATACATTATAGGGAATTATAATAACCCAAGAAAAACATGATTTACCAGATTACATTGATATATGCATAGATTCTAAAGCTGTGCTAAACAAATACATGCAGTGGCTCAAATGATTTTGTGTAACGTGAAAGGTGTTACTGCAGTTTCCCTCAGCTCTACACAGCTTTTTTTTTTTGTTTTTTAGCATCTTTCAGCTCATTGTTTTGGTTTTTACATCCCATAACTTTACTGTTTTGGTTCAGATATTTCCCCTCAGGAGCTGGTGGAGACCAAGTGGACATAAACATGTCCCCAAATAAATGTTGCTCCACGTCTGCTGGATGTGTACATAAGCAATAGTTAGCCATATCAACTTTACAAAGTGATAATATGTCAAACATCTGGGGTGTTCTGCCCAAGTGACCAAAAAACAGATGCAGCTGTGGGTTAGGGTTAAGTGTCTAAATACAAATGAATTCAGTGAAATTATTTGAATACACATTGCATTGCACATGCATTGAATCACATTGCACATTTAATCATCAGCTGTAATATCTCAATATACAATTCATTTACTGGCCTGTAAGTCTAAATTAATTGTATGTCACCAGCACTAAGACATTGTAGCTTTACTTGATCTCTAATATACATCATGGCAAACATTAAGGTATGTTGGAATAGTATAATTGGTATGTTTGAAAAGAAACACATCGAGCAGCGTTACTACATTAGTTGTATAAAATGGAATGAAAAGGATGTAAAGACACATGCATGTAGAAGGCACATTTTGACACGTATGAAGAGGGAGGGACGGTGTCTCAGTGGATTTCAACTCGATCCAGCATGCAAAGGTGCGTGGGTTTCCTTTCACCATCCACAGACATGCAGCCAGGTGAGGTGGGACACAGGGCTGTCATATGGACTATCCTGGATCGTTGTCTCCCGTAATTTGGACATTTCAGTCACTGAGCAGCTCATAAAATGAATTACGGGAATGATGTTAATAATATGAACTCACAAGATGACAAAAACAAGACATCAGGCATGTGCAGAGTCAGAAAGGTATCTTCCATTAATGTCAATACAAACTATAGATATATAAAGAAGACCACAGTATTATGCAGTATTGCTGTAATATAGCTTCATAACTAATTTCATGAGCCTCTCAGTGACTGGATGTTTGTCATGAGATGAAATAAGTAAAAGCAATGCAGATATGAAAATTAGTGCAGTTTTGCTTTATAACCTCATTATTTGGTTTGATTTAGTAAACAGCCCCAAAAAGTCAGATTCAGTTGCATTATTATAACATCCATGTCAGAGTGCTCAATCCTTGTTTGCCAGCAGATCCTCCAGAATACGCTCACACATGTAGAGGCAGCGAGGGACGTGGAAGAACCCTGAAGAAGAGAAGAGAAACACAATTATATTACCATCCGGGCCAGGCAGGAAACTGCCCCGGGGCCCCAGACTCTCAGGGGACCCGAAGGCTCCAACTTCACTGTGTGGCAACTAGTTTGTGGTCATTGGTTTGGTAATACTGTTTGCACCACTAAAGCACAGTATACACTGTAATGATAAAGGCCTTAAAGGGGAACTCCTGGAAACACACTTTAATGTGTAAAATCGGTGGAGTTCCCCCTTTAAGAGCAATTAAGAGTCTTGGTTTCACACAGAGCTCAAACCTTACAGGACTACAACAAGGACAGGACTTCTCTGTACCCAGCTGTTGTTGGTCAAGAAATACAGCTAAAACTACAGCACCCATCTGCTGTGTTCCTCTGGCATTTCATTAAAGTCATTTGACAGGTTTTTCTGTTGCTTTGGCAGTGAATCAATTCTACATCTCAAATATGTTCTTACCTTTAAAGGGGCCTCCTTTAAAATCCAGCACTACTTTCCCTTCTTGTGTCAAATAGCCAAACCACTCGCCGCTCTTAGCATCAGGAAACTGCACAGAGTCAGGCACACATACAGCATATTAGTGCACTGAAACATACAGATATATGTAACATATATGTAACATTTAGCAAGCTTCAAAGGTTCCATCTCCTGCTAAGGTGTATTTCTTGTCAGCACTGCAGTGTAAACTTACATGGCTAAAGGTGTATTCATAAACCTGAGAGAATCTCTCCAGCAGCTCCGGCCTCCTGGTCTGACTGTAGGCCATCAGGAAGGCGATGAGAGCCTCACAGTGAGGCCACCACAGCTTCATACTCCACTCCAGCTGCTCAAATACACAAGCAGGATCAGTCTGATGTGATGCATTTTATAAACCTTAGCGATCAACCACATGCAAACAATATCTACTATTACAAGCAGAATGCAGCAGCCTCCACTGCCTAAAGGAAAACACCATCCTGTGTAGATGATGGATTCACCTGTGTGGGGCAGTGACCATCCACATCCAGGAAGTAGAAAAGGCCACCGTGCTCTTTGTCCCAGCCGTACTGATAAGGGAGCTCCACAAACTTGTTAATGGCAGTCCTCTGGAGCTCCTCGTCCCCCCGCTCTGCACTGAACTGAAGCAGGAACCAGCCGGCTTCCAGGGCATGGCCTGAGTCAGCACATGTCAGACCAAAAAGACATGGAAAATGCTGAGGCAACAAGGGACAGGAACAGAGCTCAACCCAAGCTTCCCCATGAACTCACTGTGCCTGCGATTATCTGGCTGACTGGTCAGCAGGCAGCGGAGCACTTACCTGGGTTCTGCAGGCGGCCCTGGCAACCCGGCAGCTCTGCTCCCTCCAGGGACACGTTCTCTAAAATAGCTGTGCCGTCTCTCTGTGACAAGTTACAGAAGAAGAAAAAACAAGTTTCATATTCGGTTTTATATTATTAAACAACTTGCACTAATTGGACAATCTTCTAATACACCAGCTTCTGTTCCAGAGGGAGAAAAACATTGACATTAGTAATAATGCAAATTACTGAAACTCCAGCCCTACAACATAACCTTATTCAACAGTATGCTGTGTGTGTGTGTGACTAACCTGGGTGTTTGCGTAAAGTGTACCAAATAAAACTTTTTTCAAGTCAATCGGCTCAAATCTTTTGCTTCAAGTTCAAATCTGGTGAACTTTTGACATGGAAATGTGTTAGCAACTCAGCTAGCTTAAAAAGTTATTGCGATAGCACGTTCCCAGTTGGCTAGAGTGTTAGCATTAGTTCGCCAACTAGCCCTGTGAGTAGTCACTACTTCACCAAGTCTAGCACCCCCTATTTTGCGAGATGAACTGTGCTACTTTCTGGTGTGACCAGGCCCGCGCTGCTGTGAATCCAAGCTGACTACAGTTAAGACAAGATACAACAACAGTCATGTTAACTAGAAAGCGTCAGTCATGTTCTACCTGGATGTGTTGTAGAATCTGCTGTACACACCAGCTGCCCAGCTCTGTGTACTTCTGCACCACCTCCTGCCCCCGGCCTTCAGTTAGCTGTTGCACCAGACACAACAGCATCATGGGAACCGCCATGCTGTTGGTGGGAACGTCTCCGGCAAGCTGGGGCCGGCCCAGGCCTGACGAGTCCTCCTGAATCCAGTAGATCAGCTGCCCCATCATTTGTTCAGCCTCCAGCTGGCAACACAAACAGAGCAGAGGCCAGCCTGTCAGGGTGATGGTGTGATAACGATGTGGCATTGGGAGGGTGGTTGTAGAAGCATCAAGCATGTTCAGGCTTCTGTATTACCCAGCTGAATCACTGGTGAACTGTGTCCACGTAGCACACAGCATGTTAGCTAGCAATGTAACACATCAGCCCCCAACTCCCTAATAATTCACAATGTACTTTAAAGACACTTAAAGCTTGCATATTTAAACAGACTGGGGGGGGGGCTCTGAGAATGACCATGTCAGTCGGTTGGTCTGTCCACCACTTTGATCCATGCTGTCTCAATAACTATTGGATGGATTACCATAAAAATACACGTCCCCAGAGGATGAACCTTAATGACTTTTCATATAGCGCCACCAGCAGGTCACAAGTCAAATAGCTCAACATCTACTTTAAGTTTTAATAACTTGTGATTCCCCGACTTCTCCTACAGCACCACTAGCAGGTACTTAAATTTTTTAATTTGTCTAATAATTGATTTATGAACAAATACCTGCAAAACTAATAACGTCATCAGCCTCAGCTGCACTTTGTGTTTAATACTAATTGGCAATTGTTAGCATGCTAACGCACTAAACCGAGATGGTTAACATGTAAATATTACCTGATAAACACCAGCATGTTAGCATTGTCATTGTGAGCACGCTTATGTTAGCATTTAGCTCAATGCGCCGCTGTGCCTACATACAGCCTCACAGAGCTGCTAGCATGGCTGTAGCCTTGTTAATGTATGGGCACTGCTTTAAACTGGAGCCAGTTATGCCCTACAGACTGTTTTCATTATTACAGCATAGATTATTCTATTGAAGGCTAAAAATAAAAAAAGGCTCAATTTTGTAGTAGTTAAACATTAAAATGTAATAATCATTTGAAAATTCAAACTGTAGATTGTCCACAAAGTACAAAACATACATGAAAAAGTCATGTAGACTTCATTTCACTGTATTTCTTAGCAACAAGTACGAGATAAGAAGTGCTCTGTTGGCTGTCACTGAAAATGAGATTTGGGATCATTTTTTGGGGAACTATGATCCAAATTTGCAAAAAATAGAGAACTAGTTTTACCGTAGCTTGATGGGTTTCAACATATGTTTCTGTTTATGCACCATCAGCATAAAAGTAGCACAAATCTGTGCATCTGTGTCACAACGGTCCCAGTTTGAATCTGCCTCTCTAAGACAGGATCATTGTGTCTTTCAGTCTCTCAGCTGCTACTGAGAAGGTCAGTTAATGAAGCTAAAATCCAATCTAATCCCTCATGCAGCTCCAAAATTTGCAGTCTCAATCTAATTCATTTGTTACTCATAGAACAACGTCAATACATTCATCCCCACAATATAAACATATTTGACGAAAAGAACAACATACAAATGATTTTATAATTCTTAGAGCCTTATCAGGAGTGGGACTAAATGTGAAACCATGAATATGTCATGTGTCACAGCATACCTGCATGTCCTTGTCACCAGTGACCCTGCTCAGTTCATCCATGGCCATGATGTAGAAACACTCGCTGAAAATAGTCCTCTGGACTTTGACTGCTTTGCCATCTCTTGTTAAGCAGAAGGCACACTTCCACTGGCCGCTGCTGCCGCTGGACACACGAGCAAACTTCCTCAGGAATGCCCCTCCTAAGAAGCAAAACAGAACAATACAACACAAGCGTATGACTAGACACATCAATATGAGCCATGAGTATCCAGTAGTTCATTCAGACATGACAGGAGCCACGATGCTGGCACGTTTATGCTGCTGGAGAACAGCGGTCAGTTGGAATGAAACGAAGGAAGAGCAATGTTTTCCATTTCTGCCTCGGTGATGGATTTAATACTGGGCCTACAAATAAAACAACCAACAGCTGGGTTTTTAAGCGTTACATAGTGGAAACTTTCTTCAGTATATTGTTGTCACATGAAAGAAATCTTAGTTAAATACATGTTTTCAATTAAACGAAGCTTCCCTGTGGGCATGTCCTCCTGTCGTTAGCCTTGTGCTGTAAAACCCTTTTAAAGCTACCAAGCTAACATCACAAATAAATGGGGGTTAAGCTAAAAGCATGGCTGTTTTTTCTTTCCACTGACGACATGTTGTGCACTTTACTGTGTGCTTAGCAGAAAGTACAGAGTAAACATGATTCTGTGACTGCCATTAATCTCCGAAGTCTACAAAAGAACACAGCGCCGCACCATCTGTTGCACAGATTTACCTGGGTGTGTGAAACTGTGAGGTCACATTAAACAAATGTTAAACTCCAGCTCAGCAACATCTGAACATCCAGAAGTGAAAATATACTGAGGTCCAAAAATCTGAATCAACTGCAAACAACTCAATTTGTCTCAAATTTGCACTCTGTGTTTTGCTAAATTTTAAATGCACACGCACGTTTTTATTTACAAATGTTTCCAAGGGAGGAATTCTGATGACTGGGGGAGGATACAAATATTGGAAAATGAGAACAAACAGAGAGAGAAAATCCTCAACAATAATAATCTGACCAACAGTCTCTTCATGTTTTTCCAGTGTTCATTCATGCCAACTGCGTGGATGAATAAATGACTATCCTGTAAAACTCTTTACATACTCACACAGCATGAGAGCAAACACCTCTGCCTGAACGACAAAATGCCCTCACTGTCACAGACAGACGATGTCTGAAAAGGGCTTATAATGATGGATCACAGGACATATGGTGAGAGGAGGAAATTAAATCAGATGTTAGTCAGCCCGGTGATGACAGTTTGTCCTCAGCTGGATCTGAGAACAGAGACGGCTGATCTGAAGTCAGAGTTAGTGTGGACTGAACAGATGAACACTTCAGTAGACGCGCCT
Source organism: Maccullochella peelii (assembly GCA_002120245.1). Lineage (NCBI taxonomy): Eukaryota > Metazoa > Chordata > Actinopteri > Centrarchiformes > Percichthyidae > Maccullochella > Maccullochella peelii. The sequence continues at coordinate 99,378 of LKNJ01000223.1, read as the reverse complement.
GTTGTGAATTCAGGGTTGGTCTTGTTTGTGCACACGAGGAAAGTTATGTTGATACTGGATGAAAGGTCAGGGGTCATATGAATATTAATATATAGCAAATACCTCAATCTGGCAAGAGGCTGTGATATATTTGTTCTGGGTGACAGTGACTGGATATTGTCACAACACTGGCCAACACTGTGTTGTTTCATGAATCCAAATAGTTCTTGGTGGTGGACTTGGACCTGCTCGGACTCAACAGGTTAAACCAGCAGATTCAAACTTTACATTCACACACACCGGCTTTTGCTGCTTCAAGTATTTCAGGCTTGCGGAAGCGATCCATGGTTCGGTACAGGCGACAGTACATCCACACCTGTGAAAGACACAAGCCAACGTATTCACAGAACACCTGATGACCACATTTCATACAGTGGATCACTTGTTTTACACAGCCAGTCACTTACCTGTCGACCCTGCAGCCAGACGTACTTCAGCTCATCATAAATCCTCCCATCCCTCCCGATGCAAGTGAAGAAGCCTCTGAAACAGGAAGCAGAGACAGGAAGTTCATCACATGGATACATGCACACTACACACGGTTGATAGCATTACTTTAAAAAGCCACGAACAGTACCCATGTTCAGTGTCATGAGAGTATCTGAGCCAGAAGTCCACCACGCTGTCCAGTTCTGCGCGAATCCGCTGCCGACACTCCTCCAGTTTCAGCACAGACATCGATCCACTGAAAAAGAACCAGAACATCAGTTTGTGATACAAAGGTTCGACTGTTTACTTACAAGAATATTTAACACCTTACAGAACATGAATTCAGACTTTGAATCAAGTCTTCTGGTACATTTGGAATATTATTTGCAACAACAGTGCTCTTATTAGATCATAAATAAGAAGAAATGAGTTCACTGTCATCCTCAGCTGTATGTTTGGGTAAAACAATATCATAAAAGGATATGTATATTTTGCCTACATGTACGGAAACAGTCACTAGACAGATTTATGAATGGAGTGTATCAGTTTGTTGGTGTTTAGTTTGATTTGGGGCCGATACTGTAGCTACATCAATCTGTATTTCAGTCCGTATGTGTGGACAAGAATCTGTAAATGTAAAGGAATCTGAAAATATGTACTTCACAAACTGAATGTAAGTGTTTTTTTTTTTATGAACAGATAAAACGTATTTAGCTGGAGAAACAGAGAATTCTTCATTTCCACCCCTCTACTGGCTGGCATTTTACATGTGACCTTTGCTTCACTACACCTCTGCTGGTGTCTAACGTCCATGAGTCTGTAGCCCGAGGTTTTCAAGATTCGACACCACACACTCAACACTGCCCCTTTCTTTCTTCTCGTGTGGAGCCTGCCATTAGCTACGAAAGTTGGCTGTTAGTGTTGAGCAATCATCTTTGACTAGTTTTTACAAGTTTTAACGAGTTTAAATGGAGACACAAAGCATCTGCAAGTGCACAGCATGGGCGTAGTGTGAAATTCTCAGCTGCATTTCAGTTTTGAGATCAGTTTTTTTTTGTTTTGGCTGTTAGGGGCTTACAGTATTTGTGGATCTAAATTGTGGCCGTAAGCAACATCCTCACCCTGACCTCTGCTGACTGTCTGAAACACAGGCTGCTGTCACATGACACTGCGTGATTAAATAAAAGCCAAGTTATATATGATTCAGAACCTGTATGCATGGTCTGAGTGAGTGAACGACCTGAGTTGTACCTTTTTATCTGCTTCATCGTTGATTAATTCTAAAGATTTCTTTTTCTAACGTTTGAAACTTTGACCTGAGTGTCGATTGCTGTGTGGGATTATCACCAGAGCTACACTGTCATTTAACAGTACATAACATTTATGTGCAGAAATGAGGGAAACAGGTTTGATTATCCAGAGTGACTTCAACCTGCTGGAAATGTTTTTACATTATTCTTTTTATCTGCACGGCTAAAATAAGTGCCACTTTATTCTTCACCACATTTCAGAGGGAAAATTGTACTTACTAACAGCTACAGTTACTGTGTAGATAAATACTTGTGATCAGTTTATAACCTATAATATAATGTTAAAGATTACACAACAACAGGATATAAAGTAGTTAAAGTAGCATTCAAATGCTGCTTACATGTTGATGCACCATTAGCAATAATGAATCAATTAGCCTATATTATAATACAGCACTCTGACAGAGACCATTCTGCATCATCTGTATTCTCACTTTTGTTCCTTTTGCACATTTTACATGCAGGACTTTTACTTCTAATAGAGTATTTGTACTCTGAGGTCTGAGTATGTCTGCCAGCAACTGTGAATAGGTTATTTTTGTTTTCTGTTAAACCTTAAACTCTGAAGGCTGTCCTCTAGCTGTGCGGGCTGATCAACAATCAATAGTTTATATCGAGCATTTAGCTCTATTTTAGTTCAGGATTTGTGACTTCTTGCTAAAAAGCGAGAAAACGATTCCTCTGCAGTACATCAGTCCTCCTCATGCGATCCTGTGCCGGAGCAGCAGTCGGTCCTGTTTGTCCTGCATTCCAGTAAACCTGCAGATAAAACTCCCCTTACCTTCTGTCCAAACGGCTGCTCCAGCAGAGAGAGGCGTCCTGCAGATGGGTCCAGTCCGTCAGGTCTGTCTGTGAGTCTGTGAGGATCTGGACCAGCTGTCATGTGACCGGAGCTGCTGCTGTGTGGAGGAGGAAGTGGAAGCGGATCACACTTAGATTTAAACACCGACTGATCCCGCTGAGGAAAGCCAAGACACTGGACTCTGCACATGTGGCATAAAATGTAGATGACTTTATTGTTTAGAAAATGCAGGACCGAGGGCAGGAAGTGACGTGGAGTCAGGTGGAACAACATGAGAGAGAATAAACACTATTGTTTTGTTCTAGCTATAAAGAAAAACAACAGACAAACGGCTCACATCCGAGTAATCAGTGTGTTTCCATAGCTGTCAGTGAAGTCTGTAGTTTGCTGTAAATTTACATTAACTATTAAACTGAATGCAAACATGCATCAGTGGCAGATCTGAATGAACCCTTGTGCTGGAGCATGAGGAGCTTATTATTAATTAAATGTGTCTCCATGATCACTTCCCTTTATTCTTTAAGTGAAACTTATATCTGTATGCTACAATGTGCACAATAATGCTACTTAATCTGCTCATGATTGCATGTTCCTTCTTCCCTTAATATTCCCCTTAATTCTAATTATCCAGAGACCATACATTAGTGTAAATGATTTTTAACAATCGAATGGATCGAGCGTCACTGTCTCTCAAATAACAACTAAATCCACAGCCTGCCACTTGTTATGTTCCAGGCTAAACAGAACTGCCCTTACACACAGTGTCTGATCTGACTCATGAATCCTCATCAACCCAAAACCTTTGAATAGTAACACATTACAATCACATGATTCAAAGAAAGTGCTATTATGATGTGATCGAGTTAAAACCACTCATTCACATACAGGAAGCTTTCTGAAAGTATATCAAGTCATTTATGTACATATATATGTAAAAGATGTTATTAGTGATGTTATTTTGTGTGTGCTGTTCACGTCATAAACGTCTCTGGGAGGAAACGTTGTGACTGACGGCCAGAGACGTGAATCGTTCCTGCTGTGCTGTTGAGAACCCAGCAGGTGGCAGCACGGACCGATTCAAGCTTCCTGTCACGTGTTCATATAAAGCACATTACACGGCAGGATCATGTACAATCATACAACAAAAGACATAAAGACATTACAGCACAGAGCCCCAAAAGCAGCTGGCTGCTGCTGGTCCATGACCTTTGACCTCTGCCCAGTGGATGCTGCTGCTGGTGTTGGTGCTCACAGACTGTATGACACAGGGCTCCTCACTTGCTGCTGGGTAACTGCCTGTATTGCGCACGATATCACACTGATCAGAAAAGCCAAGCTGACACAATCTTCACTCATGATGACTCATCAGTCAGACACCACTGACTGAAGGTATTATACAATAATCACATGAGCATTTTAGAATTTAAGCAGCTCCGATCCATATTTCTTTATGAAGATTGTGTCAAATACATGTGTGTGTAATGTAGTGAAAACACAGAGTGACCTACTCTGCAGTTCCCCTCAGCTCTGCACAGCTTTTTAGCCTCATTCAGCTCATTGTTTTAGCTTTAGTTCTCCTTAAATCTGCCCTCATCAACCTCGTTGAATTGTTTCCAGCAGCAGCAGCAGCATGTGTCAGTAAAAAGCTCTGATAACCCCACTGTACACTACCTGCCCAGCCAAGGGACATGTTTAATATCTCAGGTTGATTTTCTCACTGAAGTCTCTCTGAACATTGTCCTCTGTCTGTCCACATGAGAGAAGAGAGGAGCTGATGAAGATGTTGATACCTTCATCTGAGTCTCCTTCAGTTATGAGCCTTAGAGCAGCAGTGGGGGGTCCTAAAAAGACGCTAGAATGAAACACCTGTCAGAAATAAGATAGACCTGTCAGAAGTTAATACAACATTATCCATCAGAAAGTATCAGGTATCTATAAGGAAACTAAAACGACAAGAGTGGGAAGCAGATTCAGTTGGCACCTTCTTCTGGCTCCCCCTCCCAACCCACTTCTACTCCTGGTAATGGGATTAATAGTATCAGTTATAGTGTTAGTATTGCAGTAATACTGTGATATTGACTCAACAGAAGAAAATCCCTGCTTACATGTTCCCTGCTGAGGTGTTGTAATGACGTTATTTAGCACATCTGAGTTGAGACATGTTGGCCAACAACCAGCCTGACTCTCAGTTGTTCTGACAGAAGACAGACGGTAAGACCTTAGACTTTCCCTCCTAACATTTAACACAGGTATTTGGATCAATCAGCCAGAGACTCTGGTGGAAAGCCTGTCCACCTGTGGTGATGGAGCCTCCCTTTCTCTTCTCCAGCAGGTCCCTGTAGCCTGTTACCTGAGGCACAATGTCAGGGAACTTCCTGGGAAACTGTTTATGTAGCGTGCTTGGCGCAGGTGTGTTTATTGCAGGTAAATCATAGCACACGTAAAGCAAAGAATAAGAACAACTAGATTTATTACCACTGAATTTAAACCTTCTCTACATCCTCCTTCAGGATGCACCATTCTCCTTGTAACAGCTTTCCCAATCGCCCAGATCGCTTTAGGTAAGTCAGTCTTTTTTCTTAAAGTTTATAGACACCTTGAACTATATCTAAAGTGGGAGATGGTAGTAATGTGATTTATATGTTCATATTCAGGGACATAGTAGAAGAAACTCTTAAGACTGCTTAGTTTGCATAGTTCTTAGTGGAGTAAATGTGTCGTACACATCATTGTAAGCAGACTCAAACTGTTGTAAGTTGTGTTATGATAAACCAATATTGGTTTTGCTCAACACATTTAATGTCATCTTGTGTTGTATAGCTTAACATGCCTTGTGTACGACAGAAAACCACTGAAATGGAACTGTTTCTGTTCACCATGTCTTGTAAACTAAACTGAACTGAGCCTGTGCTTTAAGCACCGTGTCATCTCCGCCTCATGCCGGTTTTATTTCAGTTAAGAACACATTTTTATTGTTTTCACTGTACTTCAGGCAGAAGCTATAGTTTACATGTGACCTACAATTCCATCTATTATGCAAATAATGTCAAAGGCTTCATTTCAACCCATAGAAATGGTGTCCAGGTCGTGTGCTTCTGCTCTTGAATGGAGGTGTTCAGAAAATGTTCGAACAAATCTGAATAAATCTGCAAACCAGTGTCACTTGTTAATGTATCACATATCATTAAAGTCAGTATTCAATTTAGCATGTTAGCATGTGGTTGCTTTGAGGCTGAGTGTGATTCGTTTGCAGGTATTTAGTCATAAACCAAAATGGTGGATATATTGAACATTGTACCTGATGAATCAATTGATAGTATAATGCAGTGATGGGACATATTTACATCTTCATTAGAAATGAGCTCAAATTAGGACTTAATTCAAATTCAAGCAAAATGTTATATTAATATTGGCAGCGGTGGACTCCTGCGGTCATGTGACCTGATAAATGACTTCTTAAACACTTGCAGTATCAGTTTGCTCTGTGTGAACAGGTGCAGTGTACATGTACGAGTGCCCAGCAGCACCAGTTATCCCAGTGTATGTGATGGTGTGCGGGACCACGGCCCTGCTGGTGATGGGCATGTTTGCTTTGCCAAAGCTCCTCTGTCCAGCAGCACCGGGCCACAGGATCTGGACTCTGTGGATCGTCAGCCTGGTCCTGTTCTCCCTCATCTGGTTCCTCTATGGTAAGTCACACCTGAGAATCCTCTGATAGGATGAAAACGATGCTTCTTTATGTTCATATCATTTTAATCTTATCAAGGTCAAATTAGCAGGATTTAGGCTTTTGGTAATTGGTAGTAGAGGAAGTGCTCAGATCCTTTACTGCAGTAAAAGTACTAATGCCACACTCTCAAACACCTGTTCACCTGTCCTCAATCAGAGAACACACTATCAGACATCCGATCATCATAATTATCACAATAATAGCAACAAGAAATAAAACAACAACAAAAACCTCAACATAGGACATTCCAACACATGATCAGCATAATTTAATAATACTTTTATATATTATATTTATAGTATATGTATTTTATAAAGTCTTTGTATGTTTTGTGTGTGGAAATCTTAATATGTAAAGTAACTAAAGCTGTCAGATAAATGTGGTGCAGTAAAAAGTAGAAAGTGGCATGAATAGAAAATACTCCAGTATAGTACAAATACCTCAAATTTGTACTTAGGTACAGTACTAATCTCGATCCAGTTCCATATTATGATCTGTTGGAGTTTTCATCTACTGAACGTACAGAAGTCATAGTTAATCTCTTTCTGTCTTCAGGCAGTTACCAGGTTTATTCTGTGTATCCACCCAACTACGTCAAGAGCACCATCCACCCAAACAGATTCATCTGCAGCACCTGCACTCCCACTGCACCTGACAACAAGCTCGGCCTCACCTTGGAGAACCAGAACCAGAGTCTTCCAAACCTCAACCAGACCCGGATGATCAACATCACCACCAACCAGACTTTAAGGAAGCTGATTCAAACTTTGGCCCTCAGCAACGTCAGCACTAAGGTACACAGAGAGCACCTGAACGCCACACAAGCTGTTGCTGCGGTGCCATACTGTGACAGGACTGTGTACCTGTTTGCTTTCTGGACCACCACGCTGGTCTATGTGTTCGCAGCAAACGCCCTGGTGATGATCATGTGTTTATATGGTTTCATGAAAATTATAGATAAGTTTGTGCAACATCTCACCACCTGAGCTGAGACTTTAACAACGTGGCCTCTAAAACAACACAGTTACCACGTAGTGGTTTGGTAGCAGAGATGGAAAAGCAAAGCGTCTTCTTTTGGCGCTGAATAAATAATGAAGTGTCAGATTTGAACACTTCCTGTTAAAAAACAGAAGATTTAAGTTGCTTCAGCACATATGCTGATGAAAGTGATGTCTACAGTTAGTACACACACCCTTACCTATATGCAAACAGCACAGTCATACACAGTCATGTACTTATATCTTTTTATCAACTTAGGGATGCTTTATAATGATATTACTGTTAATAAGAAGTCTCTGTACAAGGCTGATTGGTTTAGTTACAGATGAACTGGATATTGAAGGTGACCTATGAAGACTTGATCTGTAAATACAGTGTAATGTATAATCCTGTTGCAACAGTTACTTTTTCAAAGTCTGCAATTTGTATCTGAGATGAACAGGAAAACTAAAGAAACTGTGTAGAGATATGTCAAAAGGTCATTTATTTGAATTGTTTCCTGTATATTTATATTTAATACTTTATATTTGCCTTGCTCCAGTTTCCTTTTGTTCTTTAAGCAGAATGTTTCATCGTGTTCCTGTTTCTTTGCCTTATTTGTTGTCCCCTTTCTTGTTCTGTAAGTTGCTTTTATATTTTTTGTATTGCTTAATAAAAAGCCTTGGCGACTCACTCTAAGTTTAAAGAAATGTAGCACCATCTAGAGGAAAGAACCTGCACTAACAAACAACATGGCCAGTACAGTATGTGTAAAGCTTCTAAGAAATGGTCTAATGCAGAGGTCTTCAAAGTCTGACACTGCCCCATCTATTTTTGTATTTTGATTGAACGAAAATGTATAATGATAAGTAAAAGATACTCAACCCCCACAATCCTAGTACAATATCATGACATGATGGATTTAATACAATCCAATGTTCACAAGGGAACACAGGGAAGTCTATATCAATTAAATGACAAGACATTTAAAATCTGATGTCTTTGATTTTCACTTAAAAATATATTAAATCACTTATAGTAGCCACTGCTGAGTACTAGCAGTATTACAAACCACTAAACTCATTGTGGTGTTTTGCAGCCTGCATTCTCTTTCTGTCCACTAGGTGGAGATCATTCTGCAGCTGACAACATCCTCAGGTTCCCCCTGCTGCCTCCCCAAAGACACTGCTACATACAGATGGAAAAGTTTCCTATTTTCAAATGAATACTCTTTTCAGGCTGTAATTACACAGCCAACTGCCTGGCTGTTAGTGATACAATTGGGAGAGAGAGGAGGAAGAGCAGCAGACATCCATCACCGCAGTGTTTCTAATAGACATGATAGAGCTCGGGGATCGATGCAGCATCTGCTTCCACTGTCAGCCATATCAAATTGATCCAAAATGAGTGTGTTGGGACTGGATGTTTGGATGTAAACACTTCTGAGTGCTGGCAGCTGGTCTGGAAAGTCATTCATATGTTGAGTTTTGCTGCTAATGCTCCTTTAAAGAGCATCTGCTTGGCTGGTCCGCAGGGTCTGCAGGGTGTGCTGTCTACACACACTTGTTTGACTTTAGCAAAGCCAAATCTTAACAGTCAGTCTGCTTCTGTTGTCCACCTCTGCAGTAACTGAGGATATTATGGTTTGCTTAATGACACCGCAGTGAAGCTTTTGACATAGTTTGTGTCAGAGTGGAGAAGGTTTTTGGTCTTGGCGGACCTGGTGTCCACACCTCTGCAATCCAAGCCACCCTCCCCTCTCAGGACATGCTTCCTCATGTACGTACCGCCTGAAACACCAAGTGAGCCAAGGGAGCAAAAAACAGAAAAAAGTTTTGCAGTTCAATAAATCCTCCTCCTGTTTGTCGTTGCCTTCCAAAAGGATCCATAGGAGTCTTTTCTGATCTGCCTCCTCTTTGGACCAGCACAGAGGACAAAGGCCAACCTGTGTTGGGGGCCTGTCTGTATGGATCAATGCGAGTCAGACCACCCTCTTTCACGACCCTCCTCCCAATCAGGGTTGGACGTGGGTTGGATGGTGCCTGGCTCCAGTAGCAACTGGTGTTGCCACCAGGAATGCAAATTAATTCAATGATACCGACATTCAAATGTCATTTAACTGAAAAAAGAGAGCGAAAGAAAGAGAAAGTGTGCATGCATTGGAACAGGATGGAGCATGCATATGTTGCTGCAGCGGTCTCCTATGAATCTATTGAATCTATTTCTTGAAAATGCCCACTTTAGGCTATAGAGTCTGTAGTCCATGTTCTTCCTTTCAAAAGGACTAGTGTGTCTGCAGGCTCCATAGCTTCAACTAACAAGCACAGGCAGCTTGGTACACATTTTAACCAGTCAGAAGCCAGAGCTGACTGCAGTCATTCTGCAGTGAAACTATGGAGCTGCTTATCCTAGCTAATATAAACTATTTACACATATTTCTCTATTGTATAAACGTCTCCTACCTGCTGAAGGTTTGGTAAAGTGCAGCAGGCTAACCAAGGCAGCCCAGATGTCTTTCTCTCCAGCTACATCCCCCAGCTCCTCTAAGGGGGTCCCAAAAATTGGGATATGTAATCCGTCTGGGGTGTTCTGGGTCAGCCCTGGGGTCATCTCTCTTCTCCCACACTGATGATTTGGTTAATCATTTCAGTTCCCTGTGTTCCCCAACCCTAGATCTCATAGCTCCCTTGAGGAAAAGATCTAACTAAAAAACTAGTAAAACGCCGTGGCTAAATGATCGTAACTGCAAAAGGAAATGCAGAATGGCTGAACGCAGATGGAAGAAATCAGGTCTCCAGGTTCACTTTCTGGCTATGAAAGAGCTCTTACTCCTTTATAATAGGATGGTGAAAGACGCAAGGACTTGTTATTTCTCTGAACTTTATTACGCCTTTGCCAGAAAGGTGGAGTCAATAAGACTTGGTATCACCCCAAGTCTGACCTTTTTAGATGTTGATCACCCGCATTGGGATTCTTTGAGCTATTTTTCCCCTGTTACTCTGCCCAACTCCAAGAAATCATGTCTCATATGAAAGTATCCTCCAGCTACATTCCTACTTAAATAAATAAGTAAAGAATTGTATTGGGCCCCATCTGCTTTCTATTCTGAACAGCTCATTGTCTACTGGTTGTGTCCCAGATTACTTTAAAATTGCTTGTGTCCAGCCAGCCCTAAAAAACACCCTGGATTGATCCTACCATTCTAGATAATTATCGCCCGATTTCTAAACTGCCTTTTATTTCCAAGATTCTTGAAAAAATTGTTTCAAAGCAGCTTCTTGCCGCTGTGGAAAACAACAATGTCTTTGAAAAGTTTCAATCTGGTTTTCGTCAGCATCACAGCACTGAGACAGCCCTTCTGAAAGTCACTAATGATCTTTTAATGAATGCTGACGCCGGCCTGTGTTCAGTTCTTGTGCTGCTGTTGATCATGGCATTCTGTTAGATAGATGGCACTGGGTGGGTGTATCTGGTACGGCATTAAACTGGTTCTCTTCATATTTATCAAATAGGAAGTTTTGTGTCTCCATTAGCAACTTTATGTCATCTTTTTCTCATATCAAGTATGGTGTGCCCAAAGGGTCAATTCTTAGACCAATTTTGTTCTCCTTATATATGCTCCCCTTGGGTGATGTCATCCGTAGACATGGTATTTCTTTCCATTGTTATGTGGATGACACACAGCTGTACCTCCCTGTCAAGCCCACTGATGTCAGCATGCTGAGTTCTTTACAGGACTGCCTGGCTGATATAAAGAACTGGATGTCGATAAACTTTCTTCAGCTTAATTCTAAAAAAACAGAAATCCTTGTCATTGGGTCCCAGCATATCACAAAACAAATACTGCCATCTACTGGTTACCTGTCACAACATATCAAGCCTGTTGCAAGAAATCTCGGTGTTCTGTTTGATAGTAATTTATGTTTTGAGCAACACACCACAAAGCTTGTCCAGTCATGTTTTTATCACCTCAGAAATATTGCAAAAATAAGATTTTAAAATTTTAGAGATGCACAAACTGTTGTACATGCTTTTATCTCCTCACGCCTTGATTATTGCAACTGCCTCTTCTCTTGTCTTAACCAAAAAACTTTGAAACGACACAGACCGTGCAGAACTCAGATGCCAGGCTTTTAACCAGAACCAAGAGGCACAATCACATTACACCTGTTTTAGCCTCCTTACATTGGCTCCCTGTTTGATTTCGGATTGATTTTAAGATCTTATTGATTACTTTTAAGGCTCTTCATGAACTGGCTCCAGGCTCTATTTTAGACCTTTTAATCCCTTATGAACCTGTGCATAGCTTGGTCTTCTGTCTCTCCCAGAGTCTAGGCTGAAGAGTGAAGGGGGCAGAGCTTTTGCCACCAGGGCCCCGAGGCTCTGGAACGACCTGCCCAAGGACATAAGGATGTCTGAGTCAGTGTCTTCTTTTAAGTCTCTTCTAAAAACATACTTTTATCGGAAAGCATATCCTGATTTTATCTTACTTGTATGTTTTTACTTGTATTTATTTACTCATTATTTTAATTTTGCCCTTCATGTATTTTATGTTTTTTCTCTATGTGAAGCACTTTGTACTTGTTTTGATAAGTGCTCTATAAATAAAGTTTATAATTATATTATTATTATTATTATCTCCTAGTAGCCATGTATCAGATGCCCGATCCACCTTCCTGTAACTGGCTCGTTTCAATGCAAAGAAGCAGTGGTTCTGCTCTGTTCTGCTCCGTCTGGACCTCCACACCCTGCTCTAAGGTTAGGCCCAGACACCCTGCGAAGGAAACCAACAGCTTAAAAGAACATTAAGGTTTGGTAAAGATGTGGTCATGGTTAAAAGAATCCAACGATGACTGATGATAGGATGTGGAACACAAAGTCTCCGTTGCTAAAGTCACAAGCTTCGTACGCCCAACCAACTATAGATTGAATCTTGGTTGACATTTATAAACGTGCGATGGTTTTCATCAGCAGCATTTTCTAGTAAGAGGCTTGTATTTGTATGAATGACGCTTATGCATTCTAGCAAGATTAAAATCTGATGAAGTGAACAACAGATTTATAGACCTCAGCCCAGAGCTACATGTGACACCACAGCTGATCTCACTGGTTATCTCTCTGCCATGAGAAGTGAAGACTTTACATCCAGATACGACTTCAAAACAACCAGAGGTTGGAACATGTCTGCTCACTTCCCATTCTTTCCAAACAACACACTCACTGTAGCATGGCTTCAGTAGGAGGTTGCTAGCCTGGGGGAGACAGTCTAGAGACAGAGACACATGGCATCAAAGACAGCAGCCTATTTTAAAGCTGCTGTGTTATGAGAAGTTTAAAAGCCCGTGATTTATAGACCTGGGAATTCTCTTGACATCACCATACATCACCAGAGAGGAGCATCAACAAATACTGGGTGTGGTGCCAACTTTGACTCCACTGCTGCTTTGTGTGTTTACTGAACTGCCTACAGACATTTGAATGAATGCACTTTTGAGACAGGAATATGATGGTTTAATAGGAGCAGAATACACAAGGGACTGTCCATCCATCTGTCCCAACAAGCCCTCCAACCTATACAACAAAAGAGGCTGTTTGTCATTGCCCTTTTTTATGATTACTTTTTGCGCATTTGTTTTCCCTCCAGTGGATAGCTGAGAGCAGAGGCATGGCAGGAAATAAGGGGAGAAAGATGGGGAGCAACTTGCAACAGAGGTCCCTGGTTGGACATGAACTGGAGACGCTGCAGGTCATGGTCTGCGCCTTCTGATTTGCTGTCCCTATATTGTTTGTCAGTGCCCTTCAAAGCGGTTATGTTTACACAACTAAAACACAACCACCTACCCCAAACCTCCTCCCTGAGAGATTTTGTGGCACAATACGTCTTGCTTCTTCCACTTCTGCTTCTCAGAGAGTACTGTCTTTATCTGCAGGGCTACAAGAGGTCGCTTGCCAGGTAAATGTAAACAAATGTCAAACAAATGAGCAATGCTGTTGTTTCACTAGTTAGAACAGTTTAGACTGTCCAGCACTGAGGTCCAGAGCAGGACAGCTTGTCAATTTACGCCCAATGCCAATGTTCAGTGCCAATGCAGGAAGTAGTGTGCCCTTTGTATGGTAAGGTGGATGGTAAGGGTGTGGAGGTCGTAGTGGTGGATGGGCGTGTAATGTGTCTGACGTTTGTATTCCCCTCTTTGACCTGCATTTAAAGGTCGCTGTTTCATTAACCGTAACCATGATCTGTCCCTGACCTCTCCAAGTGTTTTAGTAGCCTAACCCTAACCTTCACCTGACCATCGTTGTCATGATCCCCTCAGGATGATCTCTAAAGATGTAGGTGACACTTTGACCTTTTGCCTGGCGCCAATGTCAGGCCAAGATGTTTCCTTGACAGGGAATCTCTAAAACTACTGCCAGATTGTTCTTAATTTGCTATTCTTGGTGCACAAAGGATGAATAAGTCCACTTGTGTATAAGAAATATATGAAATCTAATCCCAAGTGGATGAAAAAAGTCCTCAGTAGGCTTCAAACAAAGTCCTCGTCAAATAGTCGACCATAGATTGATTGTTCCTATCCAACAGCAAACTTCTGCCATACATGATATAATCACATGAATGTTCTTCACCATGGGGTCTATATATAAAAAGCTGCAGTTTGAGTTACAAAGAATAAAGTGTATGAAATCTGAATCAGGGCTCCAAGCCCAGGAGATCTCCCCAGGGCTCGTCGTGTAGCATGACAGATGAGAACACAGAGTAATGAGTAGTACACAGATAAGATTGTGTAGAAGGTTACAGATTTATGGCAGCTGTAGTTCAGCCCAACTCTACAGAGACTAAATCTTTCATCAAGGAACAAGTGAAGAAAATACTTCCCACACAGTGACAGACAGACTGAAACCCTTCAGGGTGGGCTGAGCAGCTTTGTAAAGACAAATCTGTGACTTCCGATCTGATTAGACTGTGTTTGGTCTAAATACTTGCAGCAACATGGCCAGAAAAAACACATCCATTGCTACATAATTCCATTTACATGTAGAAATCCTTTCCTTACTTTATGCAACAGACTTGAATGCTTTGCTGCATGTTACATATAACAGATAATAGTAGTATCTGAAAATCACATCATTACACCAAATGAATACAATCCTTCATATAAAATAATTTCTATATAGATGTGGGATGATTATGGTCTGTTGTTTCACAGTTAGCAGATCTGTAAACATTATGGCACAGAAGCGAGGCTGGATCACCAACCAGGTGAAGCAGGTAACTGCCCCCAAAACCTGGGGCCCAGAGGTCCCAGGTTCAGTGTTTGCGGTAATTTGATTAAAGCTGCGCTAATCAATATGTTTGTAATAACAATGGATCAAATAAGCATGTGTAATGTAATGTAATGTCACAGAAAATGATCACCAACTCTGCAGTTCCAATCAAGCCACTCTTAGCGCATTGTTTTTTATTTTTAGTTTTACACATTTACAGGCTGTAGCTGGTGAACACAGCGGAGCATTCAGCAGCTAAAGATGAAAACCAGAGCTAAAAGGAAATATTGAACTTACATTCATCAGGTAGACACAAACAGGTGTCTGCTGTAAATAACAAACTGCTATTAAAATTTAATACGTCAAATGTTGTACAGATTGTTCGACTGTGTGGCAGTAAATAAATAATTATGCTTTTTAGGAAATCTGCACCAGTAAAGTACAAATAAATCACCTGAGGCCAGCCCAGTGTTATTAGCTAATAACATCAAACTGCTTCTTCTTCCTGTGTCTGTAGTTCCTGCTCTCTGCCTGTGTGGGGCAGCACAGGTTTACCATTTAACCATTTAACGCGTTTCAATTTATTTTGACGTAATTTGCTCAGGCACTCTTGAGATGATTATCTGTAGGTCTGGAAATCATTGACCAGATCTTCCTTTCCATCACATGACCCCAGAGACAGTGAAGGTCAGAACATCTTGACAATACAAGACACAACAGAACAAGACCTGTTGTGTAATTGGGTTCAGCAGCTCGTTGTTTAGTGTGGCTGTTTCTGCTTTGTGGACGAGGCAGAGACGAACCTGCCCATGGAGACACCTTGAACCGCTTTACTATACCTCACTTAATGTTAAATCTTCCATCATACAACGGAGTCAGACTCAACAAACACGATAATCTGTAAATGTTATAAGTTCTGTAGGACAACTACACCTGGAATCTGTTAATATTCAACTATTTAAACAACCTAAAACACAAAACAGACAAATACTTGAATATTTCCACATTTTATTAGCATCTGTTAAAGTTTTAATTAAATTAAAGGTAAAATGTACACGTTTCGACTGATACAATCCAAAATGTAATTCTCAATAAACAACAACAAAAGAGGGATATCAGTATGTTGGCACACAGTTCTGTGTGACTGCTGGAAAACACTGTTCATTTCTTCACACGTTCCTGAGGGGCAGCCTGTCTGCACAGCTATTCCAGTCCAGTAGTGTGTGTGTGTGTGTGTGTGTGTGTGTGTGCGTGTGCGTGTGTGTGTGCGTGTGTGGTATCAGGCTCTGTAGTTCCTCAGGTACACCAGCCTGTGAGGCTGGAACTTCTCCCGACACAGGGGGCACTCTGCCTGTGAGAAGGAAACACAGACACACGACAGGTTGTTGGCATGTTAAAGGCACCAAGTCTCCACACACTGGGTTTGAGCTCCCAAAACTTTTACCGGAACTAAACAGGCAATGGTGTGACCCTGCTGGGCTTTTGCCTCATGCAGGTCTGGCAGGGTGAAAATGTTCCTTGTTTAGCTCAAATAAAAGGTTTCTGGAGCTATGGTCCAGATCCAGAGTGTGGACACTCAGTGTAATCAGTGTCAATGGGTCAGATAAACCTGCTAAAGGACCCTGAGGAACAAATGTAGCTACCAGGCCCCCAGTAACCCCCCATTCCTCCCACTCCCCCTGCAATACGTGTGTACAGGTTTTCTATGGTGGGATACTACTTGCTTTCAGATTTGCTGTGTGGTAATATGATTTAACACAAATTAGTTTAGAAATATGCAACATATAAGCACAGAACATCTCCAACACAAGGGGAGGCAATAACCAGGGTTCGTACAGCTTTATAAGAGTCAAATTCAAGCACTTTTCAAGTACTTTCAAGGTACCTAAACCAAACATTTCCAGACTCTCGAAGTCTTTATCATCTCATCTAAATTGTTCCTATACATTCCAGGAGACAACAAACTAATATGTGACAACAGCACAGATTCCAGGGAATCTGGAGGATTGGGGTTCAATGGCATTTTACTGATTCTGAATCCACTATTGAATCAGATTACCTGCCAACCAGGAACTGGACCCAAAATGGAACCAAACCCTGGTTGGTACCAACCTGATACTTTTCAGTATTCCACCTCTGCAGCCTTGAGAACCTAGCCTTGATTTTCAAGGCTGTTGCTGTGTTGAGCTCAGTGTTCTCTGCTTTAACATCTACTTAATGTCAATCACCTGACACCAACTGTAACAAATTGAAATCTCCTTGGAAACTAAAATCTGACACAAAAAGGTTTTTATTTTGATAAACTACAACAAGATCAAATATTAACACAGAGCAAAGCCTGACCTTGGTGTTGCACCACTCTGTGATGCACTCCCAACAGAAGAGGTGTCCACAGGGAGTAGAGGTGGAGTGCCTCCTCTCCTCCAGGCAGAGGATACAGCGGGCAGCTCTGGGGCCTGAGCTCTGTGTGTGCTGAGGACTGGAGACAGACAGTTCAGATAGTTCAGCATCAAACTCAGCTCATGTGTTTCATGTTGGCCTTTCACTACCAGAAGAGCAGTAGCTCCTGCAGTGGCCTGGTTTTTATAGATAGTTAATGGAAATCTTGATCGAGTACAGCATCCACAGGTGTCTTCATGGCTCACTTGCTGAGTGCTGCAGACCAAAAGACATGATCTGACCAACATAAACTCAATCCGGAGCAAGACATCCCAACAACTACTGGAACAGAGTGCACTGACATTTTCTGTGGATAATCAGGGTCCTGAGAGGATGAATTCTAATGCCTTTGGTTAGGACCCTCTTTGAAATACTTCAGCACTGAAATATTGAACTGCCCTGACATTAAGACCAGATGGAGACGGGGTCTAAGTGGACAGCCTACACATCTCCAGCTGTGTCCTTTGGTCTGGTCCTGGTCCTGTACCTGAGGCTCCTGTAGAGCTTCCACTCCTGCCTGGTTCTCTGTCTCTGTCTGAAGCTGTTGAGCTGCAGACACACAGTGATGAGCAGCTGGAGGAGGGACATGGCCCCCAGCAGCCTGTAGCTGCTCCTGATGGTCCCATCATCGCTGCTCAGCCCCATCACACCCAGCTACACACACACACACGCACGCACACACACACACACACACACACACAGGACATTAATGCAGATATAACCTGTGGTTCCGCTTAAACTGATCTACACCAGAAACAATTTTCTTATATAGTTACATAGCTACAACTTATAACAGCTATATAACTATAGACAACTGCCTCGCGACAGCAAAGCAGCAAAAACTATGTGTAACTACTGTAGAGATCACATGTTCCTTAAATAGCAGGCAGGCAGTTATAGAGGAGGATTTACACCGACACATTTTGGAAGATCATATGAAAAAATATTTTAATGTATTCAAACCGAGTAGGGTGTCAGTTTTTGATGTAAATACCATATTCAATACCATATTCTAGAAATGTAAATGTAATATTTGAAACAGCTTTGATCTGCCAGAAAAGGTGTTGCCACTTAAAAAGCACACATACACTCAGTGTCCGGTTTATTAGGTACACCTAGCTAAAATGTATGCAGTCTAATCCAACAGTCCTTCATGAAGGTTATAATGTTCAGAGTGTGTTGATTCAACTGTCTGATCATTTGGAGGATGTCGTTTGTGGTTCTGTTGAACAGTATTACATTTTACTGAGAGGTGTTTCTGCTATTTGGCCTGTCTTCATGTGATAGACAAAATATTAGACTGCGCTAGTTTTAGCTAGGTGTACCTAAAAAAAACTAGCTATTGAGTGTATTTTGACATTGCACAAAAATATGAGGGTAATGTTATCTCTCCTCAGGACAGTTATTCATTACTGTGTGTCCCATACTGGCAGCCTGCCTGCTCAACAAATGGTAAACTAATTAACTACGTTCCAACAGTGGTTAGGAAATGTGTTACAAAATGTTGAAACAACAAACAGGATATATTTAGCTGAAACGTGGTGGGGCGGAGTGTGACGTGGATAAAATGGCAGCTCTTCTTTAACTTCTCATGATTATATGTACGTATGCTGTGCACGTTTTGGAATGAACGTATGCGAGTATGGAAGCTGTCCCTGTGGGCAAGAGAAGAATTTATTGTTTTTAAGGGTTAGAGTGAACGTTGCTCATTGGTCATTAAAGAGCCCATTAAATGGGCTCTTGAACTTTCTGGAAAGCTGCTACTTCTTAGAAAACATCCCCAGTGGTGACCTCAAGATGCACTAAAGTGTGCAACTAAAAAGTCCAACCAATAAAATAAACACAACATTTTAACAATCCCACCTGTTTGCTTGTCCTATCAAATCAAACTGCCTTTCCCTTCATAACTAGTAGTAATGGAGGTGGAACAAGCACATTTATTTGGATATTTAGTTGAGAGAGCGTGAGTGAAGTATGAATGCAGACATGGTTATATATTTCATGTATGGCTGGGCCTACTTATGCCTTTGTTATTTAAAAAAAAAAGAAGATATAAATAGTATTTTTCTATTCTAATATGTGAGATAGATATATAAAAATCACCTACATAGCTGATACCAGCCGCCCTCTTTGACAGGTGATAGAAAGAGCCGCTGATGTAGAACAGAGCCACGTGGAGTCGGTGCAGGAGGGTCAGGCCCTGATGGAGGACAAACACGGCTGGCAGGCACGCTCTCCTCTGGGGCTCCGACAACAGCCCCACTGCCCTCTGCATCCATCTCCTCAGCCAACACTCCAGGCTCCACAGCCGGGACGCCACCTGCCGCCGACCCACACCACTGCGGCTCTCCTGCCCACCTTCCAGCTCGTTCTCCAGGCATACCAGGACCTTGTCCAGGAGGTAAGGAAAGACGGCGTGGCAGAGGACAAAGAGGCCTCGTCTGGCCCGAGAGGGGATTTGATGTTTAGTGGGATCCACCTGCAAGATGTTGACATACTCCTCACCCAGGGTTTGGTACCCTGAGAAGGAGAAGGATACATTTCAAAATATATTTCAAATATAGACGACAAGTTAAACATACATAAAGTGAAGTTAGATTGCATGTTGCTTTGGTCGATAACTACCGGAGACTGTTGTTAAAGCGTAGTATGCAAGGTCTGACAGCAGCTCTATCTCTCTCCTCCAGTCCAGCCATCTTTTGGATCCTACAGATGGAGAGAGAGAGAGAGAGAGAGAGAACAACATTCAATAAAAAGGAGCTTTTATTTTGATGATAACCAGCTCCTCTATTGCTGGAAAAGTAACATAATCACTTTTTAAATATTGCTCTGATTATGTAACCAGGGTCCATCTACTCTTGATTACAGTTTATAAAACATCAAATACATTTCTTAAATCGCTGATAGTGGTAACAGCCAATAGTCTCTGCGTTGTGTTTTATGATGTTGGTGGACTAACAGCTGACAGTTAGCTACAGTAAACTACAACGAAGAGACACAAACAGCTCCGATGTCGATTCACAGATGATTTATTGCTTACAAGCACTTCGGGATTTGGGGGATACAAGCCTGGTCTCAGTAAAACTATTCAGTATAAAAGAAAATCATAATCAAAGGAAACTTACAATACTAATGAAGGATTTCTGTGGACAATCTAAATAAACATTTACTGACAAGTTATAGGGCCAACGGTCAAAGACTTCTTACAAATTACACAAAGACACTACCGATACCGATAAATTAGCACACATAGATAATTACTCTGGATGTCAATTTTGATACCGTCTCTCTCTGATAGGCAACACATTCATATTTACAGGTTATCATTTAACAGTCCACCACTCACCTGGGGGATACAAGCCAGGTCTGACTTGTTCCCCCAGAAAGCTCAAATTATGTATTTAATGTAACATGCAAGAAGCATATGTTACACCTACATTTAAAAAAACAATGGAATTTATATTTTTCACTCTTGGATTAACAGTAGTGAGTGACCATTGAATTGAATCAACAGACGTACACTATGAGCTTTGGGTCTCACAAACATCCACACCAGCGCAGAGGTAGTCAGTTTTATTTTACTCTTTTAACCTGTTAGAACCAATACATTGCCAAGTAACTAACTGACTAGATATTGCTAGGTGTATTAAATGTATGCCGAATTGATGAGGGGCTGGAAAGTGTCCCAGTGAGGTTTTGTACTCAGTGACAGAAAAAGTGTCATATTTGTCTGGAGGTTTGCAACTATTGAGACGGGAAAAGAGACTGCACCTCGTTAGCTCCAAAGCTACATGTTAAAGTGAAGCAAGCTACCTAAAGAAGAGAAATGGTAATTTCCCAGAGTGTTTAAAGTAAACAAACCTACCAGCAAGTGTTTGAAAAGCTTCGTTGGCGTTGTTTCTCAGGAAGGTTTGATAATATTCGTCCTTTTGACTGGACCGAATCAACTGGGACTGGTTGGCAGGAGCGAGGGGCATTGTAAGCTAACATTAGAGAGCTAATTTCAGATGCTAACGTTACCTAACCAAGTTACAGTTCATGGCGAATATATCATATAATATTTATGACCACTGGGCGAAGTTTTTCAGATAGACAAAACCTCCGAGTAGATCTCTTCATCCATACAGCAGGCTGTCAGTCCAGTAAAACACTATCTTAGCCTACAAACTTCTAAATGCTCAGACTAGCAAACATTCAACACGCCGACAACAACAAGCTAACTAGCTTGTTGAGCCCGTGGTGTAACCCTCAGTCCCTGCGTCCTGCATATTAGTCGGGATATGCACTTTTAGTCCCTTATAATAGTTGTTACACTTTCATGTAGCTAAATTCAGGAAACACGCAGGAAGCTGATGCCCAAACGAAACAGACTTATAATTAACTCACAGCGCCACCCACCGGCCGGAGGGAACATTACACTAGAAGCAGCTAATAAAGTCAGAGTTTGCTGTATTTAGAGCTATACACTTCCTTATAACTTTTGTATTTCTAAAGAAGATATTTGAAAATGAATTAACCTTTCATCTCATAATCTGTCTTTATGTTTTAACTTATTAATACATCTTCAAAGTGCTATTTCTTTCTCTTGCTTTCAGAGAAATGTTGGGTGTTTAATTGTGATTTTATTTATGTGATTTAATTTTATTTACCACCGTGGTTTTATTCTGAGGTATAAGGCAGGCCTTTATGTAAAAAAATACTACAATTAAGAGCAATATATTTCAGTCACAAGTTCCAGTAACTTATAAGAACACACAGTCAGACTTGTGGCCAGGATTTTACAAACACTGAGGTCACGAGTTCTACCAACACGCTAAGAAAGGTTTGACCCGAAACCAAAACAATTTGAACTTTCAGGTTTTATACATCTATATTTTGTGTACATTTTTATTTCCCAACATGAAGGTCTAAATGGTGTTTCATACACGCAGATGCCTGAATATATTTATTATGTTGGAGATTGTAAATTTAAAAATATTGAGTCAACAAACACTGGAATCAACTTACCCACCACCAATACCCACCATATATATTTTAATTGTAGATCGTAAACTCCTCTCACCCATAAATCCTCTGAGGATAGCCCAACAGGTACTGATATTGATATTTGACAGTTATCAGATATTCTGACGATGATGACTGAAAGATGGGGAATGACATGCAACAAAGGTCCCTGATCAGACTCGAACCAGAATGTTGAGGTTTATGGTCAGCATGCGTCTTAACCCCTAAGCCACAGGGATGCCCCCCCTGACCTCCATTGTTTTATATGGACATGTGACAAAAACAAACACTTTTGATAAGGATCTCTTAAATTAAGTTCTTAAAGAATTGTAACCAAGATATGTGCTGAGGGAGGACCTCAAATATATCTCTGACATTTCTGTACTAACTTTTCTTATTTCTCATTGGCCGCGTATGCGCTTATATACCTGTGATACATTCATATTGGTCAATATACTGGCCTGGAAAATGTATCGGTTGGGCTGAAGTCAAAATGATTAATGGAATGAATTTAATGGATAACAAAAGTGCAGGTAATACAACAACACAACCTGATACATTTCCTAACATCACACCAATATTATGAAACAAGTTATATACAGTATATGGCCTACCTTTTACCTGCACTTTAACACAATGTTTTAACACAGCAGCTATAATGTGGCCTACTGTACAGGTTGCTACAAGGCACCGTTCTACCTGTGTGAGTAGATTAAGTTCATTCATTCATTCAAAGCTCCTGCAGCTCTGCTGTGATCTGCCTGGAAAGTTGCAGAACCAGTTTCTTTGTCTCCTCTGTGTTGCTCCCTGAGCCAGCTGGGTGTACTATAACCACTACAGAGAACATCTCATTATAAGCCCACTCCTATCCTTTTACAGTCACTTTTCTCAGTGCTTGTATCAACCCTTGGACAGTCTATACCGCCATCCTGCACACCAGGAAGTTGAACTTTGCTCTCAGTGAGGGGCGGAGCTGGGGTTTTCCTTTCCCTCCTCCCTTTAACTCAGGAGTTACTTGAAACTACTTGCTACTTGCAGATGGAAGGTGGGTGGTGTGGGAAGTACTTTGCCGCTTGGACTAAACCACTAACAAGCACACGAAGAGAGTCTGTGATTTCGACAGGTAAGACACAAACTTGACTGGCTGCATGCACCTTGTGTTTGTCTACCTGCAGACGTTTAACATTAAAACTACAGTACTTGTTGGCTAAGGTGGTTTGAAGGCATCAGCCTGTACAGGATTTGTAAGGCTGATAACACTTCATGATCACAGCTGCTGTACTTTGTGATTAACATGTTAAAATTGGACTTTTTGTTGTGCTAAAAAGTTCAGAGTCTTCAGAACGTCCCCCTGAAGTTGATTCTGATTAGACAGGAGAAAGGTAAATCTCCTCCTTGACACTCAGGTTATGAGTTCAGGTAAAGGTTTTTCGTAGCACTGCTGTATTAATGGACTCTACGTTAAATAAACCAGGTGCATTATATTCACCATATCTGAGCTGGATGACAGATCTGATTCTTAGAGGCCAACAGATGTAACTCAGGATGATGATAACAGATAAACATCAGCATGCATACCTGTGAGGAGTTATCACAACAGAATGAAATCACAGCTACGGCTTTCAATACACTACTGCTGTGGTACTCCCTAATCCATGTAGACACAAATATAAAATGCTGATATTTTTGACTTACAATTGGACTTTTCACTTTTTCCCTAAGATTTATTCTATCAAGTTGTGAAACAACATTTCCACTGATAATATAATTATAGTGAACATATTATTGTATTCTTGTGTTGAATGCAAAACAACACTCAATTCAATGTTTCCACATGTGAATATTATATATATGTGAAATGATACCATATGTCCCTATATGTGTGGAATGCTGATGTGAATTTGTGAAACAGCATTCTACATGTATAGTGTATAATCTGAATTTATCACAAAGGAAATGGTGCTTTCAAATGTGATATTACATGTGGACTTATTGTATTCAAATGCGAAATGTCATTTCACATTTCTGAAAATCAAATGTAAATGAAATGAAAATGTATCTCTGATCTCCATGACATTATATGTGAAATTGTTGTTTTCACACATATATGATAAAAGATATGTCATTTCACAATGTGCAATTTCTGAAAATCTAATATGTCTATAAAGTGAAATGTGATATAACATGTAAAAATTAAGTTTTCACATGTGTTGTTGTGTTATGACATTTCAAAAAATCGCACGTGTCTATATCAGGTATATTTATCACACTTGAAATGGTGTTTCACATATATGTGAATTCTTCACATACATTCACAGGGACATTCACAGCTGTATCATATCAGAGGTTGACAGCACTGTCTAGGCCAGATCTTATTTTTAAAAGAGGCCAATATCAATATAATTTATTGTTGCTGATATTCTGGTGATAAGAATGTAACCTGTGTGAAGCTAAATTGAGTCACAAGCACAAAATAACAATAGAGTACACAGCAGCTGTAGATTGTGTGTGGGAGGCAGGGACATCCTTAAAGGACCCCCCCCCCACACACACACACACACACACTGAACTGGAAGGAAGCAGGGGAACTGAGGCAACACCTGGTGAGGAGACACAGAGCAAGTTTTGTCCTTAACAATCCCAGACAACATCTGTTTCAGTTGTAGTGTCAAACGCACGTCATGTCTGGGACCCCCCCCCCCAAATAAGGAGTTTAATTTCACTGTCATTTAATTCACCATGAATTGCTCCAGTTAGGGAATTTTAAATTTGTTTAAATGCCTTAAAATGTTTAACTGACAAAGGGGGCTTGTGAGTTATGACTCTTGTCTGTTAGGAGCAGAGGTGAGACTAGCTTGACGATGGAGGAGGAGGTCAGGGTGGATGGACGGGATGATGGAGTGTGTGACTGCTGTTTGCTCATACCAACAGAAATATTGGTATCTTTTAACAATGAAAACGATTGTTCCCTAACTTCAACCGAGTAGCTTTTTAAACCCAAACCATGATCTTTCCCTAACCTGACTAGGACGTTTTTATGCCTAAGGCTGTGTTCAGACCGACAGTAGCACTGAGGGAGAACCAAAGATTATTTCTGCCATGATAACTTTCCAGAGTTGTAAAATCTTGTCTCAGAGTATTAGAAAACTCTGTGCAGTGCTCTGGTGTCAAAGAAGCCTTCAGACTCATGGATATGTTACTCAAACTTTCCCTGGTACCTGAAGCAGCACACGCCCACCAACCTGCATTGTGCATTGTTTTAACACAGGGCTGATGTCAGTCTGAACGCACACTTAATCTAGGCAAACATACAGTTAACTTAAAGTTGGTAGTTCAGAAAACACTAGTCTAAATGTTTTGTAATGTTTTTGGAGGGCACAGACAAATTATGTATTTTTGTCATTAAGTTTGGTGGAATTTCAAATTTAGACTGTTTTCATCAGCAGCAAGCTCTCCATGTGCAGAGCTAAATCAAATACGCTTTAATGCTAAAGGCCTCAGTATGCTTCAAAGTGCTCGTCAGATCGTCCAACAGCATCTAAAACAGACAATCCCACCCACTTCGAGATTGGCCAGGTTTTTGATTTCTATTTCGTTCTTCACACACTACTTCTTACACTTTTCATGTGTTACAAACGAGTGCAACACCAACCCCTCCCCTCTTTATGACAGATAATGGAACAGACACAAACACTAGATGTGGTTGGATTACACGTCGTAGATAATTTGAAACATACTAAGGCCTTAAATGTTCCTACTGCTAGCGGTAGAGTGCAGATACAGACACATTAAGTGAGTTAAGAAAGCCTCCTGATTTCCTCCCCTGCAGTACCTGGGGGTGGGAAAGTAATACAACACACAGTACGGATGGGACATGTATTCACAGTAAATCTTATGTAGCCCTGGGCTTAATGTAGTCTACCTGAGCCCTGCCACGTTCTCCACACACACTGTTTGAAGTCAGAGGATAGCTATTGTACCATATGACTTTTTATGAGGCCATAAGGTAAAACAAACAGGGGTTTGTTTAGTGCTGATAGGACTGTGCACTCTCAAAGTGACTGTATGTCACATAGTCAAAAACTGGCCTGCTTCAGACAAAACACCACTGGTTAATAGAAGATTCACAAAAACAATGCCCACTTATTCATTATGAATTCATTTAGTTATTAAAGCAGCATTTTACAGATTTTAGTACATTTGTTGGGGACTATTTTCATTTGGTGCTCTAGTGAGTATGTGGGGCAGCAGGACTGTGTATGTGGGATTCACTGGAAACGATTTCAGTACTAATGCCTTCTCTGACTCTGTGTGAGACCTTATTCCTTTCAGTTATTAACTTATTCAAAGTGGATACTTCATCAAAAACTGTGACGTTTCATTTGCATCTTTCTCAGAGGCCCTGGACACCCCCACAGGTGTTTTCAGTTATTTTGGGTGCTGGGATGTACAAAAGGGTCATTGGTTTCTTTGAACTAATAAGATGATAAAGGTGTAATTTGTCCCACACTAACAGGTCCAACAAAACAGGAGAGTGAGATGTCAATCAAACAGTCTGTACACACCTACACAGACCTGAGAAGAGCTCTAATCACCTGTGTGAGGGACCACAGGTGAACTTTAATACTGTTCATTTAGCTTCTTTTTCACAGCAGCTGTAACTGACACCATTAAAAATGGCCTCATTCCATTAAGGTGAGCTAGTTCCAGGGTCCTGGTATTGAGTCAACTAAATGTGTTTCACTTGCTCTTTTCCTGCTGTGACAAGTCAAAAAAGGTCAGTTTAACAAACAAGATACAACATGATAATTAGTGAGCTTTGGAGGTGTTGGCAGGTGTATTTTTGAACTTGGCAGAGAGCCATGCTAGCTGTTTCTCCCTGCTTCCAGTCTTTATGCTAAGCTAAGCTAACCATGTCCTGACTCCAGCTCTGTGCTTACATCTCACTTTTGGAAAGAAAGCGAACAACGTATTTCCCAAAATGTTGAACTTTTCCTTTAACCAATCATCTATTATGACTGCACATTGTTAGTTAGTGTGTGTGTGTGTGTGTGTGTGTGTGTGTGTGTGTGTGTGCGTGATTGGAAAATCCATGTTCGGAATGTATTTTGAGGAGGCTTTTTTATGATTTTGACTGTCATCAACTTAAATACTCTGAATCATTAACATAACTACATGACTTGTTATTCTGCCAGCTCATTGGCAGCAAACTAACAAGTGGCAATGTGTGTGTGTGTGTGTGTGTGTGTAAGTGCTGTGTAGTGACACCACCCAGCAGTCATTACATTAGAAATCGAGCAGTGGGAATAACATTTAGCGTGTCTGAAGTGTGTAATTACCACTGCAGCCCACCGAGATGAAGAGCAGGTTCAAACACGACGAAATGATGTTTACATGCGGAGACATATAGACCACACGGTCTGTTCTTTTATTATATATCTCATGAAGGGAATATCATTATTCTATGCTCCAAAAACACAGAACAAACTCCAATCTCCCGGTGTCTCTGTACGTTTGGAACACACTACCACACTGACCTTTTCAAAGCTGCAGTTGATTCCTTTTTTTCTAATAATAATTTCCTACTTTTCATCTTGTCACTATGACCTTTTCAGATACGTTGCCCGCATGCCGGCTGGTCTGGACCGCCTGGTTGACCATATAGAAAGGAAAACCATATCTTACTTGGAAATTAGCTGTGAGATAACTTGCCTTTTGACTGTCAAATGTCTGTTGGTGGAGTAAAGCCACCAAGGAGTCTCTGGTAAAGGATTTTTAGTTATTTTCCCTGTTGGAACTGTATACTGTATGTTTCCCATGTACATTTTTTATTTAGTTTTAGTCTTTTGATGAAAGTGCATATTAGTTAGTCACATGTTATTCCGTTAACCCTAGATTGGTTTTGTTGTTGCTTGTTGTTTAATTTTCAATTGAGCCAAATTTAGCCCATCCATTTTATTCATCCCAAAAACATTAGCGTTAGCTAACATTACTGACGGAGACACTGGCCTACTGAAGTCCAAGATGCTGCTTATTGTTGCAACAGGTCAAGCTACAAAACCAGCTTCTGAAGAGGAGATATTTTAGGTAAACATTTTGTCTCACCTTCATTGTGGAAAAATCAAATATTTTTTCATTGATGAACTGTGCTTCACACTCTTTGTACCATGCTAAATGTCCTCTACTTTTGATGATGATGGTATGTTTAAATGGCTGTACAACATTATTGTCTCACAGATATCAAATAGACATGGTTGATTTCTGCATGTTTCTGCCTGATCCTTCCTGAAACTAAGTACTGTGACAGTTCTCTCAGTTATTCACTGTCTTAGGCGATTCTTACTAAAGTCTGGATGTTAATGAGGCTATACTGACACAATCATGCCCTTTCTCTGGGGCTCTAGGGGATACAAAGCCCTAACATGCCCAGAGTCGTTGTGTCCTCACATGTTCACCCCTTTCATTGACACATTATGAGGAAACACCTGTAACCTGAGATGAGTTTGTAACGCAGAAACAGATTATAGAAGAATTTTGGCTACTGAAACATGCTTGATAAACCGTGTGCTCCACTTTCTTCTGACAAAGACTTTTAGAGGCGGCAGTGTGCTGAATGACCTGAGAGACATGCCGGCCTAAATATATACACATGTTTTTCTAGATCTTGTTCAGACATGATTCTTGATTCTCACTTTTTAAAATGGTAGTAGGCTGATTTTATAACTGTCTTAATGTGGCTGTTACAGTTGAGCAATTTAGATCCTTAACTGACTTCATAACTACACCAAAGTTTAGTCTTCACTGTGAGGGATAGGTGATCACTGACTGACCATAGTCCTGTCTTATTTCTGTTAACTGGAAGAAAATTAGACCTGGGCTAGCTCTGTTAGTATTGACAGCTGTATTTTACAGTATGTATGAAAAGGGCCACAAAAGACTGACAGCCACGCAAGCAGCTCTGTGACGCTCAGCAGGTTATGTTCACCATCTCATTTTAGCCTGTTAGCATGCTAACATTAGCTTAGCAGTAAACAGAGTGCAGCTGAGGCTGATGGGAATGTCATTAGTTCTGCAGGTATTTGGTCCTAAACCAAAGTGTTGGGACACATTGACATGTTGACCTGATGATGGCGCTAGAGGAAAAGTCAGAGGATCACCAAAGTTATTACAGTTTATCCTGAGGGGAACAAAGTGTTGGCTATCCATGTAACGGTTGTTGGGATATTTGACTCCAAAGTGTTGGACTGTCAGACAAACGTTTCCATCCCTAGAGCCACTGCTAGCGTGGCAAAACAATACTCTGAAGAAGGACTTGTGTAAAGACTATGTCAGTGGTATTTCTGTCATATTAGACAGTGAAAAGATAAGAAAGAGATGTGGGAAGCAGTAGATGTTTGCTCCCCTGTGTGCTGATCCCAACACTGCCCAAATGACAGGCTCTACAGTCCAGGTTTGTCCCGCATGACATTTAAAGCAGCATCAGTTCTGCCGGCCCATTCAGTGATGTGGAGCCAAGGGTGAACGTTGGTGTGTGAAGAGATTGAAGCTTCCAATGTTTTTCTTTGTCTGTCACACTCATTCGTTCTCTCTTGTCTCAGTAAAGAAGTCGAAAACCTTATCAGCCCTTGTTTGGCTTCATGACAGAGAACAGCAGGGTTGGCACACCTTCTGAAAAACTCAACTCTGCAAGAAGTACAATAACTGTGTGTGTGTGTGTGTGTGTGTGACTTCTTGACTTTCCTGCGATGAACACACCACATACACTCATACACATACACTGTGACATGCTGCTGGCCAACTGTATCACCCGACCTTGGCAGCTATGAACATGAGCGTGGTTTGATGGGAAAAGCCGGTTCTCTATCCCTTTGTGGAGGCTTGTTTTTCAGCAGGGTGTTGGTTTTCAGCCTCTTTCAGCTCAGTCACAAGGGATTTAACAGCATCGAAACCCAGCACCTTACCTGGGATAAAGACCCGAGAGATTAAAAACAATCCAACCTACCGGGAAAGTGTGTTGCTGCTGTGTGTTGCTCCTGTGTGTGGTTGTACATTCATTTTATTCAAGGGAATGAAATATTTTCTGCTATAAAAGTTTCCTTTGGGTGTAAGATATAAAACTAATAATATACTGTATGTCAGTAACAAATACGGATTAGGACTGAACATCATAGAAAACAAATGGAAGTGGTTCATCCTTGGATGAAACAAACAACATACTGATCATGTAGCTATTTTGCGATATTAGAGAAAAAGTAATTTGTCATTAAAATCACAAAAGTTCATCCCTGTAAGAACATGAATGTGCTCAGCAAATTTCATAGCAACCTCCTAATTAAATTATCAACTTTCTTGAGTGCAAAATTGGTATTTTGTCCTGAGCACTAGATGAAAGCTGGTAGATTCTTGAAATGGACAGGGTTCATCCTCAGGGAAGCATGAACGAACTAAATTTTACAGCAATTCCATTAAATTGTGATAGTTCTTGTGGTGCAATTGAAAATTTAGGCCTGTTGATGGTTGTAGAGGTTAGGCCAGGGGGTCACCAAAAACTTTAGGATTCATCATCTTTGGACCATGAATACCCACAGCACATTCAATGTTAATCAAACCACTCATGTTTTTATGTTGTATATTATATAGTTATTAGCATAGCAAGAAGGTCCTGGGTTCGAAAAAAGACACATGTATGAGGGAAAGCACTGTATTATGGGACTTTTTTGCAAAAAGTAGTGTGAATACTACGCTACATTTTTTCCTTTGTGGGAATTTGAGGGCACTATAGTACATACATTTACACTCGGTAAATATAGTGCACTATGTACTGTCACAAAAAGGGAGTAATTTGGGACACAGCCTCCGTTCTCCATTTCTAATATGTTAAATATAGTGCAGTTTGATTGACTTCGTATTGTAAAATGTATCAATGCTATATTGCTTGTCTATGGATAGTCTTAACCTGGAATGTGACAATCTCATTGGATAAACACTCATGTTATTTTGTTGACCCCAGTGATGAACCATCTTTTGGCATTTGATTAGATGATGAAACGACAGGGATTAAGAGTCCTTTCTTCCTTTCAGCAGCATGTACTTCATTACCATGCACTGATTGCACACTTTCATGAAACCTCTTGAAATGATGTGCACTGAATGGATCCCATTGTGTGTGCATGTGTTGTGTGGAGAGAGCAGTCAGGTGGGGAATGTGGAAGAAAGAGCCACTGTGTTAGTTGGCCTGTAACATCTAGCTGACAGAGATACTGTATGTGCACATGCAAAATCCCATAAACAAATGAATCAGTTTACTCTATAAAGTGATAATAGCACAAAAAACCTGTGTACATGCATCCCTCTCTCTCTCTCATAGGCAGGTTAGGAAAGCAGCCAGTTCTGCAGAGGGCAGAGTGTGTAACAAGCTGCTGAAGCCGGCTGACTCACTCTTTGACAACAATCGAGTGCATCATTCAAGCTGTCATTGTGGCCGTGTAGATTTAAGTCATGAGTGTTGTGCTCTGACAGTTTAACTCACTGCGATTGGACTGATGTCACGTCTTTCAGTTCAGTTCAGGTTTGCTGCAGTGCATGACTGTGCTTGTGCTTGTCTCTAACTTGCTATACTTCGCAAGAAAGAGGGTGTTGACCTACAGTTTAATGTCATTGCCTTCAGGAACTCCTTTCTTACATTTTACAGCCATTACTCTACATAATAGCCTTGCTCAACATGTGGCACTACATGTGAGAATTCAAAGTGTTACTAAATGATAATGGAAAGTTTTGATGAAGAAAAACTAGAAATACTAGATACTAGCTTCAATCGGATCGAAGTATTTGAGCCACTTGTATCAAAGAGTAGAGAAACGGTCTGTGCAAACAAAATGTTGTCATCTTCTGACAAGAAAATATCCCATTTATTATTCTATATTTCCCCTCAGCTCTACAGAGCATTTTAGTGTCTTTCAGCTCATCGTTTTGGATGTTCTGTTTGGTTCAGTCACACCACTCTCATCAGTGCCATGTCGAGATGCAGCAGGCAGCTGTTTTTAGAGAAAATGCTTAATATTTGGAAAGTCATTTGGTGGGAAAGAAAATGTACTCAGCAGTAAGTCAAGTCAATTTTATTTATATAGCACAATATCACAAGATCAGGTCTAACTATCTTCTGGTATCTTCAGTCTGACTTTTCGTTGGGTGCCTGTGTACATTTATTTATGCACATTGGGTTCAAGGAGGTTTTCCACAGGTGCGTTTAGGATTTTGGACCTGTGAAGACCCCTACCTGGTATTACTTGGTATTGGACCGAAACCAAATTTTGAAGTTGAGGTATCACCCATCGCTAATTTAATGACTTTTATTCCTGCAGTCGCTCTGTGAGACGCAAACTGAGGTATAATATGTCTCATATAGAGAATATTAAAAAAGGTGTGCATGTGCAGAGTTCATAACAATAAAATAGAATAGAATAAGGTTTTTGTTGGCAGCACTTTGGTGTGGAGAGAATACCTATATAACAGTGTTTATTATGTTTGCTATTTAAACAGTGCATACATGTCGTTGGAATGTCCTGATCCTCTCAGAGAGACTGTAGTTACAGCAAGTGATGGGTGGGTTTGGTCACATACCTCACAAACCCACACACACGATAGATTGTATTGAAATAGACAACTGTATGGAAGAGTAATGCACTGACTTGGGAAAAAAATGTTTGCCTTTTTTTTCTGAATTAAAGCTCTCACCTGCACGGGTTGCTGCTGCTTATCAGCCTGACCCTCCAACAGAGCTATATGATTTCAAGTATGGGATCAATACAGGTAAGGTATCAATAATACCCCCTATATTAGTTAAAGACATGAATGTCTCAAACCAAAACCAAAATAAAACTGGATTAAACTAAACAGGCGGGAGGTGTTTGCTTCCATGAAATCAAGTAAATGAGAGCTTCTGTTGGGATTTTGAGGTATCTAGTTAATTTAAAAAAAACAGGGCAACATTTTTTTTTTTCAAGTGAATGCATAATGCTTCTGTACAACTGAAAGTCACTCATGCAAAATAGTATTTTGGTCCTGAATCTTAGTTCTTAAATATTATTTCACGTGGCTGTTTGACCAGGCAGTGGGGTTAGGATTTAGGTTTTTATTAAAGTGTATTATTTATTATTGCAGAGATAAGGTGATTTATTGTATGACTGTAATTGTAACTGATTATGAATATTTGGAAGAACACTGAGAGATAAACAAGTAGCTGACTGTTGACGCCAACAACAGTACTTATAATAGCTCCTGATCAATCATATGATCAGAAGAACAGGAAATAGAATCAATAGAGCAGCCCTCTGGCGGATGGTAATCTCTTTAGGCATACTCATTTTGTTGTTGATGTTGTGGTCATGAAGAAGAACCATTGTCAGGACATGAGGCCCAGGAAGTTATACTGTCATCTCTACAATGTTCTCTGAGTTTCATGCTCACAAACACTGCTGATGTCCATGACTCGCAGCAGTAAAATGTCCACTCAAGATTGCTTTGATGACCTGGACATACAGAGCAGTGTGGCTTGTGCAGGAAAAGTCTCCACATGTTCGTGTGAGGACAAGCCAGAGATCAGTGGACAGACTCGATGCTTATCTCACAATTCCACTCTCAGGCTTTTGTGAACACATTCTTAGCTGAAGCACCGCCTGCATCCAGAAAATGAGTCACCTCCAACAGCATGATCATTCATTTCTTCACTCACTCTCTTTGGTTAGCTGGTAGTGTGGTTAGAGGGCAGAGTTACACTGATCCTGTTGAACTCAGCAGGGTGCTTTCCCTCTGCACTGCTCTTAAAAACACTATGTGGCGTCTAAAAAGGGAAATAACGCAGTCCTCCTCTTAAACAAGTGGAATTCACAAGTGATAAAACACACTTGTTCTATTCAGCACTCTCAGGGGTTTTACTGCTGCAGCCTTGCATGGTCTGGTATGACTAGGAGCTAATGTTGGCTATGTGTTACTTTTCATTCATTGCCCATCATGGTCTCAACAAAAAGAGTTGTGCTCACTGCAACACGCCGCTCTCCTCATCTTCATCTTCTCCTCCTCCTGTCACTGTGATAATATTAATAATAATAACTAATATTGATTATAGCTTTATCTTAGCACCAGTCAGTCAGCTTGTTAGTGCCACATAAAAGTTGAGATTAATATCCAGAAGTAATTTTTGCAATTGGCTAGACGCTGGGATAATGCCATTAGGCCAAAAGTCTACCATGAGCTGCTGTTTATAATGAATATTTAACATAACTATGTCACTCTGTTCAAAGATATGTACTAAAAGCCACAGTTATAAACATAAAAAGCTCTCAAAATGCATCACAACATTTTTTAAACAGAACCAGGGGTAAACTGAACATCCTGTTGCCCCTAAAGCGCTGAATGAATGCAGTTCAGATGCCCTCCATAGTCCGTTGATGGCTATTTGGAACATTCTATAAATCTATACTTTTCAGTATAGATGTATTGGTTTCCACTGCAACATCCTCCCACTAACGAAGCTAGCAACAACCTGAATTTAACATGATGTCGAAACCCTTGTGCAAGAAATGAATCAACGTTGGGGCGTAATGCTTCCGACAGCATGTTGGCGTTGGAATTACCACTTCACATTCCAGCTATAGTCACACAAACAAGCCCCAGCACTTACACAGAAACACACACACAAACACACCTCCTCCTGTGTCCAGGTGGAGTGTGTGTATGTGTGTTTGATGGTAACAGGAACATGCCCAGACCTGCAGCTCAGCCAATCTGACCGCCAACCTTTCAAACAGTTCTCAACACGTCCTCCAGCCAGCCCACCATGTCTAGCTAACCCTGACTGACTCCCCGAACACACACACACACACACACACACACACACACACACACACACACACATTGTTCAGTCCTTAGCAGGGCGGCGGATCACATACACAACTGTAAAAGCTGATTTAAAGGAGCCTTTCAAGCTGAGAGGTAACAGCATTCAGGTTTATCTAAGCTTTCTGTGTGGGGGGGTCCTTTGAGTGATGTGTGGCAGAAGGCAGTGAGGGAGGTAAACAAAGGAAGTTTAGGTAGGAGAGGTGAAGTGAGGCTGAGGTGTGCTGTAACATGTCGGCAGCTACTGTGCTATGTTGTGTCTCGAACTACAGCAAATGAATGTCTTAAATGTCTTTTTCTTAACATTTGAAACTCTTTATTACAGAGTTACTCTTCTGTTTCATCTCTTCCTGTCTACAGTTTGTGTCAGCCTCCAGGCTTCAGTTTTAGACAACTATCTGAATCATTTTATATGTGTGACAACCAAATATAGTTGCATCGCTAATGGACTGGAGGAGAGGTTTGAGTGAGCCCAAAGGGGGCTTGGGGTGACCGTCAGTGACCCCTGACAGTCTTCAGTCACATGTGTCATATGTGTTTATGCAGATTTAGATAGACGCAATGCTATTTGTTAACTAATATATGGGTCTGTTATTGGCTTTTTGAGTCTGGTGTGGTTTGTGATTTCTCCACCTGTCATATGATGGTCACATGCATTTCATTGATTACATATACAGTATATTGTAGAACTGGTGCTACATTGGTGGTCTACAAACCAACAGGTGTTGGGGAGTTAATACTCCTACTAATACTGCATATGTTTTAAAGTAGTATAAAGTCTTTAGTGTCTCTGGAGGGAGATGTGTGAAGTCTGATAAATGTACTCGAGTGATGTCACTTGAGTCAGCGTCGGTTGGGGCTGAAGACTACAAGTTTGAAAAAAAGAAGTGAGCTCACCAGGCCTCTGCAGCCCGCTGCTCATCTCTGCTGCAGGCTACAGGCTCCACGCTGTCGCTGCCCGATCCGTACCGGAAACCCAATTTGTTCTTGCTTGTGCGAAAATGCGGTTACTTTTCTTAAATGCTGAAATTAAAAGCTTCAGCTAAAGTCCCACTTTATGTTGATAAGTGGAACATATTTTTAGAAGTACAAAACAGGGGGAAAAAAGTTTATAAAAGTATTCATTTAATAAGGAAAAATGTAATCAATCAATCAGTAATGTTATCTTTGGTTTTACTAGTTATGAAATAAAAAAAATAAAAATAAGATTTTCCATATTAAATAAATACATGTTTTTATATGACGCTAATGAAACTGAAGATAACATTTTTCCTTACTAAATAAATACTTTTATTCCTGTTTTGGTAAAGAATGTCTAATATATGGAGCTAATTTTGTGATTCATTAACAAAAAAGCTGGTAAAACGCTTGCATTGCTTGAATAAAGTAATTGTTAAATTCATTCAATTATGAAAAATTTAATATATATTAATGTTTATGTATGTATTTATTATGATTAATTTTAACCTAAGATACTTTTTAAATCAAATTGGAGTGGGCCACTGGATTTTTGTAGTATTGTAAAAGTCACACTAAACATATTTTATCAATATGTATTTCTAAAGGTTTAAGAAAAGAAGCGGAGACAGGAAGTAGCCGCATTTTTGCACATATGCAGAACAAATCGGGTTTCCGGTACAGATCAGGCAGTGACACACGCTAAATTAGCCGCTACTAGCATAACACACCAATCTCCAACCTAACGGCCAGCGGTTGAGTTGCATTAGGGGTAATGTAGGCGGCAAGTTTTGACAAGGAAGAAGAATGAGTGGAATAGAAAAGACGATATCTCTGGTTCTGCTGCATTGATTTAGATTATATTTTTAAACTGTACATTGTGAGTCAGACAGTGTTATAGGAGTGAGATGATTCTTTTAAAGCTGCATTAATTGATTTTTTTGGCCACTTGGGGCCAGCAGAAAACATTAAAAACCACCTTATAAATAAGAAATTGTTATGGTTACCATGTCAGCAAACAGTTGCCTATTTAGACTTTTGGGTTTGGGTTAACGGGTCTTTTCCACAGCGGACATTTTGATTTGTCATGGCAGGTAAAGCTCAGGTGTTGCTGATAACATTTACGATGGCTCTGTTCTAGTCAAGTGTCCCAGGAACTCATGACAGTGAAACAGCAATTTAACTATTTACACCTGTGCTTTTCTTACTGTCACATGTCAAACTTTCTTCTGTGAAAACAAAACTGGTCTTCTTATGCACTTTTTGCCTTTATTATCAACTTGACAGTAGAGATCTGACAGGAAATGAGGGCAGAGAGAAAGATGGGGAATGACATGTAACATGGTCCCAGACCAGACTCGAAACAGGGGTGTTGCAGTCCCTGGTCAGTGACTATTGTAGTCTAGTT
This sequence comes from Maccullochella peelii, assembly GCA_002120245.1. Lineage (NCBI taxonomy): Eukaryota > Metazoa > Chordata > Actinopteri > Centrarchiformes > Percichthyidae > Maccullochella > Maccullochella peelii. The sequence continues at coordinate 62,125 of LKNJ01000223.1, read as the reverse complement.
CTTTGTTGGAGGGTTTGCCTGCAGCCATGTCTGTGTGACGGTGCATTAGTCCACATTTAAAAGCTGTTCACACTTCCAACCATCCACCTGAGTGCTTGGAATCTGACTTTCACTCCCTGTTCATGGATGCAGACACACCCACCTGTAGTGCTTCTGTTACCATTCTTTTTCTTATGCGTTGTTTGGCTTGATGGTGATTTCTACATTAGAAAAGGATCTCTTCTTTTGCATTGTTGTATTTGGTTGGTTTAGGTCACATAGCAACCAGCACTGCTGTTGAGCTGCTTTAAGCTGCAGTTTCTCTGATGGCCACTAGATGCTGGCTCCATGCAAACTCTGACTGTACTGAAGCTTCTGTATTGTAATGGGGTAGGGTTAGGGACAGGGCTTAGTCCTAATTTCTTGTGTTTTTTTGCTTTTTATAATAACCACAAAGCTTTACTCATCACATACTAAAGTAAAAGAAAAACTACTGAAAAACTACTGAACAAATAGACAAAGGCTACTTTATACAAGACATTAAATGGTTCTTCCAACTTAAACTGAATATATATTCTGATGTGTAGTATTTGTTTCCATGCATCATTTGTGCTCATAAACCATGTAATGTTTATCTCATGTGTCTCATATATCTCAGTCTGTCTCCTCTGCTGTAGGTGGCTGTGGCAGCTCGGTTTGGACCAGAACAGAAGTGTTTTTGAGTGACGGCCTCCGACAGACATCCTCCATCATAATCTGCTCTTCACAGAGGAAAGACTAGAAGTCCCTTTGGCTTCTGCAGCTTCTCAACGCTAATACATCGTGTCATTTGAGGATCTTGTCAAGCATCTTTACTGGAACCTGTCTGGGAATCTTGACTTAAATCACTTTTGAATATTGGATTGGATTGTAGTTTTAAAATCTGTTGCTTTGTGAATATTTGACTTGGTATTGGTCTGGCAGCTTGACAGCTTTAGATAGCAGTCATTCATTGCAATCTAAACTGCCCCAGTCCTTTTTCACTATTACTGAACTTCCATTTGAGGAACCTCTCAGGCTGCTTTTTTCTCAAGCACCATTTTTTGGTTTTTTTTAATTCCTGGATTGTATCACAGTTTCTAGAGGCACCGACAGACAGACTCTTTGGGGTGTGAGGTCAGCAACTACACCTTTTAAATCTGATAACATCCTGTTATCACCCAGATTTTCCCATCACCCATCAGCAGTCATGGAGTCTGTGGCAGCTCGAATGGCCATGGTGAATGACTCCCCCAACCCGTCGCTGAGGTCGAGGACTACCGTGACGACAGATGGCGACTCTTTCGTGAGCACTGCCAGCCTTCCCTGCAGCCACTTCCTCTCTGCCAACATCATCAGTGTCGGTAAGTGCAACCTGCGAGAAGCCTGTGCATGGTGATGAGCGCTTGTTTCATTAATGAAGAATGACAATGTGCCAAGAATCTGCCTGCAAGTGTGAATGTGTTCGGTCTCATGTTGTGCTGAGTTGTCTGTGGTCTCTGCGGTCTTGTGGCATATAGTGTTGTTTAACTTCATGCATATTGTTGGTTTGCTGAAAACAATAAGCGGCTTAAACTTTGCCAAATGAAGGAATGAAGGAAAAACTCAAAATGTGACATGCCTGCCTGGAGTCTGATGGAGATGTTATAGAGGTCATGGGCTGGAGGAGGTAAGGTGCAGGAAGAATGTGTTTAAGGAAGGTGGACAGGTTAGAGAAAGATTGAATTTCAATTTCAGAATATTTTAAATCTTAAAGGAATCTGATGTTGAAAAGGTGGAAATGCACCTGCCTCTCCAAGCCACGTGCAGTACATTGTACATGATTCTGTGGTCTACGAATGGCAGATGTTGAGAAAACTCGGAGTCCCAGTTGAAAAGTTTTATTACATAAAGCAAGACATGAAATGTTTCACCATTCAGAAAGTTATTATCAGTGAGAGTCTGCTGCTGTCAGGTGTCCCCTGTCTGTTGCTGCTGTCAGGACATAGTTACACATCATGGGAATAAACATTCTCAGAAACATGTTCTGTATCAGTGGAAGTGTCTTTGTCCCTTTACCCAACATCTTTTACATCGTTTCACTGCAACAAACACACAACAAATATTGCTTTTTGAAATTAAAATTATATTTACTGGTTGTGAGTGTGAAGCCAAGTAGACAAAACCACAGAGAAAACATGCTGAACATGTAATATTGTTGGTTTTCTGATGCTGGTGATGATGTTGTGTTTGAGGAAAAAACTATGTAGAAAAGAGAATAACCTGGAGTTTTCTGATGGAAACGTACTGCCTCCAAATGAAGCACTTGTGGGGGTGGAGTTCAACTTTAGTGAACTCTGATACGCCAATTTGCACGGTTGACCAATGTGAAACAGTCTTGACAGTGCTGACCTATTGAGGGAATGGAGAGCCAGAGAGTCCAAAACATAGGAAAATGTATAAACTGAAGAAATTAACAGCGAGCAAGCTACTTTGGAGAACTATTGTAATATAGTTCCAGCACCTCCTATTTTGGATGTGCAGGTGGACTTTACTGTGGCTCTTTCTGGTGTGACCAGGGTATTTATTTCTTGCATATGGTGCTTTTATTTTGACATTATTAACATTTATAGAGTAAATAGTAAAACGTGTCTATTTTAATGGGTAGAGAAAGTTCCCAAAAAGCTCACTTTCTGTGAATATTTTTCATTGCAAAATTCTGCATTGCAGCTTAATCAAGCAAAAGTACATTTGCCTGCCACAGAGTTGAATACTGCATAAATAATGAAATAATTGCAAAGGTCAAGGGGGTAGTAGCAGCGTCTCTGTTTCTGAACAGGCTGATTTTCTTGCTCTGCAGAGAGCTGCTGGAGTGCTTAGCGTTATTTGTTTGCATGGTTGAAAAGGACACAAATGTCATTCAGCAGCAGAGAGTTTGGTGCAGAGTCCTGCTGCACGAACACAACACAGACAAGAGAATGCAGGCTCTGACTACCTAAACCGTTACCATAACCACTTTAACTTTGTATGTTTGGGATGAAGACACACAGGACAATATCAGTAACATACGACACATACTCTCACAAAATATAACTAAACTTCCAGCTACAAAAATGCAGCAACATCAACATGTCTCTGGCAGAGCTTATATGGTCTGTAATAACAAATATGTTTGGTCCAATTGGGCTGCAAAGTTCTGAAATTCAACACCTGCTGGAGTCTGTGTATTCTGCGTGTAGTCTGTGATAATAAATATATATATATATATATATAAAGTCATTTGTCATTTTGTTTTTTCTCAATCCCGATAAGTAAATTCTTATAAATCTATGATTTCAAATCATATGTACAAATATTAAAGAGTGAACATTGCTTCACAATGAATTATTAAAATTAGGAAATTTTAAGGAAATAAATGTTTTTTTAAATTAATTTTTATTACTAACTTTTTCATTATTCAATGTGCTAAACAATAGAGAGCCCCGAATTAAATCAAAGTTTTGTTTCTCTAATTGGCAGATATTTCACACCAACAGATAAAACAATAAAATTGAAAATAAAAATAAAAGAAACAAGTTTATTGATTATGGCTTCTGAATCTTTCTTTCTTGACCACAATAGCTGTCTGAACTGTTTAACATTTATAATAAATGCAGAATACAGAAATAAATAGAGATATTCATTCATTGAGTGTTTATTTATTGTTTTTTGAAAAGTATTTTAAGTATTTATTTATTTATCTCCCATGTCACCTTTGGGCCCCCATATCTACACTGTGATGTTGCTGAGTGTAATGAGGCTGCTGAGACTTCACCTTCAGTCTTATTTCTCTGGCACTTTTTAGCATCTCATGACTCAGGGAGAGTAGTAATGGTTTGTCAGCAGCTCAGGGTGAACAGATGAACATGCAGCTGTAAAACATGTACTGAGGGATAATAGGATCAGTTGATAAGGAGCCATAAACCAGGTCGGGGTGTTAACAGGAGCTGATACCTTTTTGCATGGCACACAGAGACGTCTTTGCCTTGTGCAAAAAAAATGTAAATGATGTAACAAAGCTGTCCAGATGAGCTTGTGATATTTCGAGAGATTTTCACTTCCTAAGTGGAGTGAATTGTGGCTGTTTAATGTCCATGTTTTCTGTTATCTTCTACTGACCAGTCATGTGCTCTGCTGCAACCTGCATTTATTCCTCCAGGCTCCTCTGCGTGCATAGGGTGGAGGAATCTGGTGATTACACCACATCGCTGGGAGGAAAACCAGGACCTTGCTGCAGGCCGAGATTTGATTGGCTGCGTGAATGCTTAAAATACCTGCAGCTTATAGGTTTGCAGTTGCCGTCAGCACGGAGGATCTGACAGGAATGCTGTGTTTTCGCCTTAGTTGTTATTGCCACAGATAAATTGGAGAGCGCTGGGGTCAAACTGAGCCAAGTGCTTTAAGTCGATGGCTGGTCAGTGATTGGTCTGGTATTTGTAGTGCAGTGTTAAACACAATTAGCTCAAATAGGTGTTGATGGGGACTGATGCACACCAGTAAAACAAAGACTGGAGGAGTTCTGAAGGAATCTAGAGGTCTGGACTGAGGATCGCATTGAGAAAACATTTTCTCTCATTTGAATTAGTAGCTCTCGAATTACTGAATTAATGTGCACAAATGAGAAAATTGTGCTCTTGAATTAGTCACCCTCTTAAATCACTTGGTACATACACACAAAATAAAAATTTGTGCGATTGAATTGTACAGGAGGAGATTAGGGAGGAGTACGAAGTGTATTAGTGGCAGGCTAGCAGCTGTTTGGCTTTACAAATATTAAATAGGCTATATTCCTTCACATTAATATACATTTGTCAACATTCCTCTTACGCTCTTTTTTTTTTTTAAACAGTTGTGACATTGGACGTTGTTTCAGCAACACTGACCTGCTGTGTAGCCTGATGCAAACTAAACAGTGAAAGGTATCGGGCCATGGGGAATCCAGTCTAAGCGAGCTGCTGGATTTCAGAGGGAGATTTGCAGGGAACACAAAGGTTTTTCATTTCTGACTCTCACAACCAGACAGCTTCTTTCTACATCAACACGTTTTAGTAATTATACACAGAGAAATCCACTGTAGAAGAGGCAAACCTAATATTTTCTTTCCTGACAGTCTCGCCTCAGTTAACCAGAATGCATTGCAGCCACAAGCAATGCTGTGGTTTGTGTATGTGTGTGCCCCAGAGGACTGACAGGGCCAGTTCCTTTTCTTACTGTACATCCCCAGAGGGAGGACTGTACACTACATGAAGTCTGCCAGGGTCAGCAGCTCTGCCTTTGGCTCCCTGTGATTCATCAGGTCCTCTGCTTTTATCAGCAGGAGGTGCACCTTTTCAGGCTGATGCCTTTTGCATCTTTGACCTTAAAGCCTTTACACATTGGGACAAAATTGGAATTCTAATGTCAAAATGTGAGAAAAACATACATTTTTCACAGAAAGGTGGAGTTATCTTCCTCTTCCTCTGGACCCTCGCCCCCTTTTCTTGGTCAAGGAGCAGTGACAGTAGACACAGCAGTACGGAGGAGAGAGCATTAATTGATTGGAAACACTAGCCTCATGACAATACATTATCCGGGTGATTAAAAGAACTAGCAAGCAGGATTTAGCCCAAGCTAGAAGTATACTGTTATGGCGTGTCTACACGAGAGGCGTTTCAGCCACATTTTTCTCTCGTTTGTCTCACGGAGCTGCAGGAACAGCTAACCTTGACTCAGACACTGGTTAAAATGTGTAATTGCTAACTACACTTACTGCCACAGACTTGGGTAGTGCGTTTAGGACCGAAGGGGATGCTGGGGAAAAAACCCTGCAGCGACCCAGGTACAGTTCGGTGGGTCTGTCACTGAAGTGGTGTCTTTGGGGCTTCCATAGGAGGTCATGCCAAGGCGACTCCCATACTGCACAGCAACTCTCAGAAACATGAAGCAACCAGAAGGCACTTCCAGGTAGATCGAGGGCATGAGTGTGTGTGAATGAGTGTGTGTGTGTGAATGTTTGATGTAGGGGAGGCTGCAGGTGTTTGAAGTGGGCTGGAAAACAGTTGCTGTGTTTACCCAAAGCCTCCAATTTAGTCTCAGCTGTAGACTGATGCTGCCTTCAGACGCAATTAGAAAGCATCTGCTACATCCCAGGGTGGATGGAGGGCTGTCAATCAAAGTGCTGTGTCTCTGTGTGTGTGTAATACTGACAGTTAAAGAGTACTGCAGTAAGTAAATGTGAGTAATAATGATAATGATGATGCTGTATATTGATTCACAAAGATGAAAGCCAATGTGTAGAATAAATGGAGGAAACTTTGGCCGTAGACCGTCTTTTCACCTTGTCGCTGCTGCTTGCCGTGTCTCCATGGCAACCACAGAAACTTAACCAAAAACAAAGCAGAAGCTAATTTTACTGCTGTCCCAGAATTCTACACCTCTTCACCAGACTGGAACATATCAGTCAACAAAAACGGTCTCGGAGCAACATCAGCTTTAAAAGTTGAAAACCAGTCTGAAAACCCCTTTTTTCGTAGTTTTGGCCGTCATTTCTGTCAGTAATAGCAGCACTGTGTTCACCAAGTTAACTTCGGAGATATGTGGGAATACGGCACTGAAAAAGCCAGATGGGGTAACAATCCGCCAGGTTAGTCGAAGTTATCTGGAGGAGAAAACAAAGGTGAAATTCTACCATCACAATTTACAAACCTACTTCAACTTTGACCCACCATACTCACCGTGATTGTGCAGATACAGTTTTCCTGTACAAAGAGGACTTATTACTGACAGTTTTGGGGGCCCACTATCAGTTTTTCCTCCAAATAAAGTGGTTTAAATCATCTGGAAAAACTGCCTGGTTGTCTCGTGTTTCTTAACCCGTTGGACACTGTGGTAGTGATGTCACCACGTTCCCAGATCTCAGCTGTTTGATAAGTACAATGTTACCGTAACAGATCAAAACTGGGAAAATAAGACGCAAGTTGTAATAAACAGTAATCTTACTAACTCGGAAACTAAGGTGTCTGTGGTGTCCTGGTTGCAGTTGGACTTGATAACTCGACTTATATGAAAAGAAATGAATGAAGTCCACGACACCGATGAACAAGTATGTATAGCGCTAGAAGTGAAATGAAGGGATCTGGCTTTCACTCTCACGGTTCAAGTTCAACTCAGGTTTATATTATTGCAAAAGTTTGTGCTTGTTTCTGTACTTTTCCCTGTATTCCTGGTACAAAAGTACTGTATTGATTTTTCTGATATTAGTGGGAGCGCTATGAGATATTCCCCCTCTGCTGACATCTGAGGATTTTTATTGCCGAGCTACAAACTGCCTCCATGTAGAAACCCACCAAAGTGCTGGACCACTTTAATGTCTGTGATTTATTTTGGGATTGTCATACAGGCAGTGGATGCAACGGAGAATAAATGCACAGGTTTTTACCTTAAAATCAGTCTTTGTGACAGAAGTTAATGGTATCAAGCTCATTGTGATATTTATCAAACTAATGCAGGTACACAAACAACAGTGACTGTGTTCATATGATTATCAGAAACTGGAGCTGAGAAAACACCATGTATTTCATTTACAACCACATTACTAGATGTAGAACATTTGCACAGTTGTCTGTTTTCATGCTTATTGAGCCTCTAATTAACACAGTAGACATGATTTAATCATGAGGAGCTGTGATTCTTAATTATGCTCTGCATTTTTCTGCTTTGTGTTAGTTGTTGTTACTGGAAGTGATGTTATGGAAGATATACAGTATGAGACATTTAAATGCATCTACTAACAAGTGTTGTGTGTGTGTGTGTGTGTGTGTAAAAAACACATCAGTGAGCCACACTGTTGTTCCTTCATCACTATGAACACACACTGTAGTTTATTTATACACTGTCCTGCTACCAAATGTGGATTCAACCACTGCTGAACATAGTCCGCAACAAATGCACTATTTCCTTCTGCTTGTTTGATTAAAAACTACAGTGATCAGCTGTTTGAGGGACTTACTATATAACTATATATTAGTGAGGTGTTTTTAAAGATTTACATTTGCAGTAGGAACCAATGAACTTGCAGCTGAGAGCCACAGATAGGAAGTCAGAAAATATTGAGAGATGGACTAACATGTTGTTGGTTTGGGGGCTTTTAAATGAGCTGAAAATAAGAAAAATATAGAATAATGCCAGGCTCATCATTTAATGAAGCAGACATGTTTGGAAGGTCAGTGGGGTGAATCACTCAACCGGCTGCTGCTCAGAAGTCAACAACCGACCAAATATATTCTGAAGATGGCGAAACTAACGAACGGAGAGAAAGTTCATGCTCTGACCGTGAAAAGCCGACTCTGAGGTTCTGGTGCCTGCTGGGTCTGCTCAGTTCAGACCTGTAGAGGAATCTTTGGAGAGGAGTTTGGGGAGCAGCAACATCTGTTCCTGGAGCTATTTGGGGAAAAGTTCTCTCAGATCAGACACGGTTTTAACTACTAGACTTCTGCAGAGGACGAGTCCCTGAACTGCAGGATCAATACCAGTATTTTCATTTATGTTGGAGTGTTGCAACAGCAGCATAATATATAATCACACTTATGTAATGTAAATGTAGGTTGGCTCAAGATGAATCACTCACATTCACTGGCCAGAAAGTTTTCAACCAATCTGTTACTGCTGCCAGCTCTTATTTTATTGTTTTTTGCAAGTGACCCTCGTATGAGTGGGACGAACACAGCCCCGACTGACACAGGATTTTTGAGGCCCACACTGATATCGGCCGAAAGTAATTGGTTAAAACATTTTTATCTTTTTAAATTGTGACCAATTTACATACTATGCCGGACACTTTACAGTTAAAGAAATGTGTCTGTCTGGTGGACAAACTCTGTAATCTGTCACTGTTTCTAAATGATCTCAAATGTGGTTTGTAATTTCTGTACTGCAATTTCTTGTTACTTATCGGCCAAAACATAAACTGATACAGATATAGCTGCAATAAGCTGATATCGACTGATATATTGGCCTGTCCGGCTCTTGGGACCAGCTCAGCAATCCTTCTTTCCTTTAATAGTTTCACTTTGATTTACTCGCTAAAATATCTCATAGTCAACAGTGTCCTGATACTGTCAAGGGGACAACATAAAGAAATGTTGACATGCTTATCAGCATCAGTTATTCAGACAACAGAGAGGTTGCCCTATCTTCTTGGTGGAGGTTGTTGGGGCTGTATGCAGCCTGCAGACACTACTCAGGGCTGGAAAAAGTGCTTTCCGCCTGCCCATGTTCTTCAGGTAAACAAATCACTTACTCTATTTATTCTCCTCAAAAGACGCCAGAATTGAATACAGTCAAAGATAAGGCAGCATAAAGCACAGTGCTCTTTGCAGTAAAGATGGAAATACACGAGTTATCATTGGTCTCTAGACTGCTGAGGTAAAAAATTAGGCTTGTGTGGAACAATCTGAGGCGTGTTAAATGCAAAGATGGGTCAAGATGCTGTGCTAAAACAATAGAGGAAGCTGTTACTTTGAGAAAATAAACATTATTATAGCACTTCAATGTTTTCAGTAACAGACAATATTTGATGTTATCAGCATTCCACATTTTGAAATGTTTAATTTTGCCCTCCCTTCTTTCCACTCTACAGTACACACAGCCAGAGGGGGGCAGTGCAGCAAACCCAGTCACTCTGCTTCATTCAGAACCACTCAACATCATTCTCCACAAAAGACAGACGGAGCCTTAATTAAGTCGTTGTCTTGGCATCAGACGCCTCATAATGGAAAGATGATTTCACCGTTCATCTCTTTCAGTCAAAGTGAGGAGGTCCAGGGTTAATGAGCTCATTTCCTCACTGCTTGGCCTTTGCTGCGAGGGGGGAGAGGGTTTCTGGAAACCATTTCTACTAATGGTTGATTTGGTGATACCGGAATATGAACTTGTGATTAACATGTGCAGATCTGGATTGATAAAGATGGAAAGAGGTTGTGGTGTTTGTCTGGGTTATTTTCACCAGACAATGACTAGAAACTAAATTATGTGTAGGTGTTGATGAAAGTGTGAATGGTTATGGTTGCAACCCTGCACAGGATAAGTGGTTTAGAGCAACTGGGGGTCAAGAGTCCCAGGATAAATCTGAGGGATCACAAGATGATTAAAGGGAGAAGAAATGATTCATTTTTTTTTTTTTTTTTTTTTTGTGAAATACTGAATAATTTGTTCAGAAATACTTTAAATTAAACCGAGAAGGAAAAAATCACTCATTGGTTGAATTGTCCACAACTTATGGCCACCCTAAGGCTTTCTCTGTATAGCTCCACACAGACATTTACCTGTATGTGTGCAGAGCTACAAAGGGGTCAGTACGTCTGACATTTATTGTAACTTTCTAAAACAGTCAATCTGACAATCACGCCCACTTGTGTGGAGGTGTGACACTTCTCTCTCAAGCTCGCTTTTTTCGTTCTTCACTTCCATCAGTTTTTGTGTGAACACAGTGAATGGCTTTGAGGAGAGACAGTCTGAAAGTCTGCACCGTTATCCCCGTTTGCACAGTTCATCGTGTCAAGACTACAACACATAACAACCCTTGCAGCGATATCCTGTGGAGAGGGGTCACAAGTAGACAAGGTTGGATTACCAACTGGGCAAAACTGGTAACTGCCCCAAGGCTACTCGAACTGCAGGGACCCTGAAAGCTTCAGGCTTCAAACTGACTTTGGCCTCATAGTCTGGAGGGGTGTCAACGCAGGGGCAAAGAAGTTGAACGAGTCTCAACAAGACTGAACGCCCGCTTACTGTCTGTCCACTGGTTTGTGCTAATTTAGATCATTTGTTTGGGAGTGTGCACCTCTCAATTACAATATTAACTGACATGATGGTGAGTCCTGCTGCGTTACCTAATCTTGAGGCCCATCTTGAAGAGTATTCCTGCGAGCAAAACCTTCATTTTTATGCATATATCTTCCTACATGATTGTGTTTTACCATATAGCCAACCTGGGGCCAGGTAACCCAGCAGCTCATTTGTTGCCCATCTGGCCATGCCAGTCGATTCTGCTTCATTTTAAGGGGTAATAAGCCGAAAAGGTTGGGAAACACTGGTTTGGAGGATAGATACAGTTGTAATTCAGATACATGCCTTGCAGCAACCCTTGACTTTAGTGCGCAGCTCTCATTCTAAGATAAATGGACTTAATGCTTCTTAAAATTAATATCCTGGTGTCCTTACAGTATCATAACATTTATCAGCTCTGTGTTTGTGCCCTTCCACAGTGCAGATGTTTGTCTTAATGTATGCTCTTTCTGTTTGTAATGGATCTCTAGTCGGCTCACATGGCTACATCAAAATGTTCCTGTGTGTGTGTATGTGTGTGTGTGTACATGCACTTAAATACACCCCCTCCCCCAAAGGATGGCTCTCCTTACATTGACTCTCTCTGGCTCGCTCGTTGCTATTTACCACACGCAGGGTTCATGAATAATATAGCACAGTGTAATGGTAAAATATTCTTATGTGCATAATGTGGAGCGGCTGGTGGAGAGGTGTGAGCCGATACTGAGGCGATAGGGAGGGATAATGAAAATGATATCATGCAATATTGAAGAGCATGTTGAGTGAGGCAGAGGGCGATGGTTGTCTAATCTGCATACAACATCGAAGGCTCCATTTTACCCTGATGATGAGACTAGAAAAGAGGAAAAGCTGCTTCAAGATCGCGCTCGTTACACACTCCCCTTATAGTCAGCTTCAACTCAGCACCCGGGGATTTCATTTCATTTCATTTCAGGTTTTGGGAGAAACACTGCTCGGACTCCAGACCAGCAGAGGCGAACGAGACCACAGTGACACATCTGTTGCAACTGATTATGATTAATTAATCATGGTGTCATAGGGTTAGGGTTAGAGGGTTAGTGATTTCACCAATGATGTGAATTCGTATCAAATTTTACTTGTACACTAAAAATGTGTTGTTTAGTTTTCTAATAAAAAGTATTTAAATGTCAGAAGTTTTGCATAGCTAAATAGATAAAAGACATTTTTTAAAACTGAGTGAAGAAATCGCTGCTGAAATTGTTTTTTGGGACTGGAAGCTACAGCTAAGTAACTAAGCAGGCTCATTTAGCATAGTAGCTAATATTAACATGAAACTTCTACATTCATTTGGGTGGAATATGGGCCGTTCTATGGAATACACCAATTATATGCAGTGTTTGTTACATTTGATCAACCATGGTGTGAAGTACTTTTGCTTTATTTCAACTTTAATACTAAAATTTGATTTAGGAAGGTTTGATGAATATGGTGCTAATACAGTGTACCATGATATTTTTGGCCACAGTAATTGTGGTGTGAACATTTGATGCCGGCACATCCCTACAAGGCAGGGCTCTAAAAAAAGACACTATTTCAGTCCGGCCAGGGACGGTTCACCTTCTAATTAAAGCATAAAATGTAATAAACAAAACATCTGACTCTTTATGGAAGCGCAGTACTAAATCATCGGTGTACCCCTTTTTAAAATTGTCTATTTTCTTGTCTTGCACATTTAAAGAAACACGGGTAGTGTTTGTAGCAGAAATGTGTTTCTCTCAAGGTGGGAAACTATTCAGACCTACATGAGACACTCTAATAAGATTCCTTAAGATGGTTTAGCAGCTCTTTGAGGCGCGATGGGACGGAGATCACTGCAGCTTTCAAAGACTCACAGCCCTGAAGCCTTTTAGCCGAGTAAAATATTCCTTCATATTATAGTTGGATGACATTGATGCTTTGATATGCTGGCTTTAATAAAAGGCCCATGTCAACCCTCAGATATTAGCAAACCAATAATTATATCAGTCTGTGCATTGATGTCTGAGAAGTCGTCCCTTTTGCCATAAAGGAAACTTGAGCATCTACTTTTTGCCGTCAGTCACAAATGATTATTCATCTCGCAGTTAAATATGCATCTCAGATCAGGATCACTTTAAAATCCTCTGATGGTGAAGCCCTGTGTGAGTTCACCCCTCTACACTCTGCTGCTTTTTTAGTATTCCTACCATTCCTGCCCCCCACCCCCACCCCCACAGGCCATGATTGTCATGTTATTAAAAATTTGAGACCCTTTTTATGCTAAAACCTCAACTCACTTAACCAAGCTCATTACAATCTTAAATTGAGCATGGACTGATCAAACAATGGGTCACCTAGCATTAATGTCACCACCGATGACAAATGGAAGAGGGGGTTAAGTGGATTGCCTGAACACACACACACACACACACACACACACACACAAAACGTAGCCCCATCGCAAAATGCCAAAGGACATAAATCCCATCTTAGAAAGAAGCACAGGTTTTGTGAGTGCATCACAAGTCTCTTAGCAACCTCAGCTTGCCCAAATACATGAATCAGGCCAACATACATTTTAATGACAGAACAATCAATGCAGGCAGCTTAACCTCAAGCTGTGGTGATGGAGGGCCGGCCAGACTGAATGTTGCAGGAAAAGCTCAGCCTGATTTTGTTACGAGGAAAGGACCCAATCGCAGACTGAGGAGGAAGCTCAGAGCAGGTTTAAACAGATTTATTGAGTAATATACAGGAAATGGCAGGTAAGTAACCTTAAGAACATATAGATGAGTCCAGGTTGGGTACGAGAGGCTCAGGGAACAAATCCAAAACACAGAAACTGATATCCAAACAAAAGGCAGTACACATAGTACTCACAAAAAGGATATTCAAAAGTCCACTGAGCACATAAGAAAACACAAAAGTTGTAAAACCAAAACGATGAGCTAAAAGAGGCTCACATGCTGCAGAGTAGGGGATCATCACTACAAATCTTTATACAGACATTTGATCCATTGTTAATATATAAAAATATGAATTAATGCAGTCTTAAGGCCTTTACACACATAACAAATAGACGACACGCAAATGCGAAATACTGTAAAGTAAACTACACAACCTCCTCACTATCCTGCATCCGCCGGTGCTGCTCCACCCGTTGTCCTTGAGCTCATTGTCTTTATAATTTTTGTGTCCTTTGTCATATAATACAGGGTGAAACACAAACAAGCACAAACAAGGTCCGAAGTTGTGATGTGACGTCTGTTCCGCATGTGATTGGTTGATTATTCGCTGTTCCAAAGCTCAGAAAAATTGACCTCGTTCGGAAAGAAATTTATGACGCTTTTTCGGCGCGCGTCTGTGTGAAAGTACTCATGACAAAAACAACAGTTCGACGCCTCCGGTGTGTAAAGGTCTTTAATGTCACCAATCACTCAGGCTGGTGTCCTGAAATCACACACGACATGAAAACCAGAAATACTCAATTACCAGCACACTCCATGTGCGTGTCCACTGTGGCTGCGCTTCAGGTTGTTCTCTGGTCTCTGAGCTCCAGCCTCTAACACAACACAGTTTTGTCGTGAAGAAGTGACATACTGGATGTCTATGACCAGAAACCAAGCCAGTTTCCTCAAAGCCATTTTCCAAACAACCCTGGCAGATGTACATGTTTGACAAAAGGTTACATGGCACAATTTAATCCTCTAGACAAACTGTGTTTACACTGTGTCCCTTATGTTCCATCGGCTTCCTGATTCAGTTCCAACAGCATGCTGAGATACACACAGTTAAAGCTGTACTTGTACAATCTAATACTTAGTACTTAGTTAGCCATGAAATCAGATGGAGTTACGACAAGACACCAGTCTGTTGACGTATGGCCATCATCTAAACAGCAGAAAACTCCAAGGAATAAATATGTGGGTTAAACGGTGCAGAAGAAAGGGGTTCAGCAGTTCCCCAAAACATGGTACCACCACTGATAAGATAGTCGGTCAAATGGTTACAGGTAAGAAGTCAGCATTCACCTTGTTAGTTCACAGAATTCACCTTAATGTTGGCTCTGAAGTTCGAGTTCAGTAAAGAAAGGATTTTAATTGGCTCAAGACATCTCTAGTTCTTGTTATTTAGCATTAATTACTATTTTTGGTTTTGCCCAGCTGAACTCTGCTGTCAGAAACTGTTTGCTGTTAAGCTTTCTTTCTGGAGGTTTTGTCACCTCGTTCTGGGCCGATTAGTAAATATCTGAAAACGCCTCAGGGAGTGAGCTGCTGTTCAAACATCACCAAGTGGTTGAAAGTCTCTGTGGTACCCTGATGGTTCTTTAGGCATATTTGTAGGGGAGTGACAGGTGACCAGTTGTTAATCAGAACAGTGATAAAATTAAGGAATGAAGACTAACCCAAAGGGACGGAGAAACAATGAGAATGACAAAGAGGACGCACAACCACGAGAGACAGATGGGAAAGGGAGGAAAGCAAGGTCAGAGATGGAATATATAATAGGATTAAAAGAATAACAGAGAAAATAAGCAAGGCAGTCAAAGAGAATTGGAGAAAAAAATGTCTGCAGAGCTCTAGGGCTGGAGGGGATGTGCAGCATCTGCAACTGGAGCAGAGAAAAGAGATTTGTCCTCAGCTGCACCATCACCTTTACGAGCCCACAGTTACTGAATGGGACTGCAAGCCTTGGGTAGGTTTCTAACCCTCTGAGTGTGTGTGTGTGTATATGTGGACATGTACACACTACGCACAAGGCAATAGAGTGCATCTGCTTGCAGCATGATATTATTTGGAAGAGTGTGTGCCTTAGAAATGGAGAAGCAAGGGTAGAACAGGACAGGAGTCTCACTACAACGTGATCATATTAAACATCAAAAAATCAGGTCACTGCTGAGAGGACCGGCAGCCTCCATTGGCTTTATCACAGTGTTTTTGTTCCATTGGGAAATTTGTCCCAAAAAAAGCAAACAGGGCTCAGTTCCTACAGCGCAGTTCAGATCGATAGTGTCTTACAATGGCAGGTGACAGAAGAGGAGAGAGGATGGAAAAACTCATTCTAACCTCTGTTTAGTCTCCTCAACATGAACTTCATAAATTTGGCATTGCAATTGGCTCCAAATACTGCATGAGCCTCAGCCACTGTCGTTTTGGCGAAAAGGCCAGTTGGAGGCACATATCAAGCTGTAGTGAACCCAAAATCCTTTTTTGTTGCAAACAGGAACAAAATGTAGCTGCTGAAATCATCCGACCTATGATCTGAAACTGAACTGATTTAAAATGCTGAATGTTTTATCAGGTTTCTACAAAGTCTAATCCTTAGCTTCTACTTGCTGTTAGCAAGTTACATTGGCGCTGACTCTTTCTGAAATCCACCTTGGGAGTCGATTTTTATATTTCCAGTGGATCAAGTATCACCAACTCTACAGATCCCCTCAGCTCTTTGGAGCTTTTTAGCGTCTTTTAGCTCATTGTTTTAGTTTTCCAGGTAATGTCATCAATGCAAAAGATCAGTGGAGCATTTAGCAGCTAAAGAGCCAGATATTTTTCTCAGAGGTTGGTGGCGACCAAAAACAGAGCTAACAGAGAGGGAATACTGGACTTACATCCATCAGATGAACACAAATATGACTCCAAATGAATGTGATGAATGTTGAAATGAATGTTGCTTTGTGTCTGTTGGATGTGTAAATAGACAACTGTTTGCTAACATGTTAGCCATATCAACTTTGTAAAGTGATAATATGACAAGCTTTGACCTTTTATCAAACCCTACATGACACTAAAGCCCAGTACGCTGACATACACACTGCACACCATCCTTTATGTGAAGCACATTAGGCTACATCTGCTCTTCCAGATAAGCTCATACTTTATGTATGTGTTGTTGCAGTGTGGTCACTAAGTCTTGCCCTTTATGTGTTATCAGTTGCAGCTCGTCCAGATCAACAGCAGGCGGACGTCCTGGGTTACTATCTCATGCAGGCATTGTATAAACAGAGTAGAAGGAGGGAAAACTGCGTGAATATTTTCATGATGAAGCTTTCTCATGTCTCATTTCATCTCTAACTTGCTTGTGGATGAAGTTCTCAGTGTGTTTAATGTGTTAATGGAACCAGTAGATGTAAAGAGACACACTGTATCAGCAACAAGCAGCTGTTGCTGAGTTTCTCTGCTTTATTCTGCACAGCTGAGGTCTTTGTCTCTCGGCAGTAAATGCTGGCAATTGATCACATTTGCTATCTCACTACTTTGTGATTCCCAGTTTCAATGCCTCTATATATTTGAGTATTTTGCTGGTTTTCTGTCACAATTAAACTTTCAGAGAGAAGATTAAAGGGGAATGTCCTCTACTTTACGTGGACTTAGAGATTCTTTCATGCTCTGAAATGTAGCTGAAAGCTTTATTTGAAACAAATCTTGCATCTCAGTTATCGTGTTTACAATGATTATAAACAAAAACTGTCAATGACTGCATTGTTTGAAACAAATTCATGCCCCAAAAGATGCACAACTCTTAATACAATCGTCAAAATCACATACTGGTGTCTAAAAAGAAAATACCGTAAAAATAACGCAAATCTTTTTCAACAAAGTGCAATATAAGTTCAAACCTGCAGACATGTAGTGGTGATCCACAAAACTGAAAATTCTTTAGGTAGTGTGTTTACTGCCCCATATCTTGCCTGTGATCTACATCAGCTCATAGACATTTATCCACATCTCCTGTTATATTCTCTTTGTGTGACAAATCCAGCCTTGGCATGAGTCCATGACCTCAGTGAGTGTGACCCGGACAATTAAAAAACAAACTCTCATCTGAAATCTGTACTCAGCGTTTGAACTTCTGCTAAATGTTTTGCAGACCACATTTTCTGTGTAACAGTTGTGTGAATAGAATTTGCATGCATTGCATTGCATTTGAAGTTATAATCATTGCATCACTGCATTTGCAGTCTTAGAACACAGGTGGCCGAAATGCATCAGATCAGAGGAGAAAAGCTGTAGTAGGATATAAGGACTAAAGGCAACTGGATTTGCTGCTTTATTCTTTAAGATGTTTTGCCACTTTTTCAAGACGCCTCTTTAAACAGCTAATCCAGTTTCTTTTAACACAGTACCTCTAGACTGGTTCTGTAGGAAATAAATGGAAATACAGGAAAAAATATTACCCATTAACCTCCATTAAATAAATATATTTGGTCCTCAAATTGAATCTATGCTACTGGCAAACAAAAATGACTCCTACTGGATGCACAAACATTGAGAAGTCACTCCATGTAAACATCATATTGTTTCCCCAGACTGATAAATCAGTCACAGCTTCCACTGTTATCACTGGAAAGCTCAAGAAAGTTGTGGGAGAAACAACAACTTTGAGAACTGAAAATTTAGCACCACTCTGAACTCATCTGAGAAAATGATTCATTTACTTTGCCAGCGTGAATCTGTGAAGAAACTAGAGTGCTAAAACACGAGTGAAGATGAATACAAATGAATGATAATGAAGGAAATCAGAGTGAAACTTGATAGCGCCTGATGAGTGGAGCTAAAAATGAGTTTGCAGCCTCAAAAGGAGTGTGTGTCTGGGCTCAGAGAAGCCTCCTCACCACTTCAATGAATAAATCAATGCCTTAATGCTGTTCTCCTCCCTCTCTCAGGTTACATCTTGCTGCTCAATCAGACTGGAGCTATCTAAGAACTAATCTATGCCCCCCCTGGACCACTGTATCAAAGCTAATTGAGGGGATACATGAAGGGCAGCTCGAACAAAGCCGGCAAAACAAGAATTACTTGATCACAGCAAAAGAAAACCATCCACCATGATACTATGTAAATTTCTTCAGTTTGTTGATTTCAAGAAAGAGTCAATATTTCTCTGTGAAAGAAGATAAATGAGAGCACAGTGCAAGAAAATGCTCTCATAGGAGAGCCTGCCCTATATACAGAAATATCTCTGTGATCAAAACTGGCTCTATGCATTCAACAGGGACAATGAAGGACAAAGTTGCACCAGTTCGAGTCAGCCTCATGCCTGCTGTGCTGGAGATGTTTGATTGTAATCATTTTGTAGGAACTACCAAACATAACATAAAGGCGTATTCACAGTTGGTCATTGTAGTATTTACCACTCAGGAACTCTCAGTGGTGCTGTACCCAATGGTACACCTTAGCTACGATGCTAATGTTGCTAGTAGTAGATTGTTACTTTTCAGACCTGCATCAGTATGCTGATATTTCACCATGCCAATATCTTTTTTGTCTGGTCTCCATATAAGTCAACTTGTTATTGTACAGTTCCGGAAATTCAGAAACACAAGTAATGTTTTTTTTCAGCGGTCAACAGCGATTGGCTGTGCCCACAAAGGTCTACGGTCAAAGTTGGGTATAGAACTTGTCATCTGGGCGGATCACACACACATAAAATCAATACCTCTTTGGCAGAATCAGAATCAGCTTTTTTGACTGATGTTAACTGTTGATCAGAGTGATGGTCTGTGCGTAGAAACTCTCCTTGTGTCTGGTTGTTTTGGCATACAAGGATCTGTAGTGCCTACCAGATGGGAGAAGATGGAAAAGGTTGTGTTCAAGGTGATGGGTTTGCAGTGAATGGAGGTTAGGTTGGCACTGGTGATTGTGTCTGCAGTCCTGACTGTCCTTTGTAGTCTGTTCCTGTTGTCGAGGTGTTGCAGGATGTAGTGCAGTCCCACGTTGACTGCATCATCCACTCACCTGTTTGCCCGGTAGGCATTTATTCACTTTAGAAATGTGGTAAAATCCCAGATTGCATCTATTCACATTAAGCTCTTGCCCAGCAGACCAGTTGAATTTTATGGGTAAGGCCTTCAAAGGATTGGCAGAGTGAGTCATTGGTTCTTAACTGGGTATCATCGACGGCCAAGAGTCAGTAAAGAGGTGGCCAGAAAACTGTGCAGAAGCTGATCAGATAAATTAGCATAACTTTAACCAGACAGATGGGGATTAATTAGAGAAATGAGCTGCTGTTTTGTTTGGCTTTTGGAAATATGAGCTAAAGCCCAGGTCACACTGCCCAACTGTTCAAAAGATGCTGGCAGTTTGGACTTGAGGACTCACTAATCCTTGCTCTGTTGTTGTGAAAGGTGTTAATATGAGGTGGTGGGGCAAAGATGAGGCTCTTCACTCATGAACATGAGAGATCAAACATTACCATTCTTTCTGGTAAAAGGAGTGATGGTTTGTGCTATGAAATGTAAGATATTCAAGGTCCCCAGAGAATTATTCCTAATGACTTTGACCCCTGACTTATATCTGGTGCCACCATGAGGTTGACAAGTTTATTTTTGTGCAAAATGTCTCAACAACTCTTGCTATGATGTTTAATACACATATTCATGGTCACCAGAGGATGAATTCTAATCATGTGTTGATCCCCTGACTTTTCGTCTAGCACCACCAGCAGATCAATGACTTCACCAGTGCACCATGCAGTAAAGTATCAACATCTATCTACATTTAACATGTATTGATGGTTTGGCCCAAAATGATGTATATACATTCATGGTCCCCAGAGGGTGAATCTTGAATGACTTTAGTGATACTCTGACAATTTCCTCTAGCACCATCATGAGGTTGACAATTCTGAGACAACTAGAAGATGGATTGCCATGAATTTTGGTTCAGACATCCATGATCCCTTGACATTTATTCATCTAGTGCATTTAATCAAATTTTCAGTTTCTCCAATACCTTGTACAGGCGGAAATCTGTACAAAGATTTTTTGCATCGCAAAAAAGCGCATTTTCCATTTGTATTATCACACCCATGAATATGATTTCCACCAAGTACAGTAAGCCACTGACCACATTTTAATTAGAAGTTTCCACTCTTAGTGACCGTAATGAAACCTCAAGCTAATTGAAGGTTTTGCTTGGTGGCTTAAATAGATTTTGCAGCTAATTCCTCTGCCCTCTGCTCGCTGTGTGTTACAGCAGAACACAGTGTGATTGGATGCTGCTTGACTGAGGAACGCAAATGGGAGTTTGTCAGATTTAGTTGGCGTTCTGGATTAAGCGGCTCCCTCTGGGTAACTGCAGGTGTTTGTTGAAAAAATGAATTACGCAGGAAAACAGTATAACTGAAGCGTCTGGGGAGAGACGGCTCTGTTGTCAGGCCTGTGTGACATCCTGCCATGGAAACAGTCTCATTTCATACCCCAGCACCCAAAGTGTTTTGGAGGAATGTGTGTATATATGTACATGTCTGTGTATTCTTTGCAGCCGGTTCTTTGTTTTTCACTACTTCACATCCTACGGAGCAACACCAAACTGAAATGAAACATCTAGAATGCACCTTTCAAACAGGTTTTCAATATCAAGGGTTTCCTATGAGTAAAGAGGAATTGGTTAGAGAACGTGTACAAGCAAAGGAGATAATTCTGAATTAGCTTTGCTCACATTTAGACAACTAAAAATACGAGTAAGAAGGTCCTTCATTGATTCGTTTGTTGATTGAAGTTGAATATTTTTCATTTACTGGGTCATTACAGCAGCAAAACAGCAATATGTTACATAAAAGAAAAAAAAATAATAAAAAAATAAGGGTAACGCCTTATATTAAGGTCTTTGTAATAAGCGTCAATAGGTAATAAGGCCCTATAAGTCCTTATAAGATGCTTATTAACATTATTATGTCTTCATCAGACACAAGTGTTAATAATAGCATCATAAACACGTTTATTGTTAGATTATAACACATTTATTAGGACTTATAAGAAACTTGTTAACAATTAATAGACTGCTTAAGAATGTTAATTAAAGCCTTCTTTCTTATAATTGTTTATAATAGTATTACAAACTCATTTATTGAGTCTTACTAACTTACCTTTTCTGTCATTGTTAAACCTTTACTAGGTTTTTTTTGTTGCTTTAATGAGGTTAAAAACACTTTATTATTCATTTATTAACAGTAACTATGCTTTTTGCAGCTACCGGATCTAAAACGAGAACAATGCCTTATTAATGTTAACGTTAATAAATCATTTACTCATTTGACGCTTATTACATGGACCTTAATAAAGTGTTACCAAAATAAGAATACAACAACAACAAAAGAAGCAAATAATATCTAGATAATATACTGGATATGTTGGATAATTTAACTGAAAATCTTTCGGAAATCTTTTTTTACCCTGCATATGCATCAGCCCGCCATGATGTTCATCTTGACAGCGACAGTATGTAGCTACACCACGCTCCTATTTCCCAGTATTAACGTGTGTCAATGCTTCAGAAAACTTTACAACTTTACTACATTCCCTGCTTGTATCTGCACACTCTGTCTGAATGGTGCGTCCAGTGTGCACTACAGGCGCTAAGTGATGCGATGCTGCACACACGTGTTGCTCCTCACAGTGCTGGCATGGCTCTGAGAATAGAGAGCCACTAGAGGCTGAACATTACAGCCTCTAGTGGCTGCTAGCAGGGCGCCATACTCTCAGTCTTCTTTTACCTAAATAAGTCCCATCTCTTCCTTCTCTCTGCCATCTGGCTCAGTTTGATTACTTTCTCTTTTCTTTCCATCTCCGTCCAACTTTCACACACATACACAGCAGGCTCAGGTGTGAAAGTATGTTTTAACCACTGTGGCACTGTCTGGCACAGTGTTATAGATGGTAGCAGCTAATGAGTTTGAAACCATGTGCCGTGTCCAGCGTCCTGTGAGGAGGGAGCATCACCATCGCTCAGTGTAATCACATCCTTCCATCTGTCTCCAGTCACAGTGGAAAAGCAGTTTGGGAGCATCTTGCATCCTTCATGTGATGTATTTGCAGTAGAAAAACAGGATATTGTTTGTTTCATAAACCCTGAGCTCAGCTTACACTACAAGATTTAACTCAGAAAAATGTCCACTGAGGGTTGAGTCAGTGAATGATGGGGAGTTTTTATGACCGCCTCTACCACCTTATGAACAACTATTTAAACTACTTGTGCAGATTAAATGGAGCCATCTTCTGCTTCCTGCTCTGTTTTTCACCTCAAATTTACAAGCTATTTGCTAAAATCTAATATGACAACATTTCCAGAACAGAAACTACCTGTTTCTAGATTACATGACATCCACAGCAAAGACCAGTGACAGCTGCATCTGTCCAATCAGACCGGCATTGTCCAAAATGACTTAAACTTGCCTTTTTAATCTTGTCAGCTCAAAATGAGATGTATGTCATCAGCTTTATTATGTTTAAACGGTAATTCTGGTTTATTACAGCTTTGGTTTTATTTTTGTGGTTTCGAACATCATTCCTATCCGTAATAATAACATCATACTCACCAAGTTAAAAGCTGAGATCTGGAAGCACAGTGGCATTAATAATAAGCAGTCTGATGGTAGGTCTTTATAGGTCCACTCACTTACTACCAGAGACCTGATCTGGGACCCGAATCATGCTAGGTCCAAATTAATATTCAGTCTAATTAGGTCTGGTAGGGTCCTGTTGTATTGCAGTGGATCTCAGGTCTGAGTGTCAGTTATATCTGTTATCAGAGTGGATCCAAGCAGACTCTCTGTCAGTAATTAAACTAAACACAAACTACAGCTGAGGCTGATGGGAATGTCATTCGTTTTGCAGGTATTGGTCAATAACCAAAGTATTGGACAAATGGAAATACTGACCTGATGATAGATGACAAGTGAAGGGATCACCAAAGTAATCACAATTCATCCAGAGGGGAAGACGAGGGTCTTTAGCAAACTGGCAATGGCGGTCCACTTAATATTTGTTGAGATATTTCAGTAAAAGCCAAATGTGTCAACCAGCTGGTGGCACTAGAGGAAATGTCCGGGGATCACCAATGTCAGTAGGGTTCATCCTCTGGAGACCACGAATGTCTATACAAAACCAATTAGGGCGATGTCGCTGGCATGGTTAAAATGTGTCTTTCTCGTAACTTTGTCTTTCATCACTCTTGTATTGTTTCTATTTTTACTTCTATTCTTATTCTAGTTTTGCATACATCTTAATTATTTTTTCTGTACTCATGTGTGTTCTCAACGTGTGTTCTCTTTTTGCTCTTTTCGACCACGGCTGCTCGTTAACTGGTGGAGCATCACCAGCTGCTCTCTCTAGGTCTGTTTGTTTGAGTTGACTGTATTTTGGATCGGGTCTAATTATCCTCGCGTCTATTCGGATCATAGCACTTTGCTACTTCATTGTACTAATGTCTCCATGTTCCCAGCAATTAGTTTGATGAGTACAATGTAAAGCAGAACTATCCGTTCAGTAACTGGCTAGCGATGGTGAGCTGTGTGCTGCAGAGTAACCTTGCAGAGAGCAGCTCTATTTCATCTGAACAAACTAAAGGGACAGGTCAGACAAGGTTTCTTTTACTGAACGCACTTTTAAAATAACCTCAGAGTGTCATCAGAACTGAAACTCCAGTCAAGGTCCAGTGGTGCTGAAGGACCCGGATACTCTAGTTCACCAACAGGGCATCTGGGCAGATTTTGGGTGATGCTACACTTCTGATCCAGAGCGCTCAGGTCAACGTCACTCATGCAGATACACCTGACAGGACAGGAATATCTGAGGATAATCCAGGAGACCCGTAGTCTGTCCACTACTACTTTGGACACATGTAGCACGTATGCTTTACACACAGCTGGTGTGCATGGCAACCAAGGCTGCTGGAGAGAGAGAGAGAGAGAGAGAGAGAGAGAGAGAGAGATGAGGAAGGGCAGAAAAAAAGGGAAATTAGGTTAGCACCATCACAGGCAGAGAGACATCCACACAGACAGACAGTGAGAGAGAGAGAGAGAGAGAGAGCGGGAGGTAGAGAGAGCTTGGCAGCGTAGTACTCGCTGCTCTCCGTCTCTTTGGTGTCAGTTGCTTTAGCGACTCAGCGGCAAGCAGCATGGAGCTGGAGCCTCAGAGATTCAGTACGTAACCCTTTACTCCTCCGTTACTACTACTGCCTTTTGCTGCTGGGTTTTATTTAAATTCCTTATCAAACTGTCAAATATGGTTTTTAGTTCATTCTAAGAGGTTGAATTAGAAGGGTTTTATTGTAGTGATGGTTTTATTGGTTTGCAGAGATAGTGTGTTTCATTAAAACTTGGATCGTCAGTGTGCTCCACCTGTGATGTGATGGATAATTATTAGAGAACATTAAACTGGCTGTGTGGTGGAAGTTTTTAACCTGAGCTGATCCTGGATGCATGCTCTTATGCATTCATTAACGTTCATTCATGTTCATGTTCATGTAAGTTTCAGTGTCTTTTTTGGATGGAAAATGATTGAAATCTCAGGTTTTGACAGCTTCAATTCAAACCAACTTATTATTACAAACATTCCTTACACCTATTCAGAATACCTGTTGAATCAGTCGCCTCCTCGTTAGGTCTCCTCTGTCATCCTGCAGGGCTTCATGTCTGACATGATCTTCTCCTGCATTGTTTATTACAGCATGAGGTGGAGGAGGAGGCTTTCAATCTGTGTGTCAGTTTGGGTGTGTGAAGCTTTCTTGCTGCTGGCAATGAATGTTGCGTTTGCCCTCTGTGAATGGCACATTTGTATCTGAATCAGAGATGGAGTCAAATTTGTATTAAATTAGGAGCCGGAAAATAAAGTGTTATTATGAGTGACGAAAGCTCAGCACATGTAGGTCCAATATAAGCATGTAGTACATTTTTTTTTCCATCTTTCAAATGCTGGTCATGAGGAACCTACGGCACCAAATAATGCACACCTGTGCTATGACCTGCAGGTACACATGAGAATAAAATAAAAATGAAACAATAGAAATAAATATAAATAATAAATATGAGAAACAGGGGAGGAGGCGTTACACAAGCATCTCATCAAAACCCACATTGTACAGATGTAAAGATGTTAATCTGAAATAGGGAGTTTAGATGTTATCTGAGCTTCTGTTTTAAGCTGAGTGGGTTTTTACGCACACACACACACACACACACACACACACACACACACACCCATGGCTTTCTCCGCCATCGCTCCCTTTTTGCTGCATAGTGCAATACGTTTACAATATTGTAGCATCGCTAGTGGTGTGGCTCTAGGGTTGGCAGTTTCAGTCGCTGCAACACTTTGAACCGGTCCAGACCGAAAGCCACCCCAACAACTGTTGGATAGACAGACAGGAAATGTTGCACAGACATTCATGTTTCCCAGAATATCTGTACAAAATGAGTTGTGATGCACACAGTCTGAAGACATGGGAAGAGTCTGCGTTAGTGTCCACAACAGAACAAAAAATGTAGTTTCTTTAGCATGGACTTTTGCCACAAATCCCACAATCCAATGCTTTTCCTTTGATAGATGTGTAAATTACAGATTCACAGACATCTAAATAATGACGCAGAATGATGATACTGATTCCTAACTGTTCAAAATCTCAATTTATAGCTGAGTAATCTATTCAGTGTTCATTAGGTAGGGAATAGTGAATGTAGGAGCGAGGCGGTGATTTTGGCCGTGAGTGTCGTAAATAGCCGGTTCTTGACTATAATGTAGCATTTGAGAATACAATCCTTAAAAATCAACCCAACTTGTAATCTTGAGCAGTTTGTAGAGCAGCCTTCCTCTCATCAGCATCTCAATCATCATATGATCACATTTTATCATGATTATTCATCTGTGTTTGGGATCAATACTGCACTGCAAGTTGACACACAAGTGCCTCGACTTCCACATTGTACTGAATCATTGGAATTTAATGTTTTTATTTTTTATTTTTTGGCCACTTTGGGGACAGCGGGAGAAACTGAAAACACAGCGTTGCCTCCTTCCACCTGTTGTCTCTATACTGGTTGTCTCGTAGAGAACTGGCATCTGTGCTGCTGCTTCAAGGAAATCAGAATAAGCGTGATTGCTTGTCCCACATGTCAGAGGATATTTGTATAAAGTCAAACCTTTTTTTCTCAACATCTCCACATTGCACCGCTCGGTGGCTTTCAAGTCTTTGAGCAATGGTGGGCAGCGCCAGAATGCTCTCCTGTCACGTGATTAAATCTGTATGTATGAATGGGGTGTTTTGAGGTTGTTACAGCTAAAGTATTAGCAAACAGTTGCCTATTTAAACAACCGGCAGTTACAGAGCAACATGATCCTTCATGTGGAGTGGGGTTTGTGTCACCTGATGAATCTCAGTCCGGTATTTCCTCTCTGTTCGCTCTGTTTTTGGGAAATATCTGTCTCTTTAGCTGCTAAATGCTCCACTATGTTCACCAGCTGGTCTCTAGCTGTGTCTGTCTGCTGTTTGCTGCTGAGCAGGTAGTGGACAGTGGCTTTTTACAGCTTCTTCACTGGAAACAAGGCTATGAGAGCGCTGAGAGGGAACCAGAACAATGAGCTAAAAGATGCTAAAAAGCTCCGTAGAGCTGAGGGGAACTGCTCTCTGTGGGTTGGTCACTACGAGCAACTCCTTTCTCATTTGATCCACTGTTATGAAAACATATTGATTAGTGCAGCTTTAAACTTGTCTTTAAAACAAAACTCCACAAAATCAGCCCAGCTCTAATCAGCGCTAATCTTCTCTGAGACACAAAAGTGCATTGTGGTTTTTTCAAATCATCAGTGCTCAATAAGACTGAGAAATCTTGAATTCTTTGTTTGTTTTCAGAGTGACTGAATGCAGCGAGAGAAAAGCGTCGCTGCTCAAATTCATTTTTACTGGTGTGACGTTGATACCCAAATGTGTTTCTAAAACGGCCTCCACCATTTAAAGAGCAATTACTTGAAGAAAGGAACATGAATTAGGGCACATTGCGCAGAGCTCCAGAGCGCCTCCAAAATGTTGAATTATTACTGGACACATTTAGAAAGTCTCCCTTTTTTCCCTTCAAGTGTCTGCTGCTTGACTTCTGTGTGAAAGCACAGAGGCAGAGAGGAACACAGCTGTGGAGAGCGAGGCCTGACCGTAAAGCTTTATTTAATATGATATGAGAGAGCTTTGATATTAGATCAGACTTATGATGGGAGGAGCCATGATAAAGGTTAGTCTGTAGAGGCTGAAGAAGAAGAGAGAAATTCTAATACTGGATGGATGAAAGGTTAAGTGAGCAAATGAAGAAATGAATGCACTGGTGGAGAAATGATGTGATGAATTTTAGCCAAGACGGAGGAGAATGAAGCTGCAGATGGATGAAAAGCCAAATGAATGTTGGGATTAGTAGAACAATCGCAGTATTAAAGATGCTTTGCCATCAGAGGTGGGGTTAGGAAATGGCAGCATGTGTTGTTATGGAAGTGATTTATCACACTTCTGTGGGTTGGGAAAGAGCAGTGAAGCTAACTTTAGTACAGAGAGGCACACATACACACACACACATACGTACAGCAGCCTGCTTGTCACTCTCCCCTCTCAGTGATAGCAGCACTAACGGTGGATGTGAAAAAAACAGAGAAAAAAAGATTTTCGGCTGTGTGAATGCAGCTAAATCTGCTCTTCCACACTTTTCCTGTTTTTACATGCAGCCAGTCTGCAGAGTGAAAACTGCAGCAGCTGCAATAGTTCCCTAAATGTTTCAAACATTTCAAAGTGATCCTTCAGCGTTTCTAGCTTTACGTTTAATCCTCTAACTCTCAAAAATCTGCTGGATGTTGGATGTACATAAATTTGGACATGTTGGTTTTTGACTGGGTTACTAAAGAATGCTCCTTTCCCTCCATTTTTCTCCCTGAGAAATCAAATAACATAGATTTCTGTAACCTGTATTTCTTTACAAATGAATGTGGTTACACATGAAAAAGCTATAAACAGGAGCAAGTGAATCACACACAAATATCACCATTAAGTCACCATCTATGTTGAGCTAATCTGCTTTCTGTCCAATAAGCTGTCTAATCTAATTTGCTTCCTACGTTTCCCAGAATGCTTTGATACTCCCAGAGAACATTTTTCAACTTTGTGAAATTTTACATCAGATTTCACTGAAATCTCAGAAAATACCATCTCTTTGACAGATCTTATCTTAATATTACTGGATGGATATTTCTTATATCTCCTACAGAACTCCCACACTGGCTCCATGTTTCCACTGAACCATACATCCATCCAAACCTGAAGGAGCCAAACAGGATTTTCATGAAGCTTGAGAAAAATGCTCTGTGTCGTTCTCGTCTTTAATTCAATCATCTGGCATTCGCTTGTCTTTGTCTTCCTCTGCTGCAGCCGTCTGCTCCGAGCTCTTGGCCATGACACCGGCTTTCTTTACACAACATCGGTGTCTTCACCTGAAAGAAAAAGCAAAAAGGAGATATTTATTTGGTAGTGACGTGTTTGTTGACTGTTATTGTATGGTAGTCTTGCATTTATTGCAAAGATAATCACTTTACTGATAAACTGGTGCATTAGTCTGAGTCCCAACCTCCCTCTTATGGTCAGTGTGAAGTTGATTTATTGCTTTTTAATTTTTTTAGTCTATGAAAACCAATCATTTCCAATTACCTATTGCATATATCACTTACTGTAAATATTTTATATCAAAAGTGAAGCAGACGTGTCTTATAAAAGTGAAATTAAAAACAAATCTGTCTTAGATTAAACAGAAATTCAGGGGAATTTAAATGTCTGTAATTTGATTCGATTTCCTGGAAAGAATCTGTTTCAAATTACAGGAATGTCCTCGCTAGAAGATACATTATTTATTTATTTATTATGCACTCAAATGTGTTCAACTGTAAGCTGTAACATCTATAGATAACATTTGCATGTTCCGCTGACCTGCTGTGCACTAACTCAAAGACTTACAGGTTCCAGCAGCAGTTAACTGGAATTAATTCAGTGAAAGCGTGCCAGCTGAGCATGTCTCTGTTCTCCCTGTAATTAGGACCAAATAACAGCTCTTTCTAGGAAAGCTCTTATTCTGAAATTACAGACCTGTAAAACCTGCAAATTACTAAATGTGTGTTCACTTCAGCTGTTATTCAGTATTATCTCAGCAGGATATTTTACATACATTTTGTTTTTGTACTCGTCTCATTTTATTTTATTATCGCAGCCAATAAGTTTCATTTAAGGTCAGTTTAGTACATTTTCATTTATTCATAGATCCCTCTGTATCTCTATATCTTTATGCTTTTATACCAACTGATGGAAAGGTTAGTTTGATGAAATAATGGTGTTAGAGAGAAGAGAGTGTGACAACTCTCCCAGTTGTACATGATTATACAGACTAGAGAAATTAATCAAATGATGTACTGAAGAATTTGGTTTTAATTATTATTGGTAAACATGATCTTTTATTATTATTTCAGTTACCACATGTACATTATTATTCTTTTCTCTGATTTTAGAAATCTATAAATTCTAAATTATTCAAAAACAACTGAAACCCCCCCCAATATAATGGTAAGTGTTCAAAGAAAAGAAACGTGAGTACACACACACACACACACACATTCGCACAGTGTGCAGCAGGATCCCTGTTTCAGCACCACAGTTAGTGGACAGCTCCTGAGTCTTTTGCACTGCAGCTGACACACACACACACACACACACACACACAAGCACACACAAGCACACAGAGCATATGTATTTATTGTATATATTAAGGCATTTTTAACTGTCTATGTTCTTTGTACACACACAGACGAACTGCACACAGACAACAGTGGACTCAAAGGTTTAGTCAGAGGCTCGCTGCCTCTCTGACCTGCTGACAGGACGATAAGACCTCAGCTATTGTCTTCAAAGAAAACACTACAGGGCATGCAGCTTCTTCTTTTGTTGGCTGTGAAAAAAGAGAACACTTCTCACATCCAGGACAATATTGGTTTGATTTGATTTACAGCTCTGAGCTCCTGGCAAACTGCAGTCTAGTGGCAAAGTTAGAAACACGACGGCTTGCAGGAGCCTGAATTCAGTAGGAACTTTTTATTTATTACTATTAAACTTATTGAAATTGCAGTAGAATAATTCTAATTTTAGACAGATATCTTTTTTGTTTTGAGAATGTAGCATATATGACTGAGTGTGATGACACTGTTTAGAGATTTAGGTCCTGTTTTCATCCCAGATCAATCTCAGCAACCTGTCTGAAGGTCGACTGGGAGGTTGTTTTCTCTGACTGTGACTGCAAGCAAGATGCTAGCTGTGACTGATCTGTGCCAAAGTGCCAGTTTAATGTTCGTTTAAGGAATAAACTTGTACCTCTGCCCCCACACACCATTTTTTCTTGGCTTCTGTTGGTCAACATTCAGTCACATAGATCTCACAAGGATAGATATTACCGCTGTCTGTCATCTGGGCTGCAGTGCTTTTAGGGTGCAGGAGTGCCAGTCCTGTCAGTTGACAAAATCACTGTTATCATCTGTGTGTATCTGCAGCCTGTTATTAGAGGGATGTGGTGCAGAATTTCAAAACGCAGTCAAACACACCTCCTCATCAACTACCACTGTTCAAAAGTGAAATGTCAATTGAGGGCTTATAGTATGCATGAAAGTATTTTGGTGGCTAGAAATTCACATTTCTAAAAATTGGTTCCTGGGGAAAAAAAGCCCTATGCTGTGCTCAGAGTTAGCTGTGTGGACATGCAGTAATCATTTGAACAGTTGTTTTAATAAGCTAGTGGGCTCCAAGTCTTCACTAACTATGAACCTCGAAGGCTCTCTACCTGCGACCTAAGTCCCTAATGTCAAACTTGCCTTAAACACCTGTCTGTATTCCTAGATATAATACTACTCCAGTAGGATGAAGGCTGTCCGCTCTCAGCAGGTCAGAGGCCCCAGAAAGAAGGCCACTTATTGCCAAATCCAAATCCCTGCTCACTACAGTAACGAGCCAGCCTGCGGTTCAGTGAAGTAAGCCTCCTGTACATCTCCTGTGTGTATTCCTAAAAGCCTGCTCTTACCTTACAGTATCTTTTACCCTCTGTGCCTTTTGTTTTGTCACAGCAGAACACTTTTTTTTCATGGTTTTGCATCATGTCCTGCTCGTTTTTCCACCTGCATTTGCAAAAAAATGTGAGTTCACACTGGAGTGAAGCAGCACTGCACACTGTGTTACGATGTGGAAAACACTAATCTACGCCTCTCCCACAGCTTCTGCTGAGCGTTGTATTTTTCCGACTGAATTTGGTTTGATTTGGCTTGGTGTAACACGTCTCTCTTGGCAGCAGAGTCTGTTCTCACAGCAAGCTTTCACATGGACTCTGGAGAGAAGTTAGTAAATAGAGATGGAAGTTGTGTATGCTGGCTGTGTGATACAGAGACACTAAGCTTCCACTAAAGTCAGGGATCTGACTGCCGACAGCAGCAGTGTTGACAAACCAACAAAATCCTTGACAGGTGGCACACTGCAGTACTCCCTACAACAGACTCCCAGACAGCCTGCTCAGCCTCCAAGACAAGCTTTTCTAGCATTTAAAAATCCTTAAATGAGAAATAAATTCTGTCAGAGGCATACAAAGGGTTGTGCAATATTGTGATGGATGGGAAAGAAATGGCAGCTTCTTCTAACAGCTAAAGGCCTCATGGAAGGGAGCTGCCACATGGTTTGAAAGCTGTGTGTTTCCTGTCCAGTCCTGTTTGTGACTGGAGAGATGGCTGCAGGGATGTTTGTGAAGGCACAATCTGTGTGTGTCTGGGGGATGGAGGCAAAGTCAGCCCCGAGGTTCATCGCAGACTCATTTATACTGCAGTTTGAAAAAAAAGAAGAAGCGTGCAGTAGGGAAGAAAACTCCATGAAAGACGAGCTCCACCAGTTTCCTCTCATGCAACAGACAGTTGAGGAAATGCTAAACTGGCCAACAGATGCTCAGCTCATGCATTTCTTTTAGACTTGGAGTGGAAAAGCAGATTCTCCTGTTGGGTTCTGCATTGACAGAAAAATCTGCCTCTTCAACTCATTGTTCCTCCTGTTACATAACATACAGAGAACTCTACTGATGTGGAGTAATCTCCATGCTCAGCACCTGTTTACATCATGTCACATATCACATCATTTTTTATGTACCCATTTGTGTATCGTTGAATGATCTCTTTTCTTTCTGCCTGTTTTTTACACTTGTTTTTGGCGGACGTGAGTATTTCATCATTGTAAGCTCTGCAGCTACACTGACACACACACAAAAAGACGAGAATACAAGGAAATGGGGATGGGATCATTCCTTTTGTTCCAAGGCAGATCAGTGCACTACTATAGAGACATTTGAGTCTGTGTCAGAAACAGGTAAAATCATCTCACCTCGTGTTTTAAAGAAAACGGATATTTAGAGCTCAGTGATTATCAGTTACACAAGAAGTTTGCTAACATTGGCCACCATAGGCTATTGGTCATGCCAGAACAAGTAAGGCTGCATCAGTAAAACTACTCACAACATAACCAACACATGTACTGAATTGGGTAAGAGGGTGATTGATTGTTTATGAATTAAACTAGGAGTTAGGCAGTCTCGCTTTAAGTCCTGGACTCTGATCGCTTCTCATCATGCACCCGTATCAGTGGGAATCCACTATAAGATTGATGGGATTTCATTTTATCTGGAGAGCTAATGATTCTCCTCTGGGACCGGCCTCCTGCTGTTACCAATAATGGCAGAATAAAAGCAGAGCAATCACACTGAGAACAAAACATCTCCCAACGCCCATCAGACTGCTGTCATTACTGAAGTTTCATCGCTTTGGGAGGCTCTGCTGTACTCAATGTGTTGAACTCTGGGAAAGAGACAATATGTGGGAGACAGAGAGAAAAACAGTGCAAACTGAGAAGCACGAGGGACAGTGAAGCAGGCAGTGACACAGCAGGGAGGGAACCGGGGTTACAGGCAAAAAAAGCAATGCATGTCTTCCCTCATCACAACACCTTTCAACATGCTAACAGTACACATGTCATAGCCAGTCAGTGTCACTTATGTCACCTCATTCTGACCCATAATGCTCCTGTGTGATACACCAAATGTGACAATGCAAGTGGTGTCTACAGTATCACATACAGCCTCCCTCTCTGCCCCTCCATACTCCTCTTGAAAGACGGATTTAAAACATTTTAGAACAGGCCTACAGTAGTACTCACTGGCTTCATTCACCACTAGAACATTTCACTTTTCACGACCCAAAGTGTAAACCTTTGCATAACACGCATGTTACGGTTGTGGAGCCATTTATAGTTAATAAGATCATTTGGGCACCACGGTACTGAGTCGGTTCTAGTCTGGGTCAGTTGGAGATGAACTCATACAGCGTGTGGTGCTAAAGGATGTTGCCTTCTGATCCTGTCGCTGCCCGTTGTTCTCATTAGGATTCTTTTAAGCATGTTTGATGTTTGTAACTTGAAGTGGGGAGAACACCCACATCACATAGTGGGAGAGATGTTTAAAAAACTATTAAGAAGCATATATTAAAATAGAGCTGACTACGGGATAAGAAGTATTTTATAATCCAGTTGGTAAAGTTTACAGTTCTCATCTCTCCATCCACCATCTCATCCAAATTTAGAATTTCTCTTCTGTTTCCCTTTCCCCCCATAGAACTGTATAAATTAGCAAATTCTTTTTTAAAAGATGATGGCCCTGTGCATAGATATAAGCGCATTGATCTGCCAGGCTGCTGAGTCAGAGTCATGGAAAGTCATTCCAGTGCACACCACAAGTGTCTAGATAGTCTTAATGTTTTAGTTTAGTCACACATAATTACAAATCTGTGGGTGCATTGCAGCCTGCTCAGGTTTGCACGCGTTTTTCAGTTTCTGTTTTGGCGCAGGATCACACAAAATGTTGTCGCACAAGGCATACTGTTATGTCTGCAACATATACCCAACGCACTCTTCTGATATTGGCAATGTACTTAATCTGTCAGTGCTTAAAAGCTCTGCTGACGCTGCTGCTGCTGCTGTTAGCATGTAGCATTTACTAAACTACTACAGCATCCACCTGTGGGCTCTGAGTCTAGGGGGGAAATTATGAGAATATTTACTGCAGTATTTGGTGTCGAGGCTCTGAGCTCGTCACTCCCCACGAGGAAACAGCACAGCAGGGAGTGGGGAGTGATGAGCTCAGAGCCTCGACACCAAATACTGCAGTAAATATTCTACCTAATGATCTATTCCAGGTGAACTGGCTGACTGAACTACAGTCATGTGACACTACACCAGTCAGTATGCAACTATGATGATGATTCACAAGTGCCTGGAATCTAAATCACTGCTCTAAATTCACTATTGAGTGTCTATTACGTAGAGAATAGTGAATGAGTGAACAATGAAGACATCATGGAGACAGTCACAGTTCACAGTACCTGTAATCTGGAGTCTGGAGGTTTTGTGAGTGAGGAGGTTTTTGTACACTAGATTGGTAACAGTTATCCATAAACTAATCTGTCTACTTGTGTATCATTACTCCCTCTAGTCTTTCTGTTGTTGTATTGCAGTACAATTCATCACATTACATGTGTATAACACATCATTTATCAAATAATTTAGTCAGTGTAATTTAGAAACTCTGATACTGAAAACTTGAAACCCTGAAAGTTAGCTAAATGATCTGCCAGAGCAGTAGGATGATTTGGCTAAAAATAAACTGTAATGAGCCTAATAAGTCTGGATACAAAACAAAAATCCCTTGCCAAGCCTGTTATCTTTTTGCAGTGCTTTTTCTCTCTCCGCTCTTTAATTGCCAACTTGTGATATGTGACCTGCGGTGCGTGCAATGATCCCAACATCACTGCAAATTGACAAGACAGAATTCATGGTGGGCTCGGTCGCAGCCTTAATTGCCGGGGCCTCGGCAGGGCGGTGGGCCACTGGAGTTTTATCAGCGAGCAGCCCCCTCCACCAACATCACACCTCCCTCTCCACACCCTACCCCATCCCCCCGCCATCCTCCACCCTTCCACTGCACTAGCGAATGCCTCGCTAAGGTCCAAAATGAATTCAGGCGGAGATCTGCTACTTAGAGAAGTCTGGCTCTCCCCAGGCGACAAGGAGGAAGACTTAATTGGTAAGTCTGTGAGTCCAGGACGTTCAGTGTTGATTCAGTGCCAACAAACCAAAAGTTCCTGCACATAAGTGACCTCCACAAAGTTATATAACGCCGTCAGTACATTATCTAACTACTTCACTCTGCAGCTGTGCACCATCACAGTAGAGTACTCCTTCAAACTACATCACAAAGGCATAGAAAGAATAACAGGACCAACCATCTAAACCGAGGAGGCTGCACTGTTCATTACATACTAATAAAATAATAACTTACATAAATATTAAATACTAGCAATGTGTTGAAGAAACAAAAAAACAGCTGATAATTTTACCATCTGTCATGCTGCAGAAAGCTTGCATTTCTAAAAATGTCATTTAAATCCAGTTATTCGTTTTCGTGATACTTTGTATCAGAGTAACCAGCGAGGGGGCCCCGATTGCAAAAATGAGCTGTGGCCCTCTATTAACCTGTCTTGTTCAGAGTCCCAGGAACCAACTAGTATTTTTACTCTGGAATACTAATCTGCTCCAGGTTTTCTGTATGTCAGCTAGTTTGTGAAAATATCATTACACAAATTTGGACAATTGGGACATGCACCATGTAAGCATAATATCAACTGAAATAGTAAGGGTATTAGAACCAGACTTTCAGTAGATAGAGTATATATATGTTTATCCTCAAGATTGGATTAGAAACTGCAGGAGCCACCTCAAGGCCATTTCAGTTTTGAGTTGTGCTTCAGTGGTATATATTACCAAATCAAATTACTTTGATACTTTGACAAATTACACTTGTCCACTTTGTCCAGCCTTGTCAGGAGGTCACCAAAATGATTAAGAAGCATCCTCTGGAGATCATGAATACCCATACAAAATGTACAATCTGGCCAGCTGTTGTTGAGACGTGTCGACACTGTTCGTCTTTATATGAGTGGTGCTTCTACACAGACTGCACTTCCCCTAATGGACACTAACTGCTGGCTATAAACCAGTTTATATATTAGCAAACAATTGCCAATTTACACACCCAGCAGACACAGAACATGTGGAGTGGTGTTTGTATCACCTGATGAATCTAAGTCCAGTATTTCCTCTCTGTTAGCTCTGTTTTTGGGAAATATCTGGCTCTTTAGCTGCTAAATGCTCCACTATGTTCACCAGCTGGTCTCTAACTGTGTCTGTCTCTTTGCTACTGAGCAGGTGGCCTACCCTCATTCTTACCTTAACCAAAATGGAACAACCAAGCTCAGACATGGAACTAAGGTCACTTCCACCTCCCCATAAATCTACATAATCACCACTCCCCAGTCTTTCTGTTTGGACTTCCTCTTTCTTCTTCAGCCTTTGTAGGTGAGCTGACCCCCCTGTTACCCCCCTGAACCAGGAAAAGGTCAGGACAGCACCGGTGGTAGAAAATGTCACTGTGTCCTTAGAGAACAGCTAGAGGAAATCAAATCAGCCAGTGGTCACTGTGATGTAGGCTGAGCTTACAGAGCAGCTCTGCACTTTATAGATATGGGGGAGACCATTGTCAGACAAGCTTTATTTATATGGCACATTCATACCCAGGGAAAAACACAATGTGCTTTACATGATGATTAAGAAGAAGAAGAAAATAACAATAATCATCCAAACAGAAGGGGCTCCAGTCGTCTGGAGGGTTCAAACCCAGAACCCCCTGCTGTGAGGTGACAGGGCAACCAGAAATTGTGCACATCTCAGGTCCTTGGGCAGACTGATCCAGCACCTGGCTGCATACCTCCATGTTTGCCCACAGAAAATCATTAACATTAAGCATCTGTGACAGAGCAATGTTTGGAAGTCTGGAGTTTTTGTTTACTGCATGTCACAATCTTAGCAGGTCATGCAGCCAGAAAATCATAATTTGGTCGAGAAGGGGGGTAGACCGGGTACAGCTGAGGTAGGACAAGGAGCGACCACCACAGCAGACTGTGAGAGTCCTGCATGGGCGTAAAAGTAAGACCCAAACCTGGCCCATACCCGTGTCCCTAAGACCTGACTGTTGTTTGCTTTACTTCATCCATTGGCCTTTTGAATTCCTGCCTCACGGTGCTGGTATTGTTCATGCTGGCTCTCTGTCACGCTGTCATGGACACTTGAATAGAGGAGCCAGTTGAAGTGGTTCGGGCATCAAGTGCCAGGCCATGCCACACTGAGCTACAGCACACCTGACACTATCACCACCTTTTTTCACTTCCAATCCCAGCCAATGCACTCTTGCAGACCACCTGGAAGTTCCATCCCCTCCCCTCCCTGGTCGTCATGGTTACCTTACATGGTCCTCAGTTAGCTCCAGTCGCTGTGATCAGCCTGCACAGCGGGGAGAGGAGGACATGTGCTGTGGGAGTGGGAGAGGTGGTGTACCTGCGTCAAAAGATTACACCTTGTTTACATCACTGGAGGTGTCACGTAACAAGACAGCGGCTTGTGCTAAAACCGTGGCACACTTTGAACTAGAGCAGCGCTTAAAACGGGTGGAAGACTAGGAGACAGCTTCATGGTTTTGATCCCAGTAATGTTGGTAGGGTTTCACACAGAAGACAAAAAATAAGAAATAAAAAATGTACATCAAATGCCTGATTATAATGTTTAAAAATCTTCAAAAGGAAATAGAGATTTTAAGTCATCCCATCTATAAGGAGCATAGTAAATAAAACCGCCAGTGAGTGAGGAATTTTTTGCACCTGTGTTAAGGTACATTGGTCTGTGACACACTGAGTCAAGAGGCTTTAAGGTGGAGGGAGAGGTATGCATATCATAATAAAAATAACTGTATGTATATAGCGATTTTCAAAAGCAAGTTACAAAGCCCTTCACAAGACATTAAACCAAGAAATACCAGATCAAAGTGGATTAGAAATATGTAGATAAGATTACAAATCAATACAGTAACAGCTGAGGTTAAGACATAATTACACTAAAAAGACAGAATAAAAATAATTCAACACAATGCAATTATGAAGTAATGTGTTTTTAAGAGAGATTTAAACAAAGAAACAGAGCTGGCTTGCCTGATCTCTTACACAATATATACAATATCACTGTAGAATAATCAGCTGTGGCTCAGGAGGTACAGCACCTCGTCCAGGGTGGTTCAATCCCCAAAAGTGCTATTTAAATGCAGCCATGTACCACTTATTCCAACTAGCTAAAATGTCTAAACATTTTACATACACCAGACCAGCAGATACCTGTACTTTCTAAAACATCACAGCTGCGCCTCTTATTAGGGAATGAGATCCTATAGATGTGAATTCACTTTGTTTGGATTACAATTTGGACATGTTTGGATGTATTCATTTCATGTAGACATGTCTAGAAGTTATTTTGCTGGTGTGTGGGTGTGGACTGTAGGCAGGATAATCTTCAGGAACCTTGAAAATAGCATACAGTTAGTTTTTCAGCAACTTTCTTTCTAAAATCCCCTGATATTTGTTCCCCAAATGATTTAGCCTATGCTTCATGTTGTCCCTCATTTTGTTTCCCCATCATGCAAGCACAGACTGTCCACAGCTGGACATTTGGAACAAACAAATTCATACTCTCTTCAAACTAATTTGCCATTCACCTCATTTAGAGCGAAGGAAAGTGGGGAAACAAGTAAATACATTTCTCATTATTTGTACTGCTTGCTGTTCCAGACTGAGCATAATGAGGCTTTATGAGTCAACAATTACAATAATGTCCCAGTATATCAGCAGGTGATGGTGGAGGGGATCCTGTTTTTTCACAAAACCATTTGGAAAAGTGGCTTTCTGGCTTTGCTTTGATTGTGGTGGCTCATTTTATTTACCTTTCGTCTGCTAGTTTCCCCCCATTTGTTTGGCTTTCAGTTGCTCTGTCTTTTGACCTGAGGACCTGTAACTAATCCAGCTGACAGGTAGGAGAAAGAGGAGGAAATGCACACAGTGTCCTCCTGAATCCCTACATCACAGGGCCAACCAGAAAACAAGCCATTAAATGACATAGCAGGTAGATTGAATTCAAATCCAGACTCTTCTTGCTTTGACTTTATTTTTATTTTAACATCAATTATGAATGTTGTGTTGGGAAAAACGCCAATGTAAAGATGGTGTTACAGTAAGTGTTCATCAGAGAACTAAATGAAAACAAGCTGTTTCCTAGTAACTGTAGCCTCATCAGATATCATGTGTTGGATGTTATTTGTACTCCATACCTTGTAATCATGGTATTAAGTCAACAAAACGTCCAAAATTCTTCCTCGCAGTTCCTCTCAGATTACAATAGAGGCTATAAATTCTAAATATTTGTCCTAAATTCTCGATTTAACACTTACAACTTTGAGAGTTGAGGAAGAGTTAAAAATAGAAACTCCCTGAAACTACTCGATAGCTGTTTTACTTGGTGCTATATGCTTAATGTGCAATGTTGCTTGCTGAACGAGTCCATTAAGTCTTTAGAGCTCTGTGATATAAACTTTGTTGTTTTTAGGGGTAGGGTGGGGTTTGGGCTTATTTTGCCCCAACCAATCAGTAATGAGAGACGTATCCGTACTTGCCGTAGTAGTTGCTAGGAGCAGTTTTTCATGTCGTTTGAAGAAATATCAATTTAAAAGTTGTTATTTCTGTAAGTTGAGTTAAGCTGCGTCGATCTCATCCGTACGTGTCGACATTTTTGTTGCAATCATCTGTCGCTATCTCTCCACGACGTCCCCGTTCTTAATGTCACCTACACCTATGACTCGGATTAGTCGATTGTTTCTCCAACCAGGATAAACAGCTGGCAATTAGCCAAACACTAGACCTGTTTGAATTGCTGAACAAATTTGGGGATATGGGCAGCAGGCCTAGGGTCTGGACCAGGCTACCCAGGGCCTTTCGTCCAGCACAAACTCCCAGGACAAACTTTTTATTGCTCAAATCAAAGCTACTACAAAAAAAGTAAAGAATATAACATTTCACATAACTGCCATAATTTGATTTTCAGACTGTCATGCCTCCAGCAAAATTTGTGAATACTAATAAAAGTATATAAAAGGCAAACCAAAGAAAACACTAATCAGTCCATCTTGCTTTCTTTTTCAACCTTTCGAGACAAAGAACGTCCCAATGTTTCATCACCTGTACACCAGAATGTATTAGTCTGTACTCGAGTGCAACACTCACACTACACTGTGATGTGTAATAAACACTGCAGTATATAAGGCCGGTAGCAGGGCTTTACACTTTACAGATCAGTCTATTGTAGTATGCCAGAGAATGTCAGTAAAACGTGCTGATTGTAATTTGAAGATAATATGAATAAGCCTACACTTTAAAGCCCCAATCTATGATTTTATATATAGACTCACCCCCTTTTGTAGAGTCGATATGCCACTGTACACCAGTGGCATGTTGGAGCTTTAAAAGTGGCTCATCCAGACAATTACCTCCATCCTCTCAGCTTCAGAGCAATTTGTGATTTATGTGGTTTTTGCTTTAATCCTCCAGGAGATGAAATAATTAGTCCCTCTGCTCTACGAAGCAAATGGTTGTGGCTTTTATAAAATACTCTGCATGCTGCAAACAAACCATATTCTCATTTGCATTTACTTTATGAGATAGTGT
Organism: Maccullochella peelii; assembly: GCA_002120245.1. Classification (NCBI taxonomy): domain Eukaryota; kingdom Metazoa; phylum Chordata; class Actinopteri; order Centrarchiformes; family Percichthyidae; genus Maccullochella; species Maccullochella peelii. The sequence continues at coordinate 20,799 of LKNJ01000223.1, read as the reverse complement.
AGACCTTTTTTTTCTTCCCAATCTTCCCATGCTAAATCAATCTGGGTCCAATATTACAAGTATGGGAGGAAAATCATGCAATCCAATTACACGATGAAGCCATCTTTCACGTGGCCGACTGTGTCTACACTGTGAACATCTGCGACTACAGACCCTTTGATGCCACTATGTTAATGACCAGCACTCCAAATATAACCCAGTTAGAGTGTAATTAAATGCAACCACACACAAGGCATTGCTCTACATACCAGGCTCATTTATCACAGAGTGAGGATGTCTATTCTCATCTAAGAACAAGGTACACAGAAACTCCAACATGAGGTTAAACAACATGTTGTCCCTGTTTTAGCAGTGTTCAACACTAACTGGTTGTTGTAGATGGTAAATAGCCCTTTTCCACTGCAGTAAAATTTCTAGGTACTCATGAATCTTACCTCTGTGGGCCAATGTTGAACATTTTGGGTGCAGTTTGGTGCAGTGTCTCTGATTGATTTGTTAAACACAAGTCTCAAGGCTGCATTCATTTGGTCAAAAAAGGACTTAAAAGGTCTAAAGCCCCCCCAGTGTTCTCTAGAAGCTGCAATTTTCATTACACCCAACAAAATGAAAGTGTTTCATGTAAAACACAGCATTATGGACAATTCTCAGAGCTAAACCAGGAGTGGGGCTAACAATGGAAGGGTTAGCCTTAGTGGTGGCAATAAAGGAACGGTCATGGGGTCATTAGCATTAACTTGTTCAGTAAATTTCATAGGGGAACCTCTGCCTCAGGTGAAACTGGAGTGTGTGCTGTCAGGTTAGTTTAGAAGCAAAGGGCGCATTTACTGACAACTGTAAAACAAACTCCTCAGACTGAGATGCTGAGTGACGCTGTGTTGTTTTTATTTGCTGTTTCTGCATATGACATTTATCATTTCCTCTGCTGGCATCCTATCCCTGATATGCGTATTCAAATTACAGTTCCTCTGACTTCATGGCAGCTAATACAGGGCAGATGATAATGAATGACCCAAACACATCCAGAGAGTCAAAGCTAACAATGTATAATCCTGAGGAAAATGCACATAACTGCTGTGTGCATTGATGTTGATTGGCATGATTTTTGGATGACTTAGTAATATGCAGTGACCTTAATGTGTTAGCTGACTTATAGTAGTTTCTGTAGAAAATAGTTCAGAATGAAATGTAATGTTTCATTTTAAATTAGTTAGTTGAATTCAAACATGGGTTCATTGTTTAGATTCGAAGTCAGAGAATGAATTAAGTAACTGAAAGTCCTCCCAGACATATGTGTCCGCGTGTGTTAGTGTATTTATGTGATTTTAAATACAGTTAGTTTGACTGTTAGTGGGTGACATCTGCTGCAGGAACACCGTTGGCTGTTTGCTGTCTGATTTTCCCTCCAGAGAGGAAAAGAGGGTCTCTCTCATTTCTGCGGTTTCCTTTCCTTTGTGGCTTGGGATGGTTCGAAGTGTCCGGTTTGTTGGCCCTGGCCTGTGGTTGGTAAGAGGGGAGATCTGTGCAACAGCATTAGTAATTTGTTCAAATGCCTAAAATTACCTGTGTTTCGCTTACTTGACAAGGACCTGTAGTGGGATAATGACTCTTGTCTGTTAGGAACAGAGAAGGAAGGATGTCCTCACTCTTCGCCTTATTTATTGAACCACAAGCAGCAGCGATCCACCAAAACACAAACATCATAGGTATCCAGACACCTAGCAGACAATACGAGATCAGTCTTTATGCAGATGACGTGTTGTTATTCACACAAGATCCACGCTCATCGCCACAGGAAACATTTAACCTTATTAAAACCTTTTCAGAAACTTCTCAGTTGACTGGTCCAAAACCACCATCCTACCACTTTGCATGGACATAGAGGGTGAAGCAGTCCTAGCATTACACATTCACCTCACTATAGGCAACATTAAATACTCACATATCAAAATGCATGGAGAGGATAATAATGTTTTTTCTATACATCTTTGTTTTAATTTCTCTTCTTTCCTTTCTCTACATATTTCCTGACAACTACATCCCCAGCACATACTTCACCCCATATTGCCGTACTTATCTTGTGACACTTCACTTAGTGTGATGTTGTTAACAGTGCTGCAAATACTTGTAAGTATGAGGTCGGGGTGGATGGACGTATCAACAAAGCGTTCCTAGCATTTTCTAACTGTAACCAAGTGGTATTTATGCTTGAGCCTAACCAGATCTGAACTATAGTGATGGCTGATCAGAAAACACTATAATAATAATTTTATCAATAGTCATATGTAATGGTTTTGGAGGTTTTGGAACGTCAGCTCAGAAAAGGCTCAAATTGGTCATTTTAGAAGGTTATGACAAATTACATATTTTGTTGTTTAGTTTGAAGGACTTGTTTGCCTAAGATTTCCTTGAAAGAATGAACTGAGAATTATAAAACAGGTTTAGCTTTTAGCCTCGTGTGGCTCATTGGTTTGGCTCTCTGAGTCTCGCAGCTCCCATCATGAGCTGATAGTATCAAGCCTGCTGCGTCTTTGTGAGTTTGTTTTGGAGACTTTCTGCCCCCCTTGTCAAAAATGTCTTAATGCTTGTTGCTAATTGGATGCAGAGCCTTTCTTCCTGCCAAATGTAAGTTTATAATCATTGCTAAGGTGGAGAGAAGAAAAGAGACAGATGAGGAAGATGAAGAAGTCGGGTCCACCCTCAGGGAGGTGAGGAGGAAGGGGGGGGGGGGTGAAAACGGTGGGAAGAAGACAGAAGAATTCAGACATGGTTTACTGTGGGATTCTCTACCCAATGGGCTGGCTCATCAAAATGTAATGAGGAACTGTCAGAGGGAACATTGGTGCCAGTGTGTGTGTGTGTGTGTGTGTGTGCACGGAGGTGGGGATCACCATGAATAATACAGTGACTGCTTGATCCAGCCGAGTTCTTCTTTAGGGTTAAGGTGCACCATGAAGCGAGTCCTCAGCTCAGGACGGCCTCGCCCAGCAGAGACAGTATGACTGATGGCTGAGAGACAGACAGACACAGAGAAAGAAACTGTAGACAGAGAGAAAGTCACATAAAGGTGCACAGTGAAAGTCAGAGAAAGAGGTCAGAGAAAGTTAGAGAGAGAGAAACATGATAGATCTTCAGTGTGTGTGTGTGTGTGTGTGTGTGTGTGTGTGTGTGTGTGTTCTCCCCATGGTCATCGTATACTCTCTGTCTCTTCTGCTTACACAGCTTCTTCCTCTTCTCCATCTATAACTGCTAGAAACACGAAGCAGCAGCTGCCCACAGGAGACATTTACAATCCTTCAGTCTTTCTACTTTCATGACAAATCTCTCCACAAAAAGTCAGGTATTCCGAGTTTCCTGAATTCTTGACATATTCTTGACAAAGTATCTTCGGAAAATGGATACCACATTATATTTTAACTACAGGCCTTTAATGCCAGTCTTAGTATTATAAAGAAAATGGACTCGGTTGAAAGACTGTAATGGCGTGATGGCTGGCCGAGACCAGTTAAATCAAAACACCCACAAGACTGAGACGAGTTTGAGTCAAAACAGCCATGAGACAAGTCTAAGTAAAATGAGATTGAGACTAGTCCAACCTGAGGTCAAGACGTGTCCAGGTCAGAAGACCCTTTAATAAGCCGAGACAGGTGACAACACTGATGAGGCTGAGATAAGTACGAGTCATGCCACCCACAAAACAGACTCAAGACCATGACAAGTCCAAGTCAAGACACCCACAAGACTGAGACAAGTCTGAGTCAAAACTGACTTTAGGTTGAGACACGTCCCAGTCAAAACACCCTTTAAGCCAAGAGAAGTCAGAGTGAAAACACCTGCGAGACCGAGACACGACTGAGTCAAAACACCCTGACTGTGACAAGTCAGTGAGTGAGTGATAACCCCACTGAGACCAAGGCAAGTCCAAGATGGGAGTTGAGACGGGTCCAGAGACCAGACTCGAGCACTACATCCCTGATGTGCATCTTGCAGACGCTCTCCAGTGGTCTGTGCAGTTCTGGCTGTTCTGGTGTAATGTGCTGTCTCAGCTGGCAACATGCAGCCAAGCCCCACATTTAAAGGCCTCTGGGATATTAGTTTCCATGCTCTTTCACATTATGGGTCGCTCAAACTGGCAAGCCGTCACTAATCGTACATAACAATGCTCTTTATTACAAACACAGATGTTTTTCTACATGAGCAGCATAATTACACAACAGCCCTTATAGAAGAAACTGGTGAATTTTGTGTTGCATAATCAGGCAGATGATGGGTCATTGGTTTTTAAATTAAATCCCAAACCCAATTTAACAACAAATGATGTTGTAGCATCAGCTGTGCCTCTGACAGTGGCATTGATTGAGTCATCTGGCCTCTGAAATGAATCTTCATTTCTCTGTTTCCTCTGGCTGATTTGTCTTGTTCAGGCTGCGAGGCTCCAGGCTTCACTCAGAACAAACTCGAGGGACAGATTATAGTCCATTAAGCTGGCAATGAAAAATAAGTGTCTCTGTGTTTGAGCTCTGTGTTAACCCTTAATGCAGCAGTCATTCATAGAGCCTCGTGGATGGATGGATGATGTTAAAGGGGCAAGAAGTGAGATTTACTGCCCCATCAATTCCAAGAGGAACTGACATTTCTATGAACATGTTGCACATGGCTAATTACCTTAGCGCATCATTACAGGGTTCGTACAAAGTCTTGAAAGTTTGAAAAATGCTTAATATTAACTGTTATGTTTTCAAGGTTAGTTAACATGCCCCTGTCTAGATGTGAACAGGCACTTGACAACCCAGCTCTTTTTATTCTTAATTTTTTGGTCTTTCTGGTGGAGTGGAGGTATTTCCATCAGCCTTTATCTTCTCTTCTAATACGGCAAATTTCCTCCTCAGCAAAGTGTTGAGCTAAAAAGAATTTTTTCTTAATTTGTGGCATTACCACACTTATGCTCAAATTGAAAATTTGGAAATGTTATAAATGAACATCTAAATTATTAAACTTGCGTAGTTGAATACTTTTCTTTATGGGGCTTTAGTAAATTGGAGAAATCTTTATGTATTTTTTATGAATTGTTCCTCTCCTTTCTTATAAAGTCATGAAGAGCCCTTTTGGTGCCCTACAGTGTTAATCAGCTCCTGATGACATTGTGCTGCAGTGATTAGAACAGGGCCATAGCCGAGGGTAAACTGTTATTAAACCCTCTCTAAATTGACCTGAATTGAACTAATCTATTCCTAAAGTGGAGCATCAGAACCTCAAAGTGATCGCTGATTATGATTTCACTGTTATTTTGTTCACTAAATGATCATCTGACCAAAGCAGATCTAACAAAAATCTTTCAAATAGCAAATGTAGTTTGTTACAACCGCATCCCTGAATTATGGGACAACAAGGTGATGTCGTCATCAGTCATTGTTTGCATAATCTTGTTTAAATTGATTTAAAATAAGAACTGTAATAGCCAGAGCATTCATTCTGTCTGCAGCTGAAAGCTCAGGCTGACGTCTTTCATGTCATCACGCTGTACGCTCGTGTCGCACGTTGATGACTTAGGTTGTACAGATTTTAGGGATTTGAAGCATTTTAAGATGATCCAGGAAATGACATCACAATAAAGCAAAAATACCAATCTAGGAACTGGGGAAATACAGTATTTCTATTGCAGATGAACAACGGCTTTGCACTCTGTTCATAAATTTGAGCATATCTCAAAAACTAAAACATGTACAGAGTTCACATAACTTCTGGAAATATTTAGTTCATGTTTCTCCAGTCATAATTGTTTTGGGTCAATATGTTTTGTGTGTTTATTTAGTAAAATTTGATGAAGAAATATGTCAGATTTTTTTATGACACAATTTCAATACTTTTATCTGTTATTATTCTTTATTGACTTGCATAACCTTTTAGCTTAGGTTGTACAGATTTTAGGGATATGAAGCATTTTAAGAAACTCCAAGAAATGACATCACAAGAAGCAAAAACACCAATGTAGGAACTGGCAGACCATTTCTGTTGCAGAGTTCAAAGGGTTAACGGATGCTTACACTGATCTTACATGTCATCCTGAGGAGCTTTGTCAAGTCTGAGAAAATTACTCAAAAAGTGACATCAGAGTGACATCACACAGGTATCTTGGCTTGAACGTAGAGACGGCATATTTTTAACAGAAAGCCTGTGTTGCAAACTGGTGGTGTCAAAAAAAGACAGGGGAAGTGTAGGATTCCGTGTTTTTGGAGTTTAACCCATACCAGCAACTTAAAAGCCAGGATATTTTGGCCTGTGCTGCTTCATCTTCAGATGTGTTATTAAATCACTAAAATACTCCAGTTATTAAGGTTAAGACGCTGTGGTTGAGGTCAGTGAACTGAGGTGAAAATGTAATCAACTCTCAGGGAAACGTTAATGTAAGTTATGGTAGGTATGTTTAATCTCACCAACCAGAGCATCTTGGCTGTAATAACAACGTATTAACTGAGAAAACTCATTCCAGCTTCATTTAAAAAGGATTTTCTAGCTCAAAATTTGTAACTAAAATATTCATTAGTAAAAGTATTATTTTCATAGATTATCCACCTATATGTGCACTATAATCCCAAACCAAACCTATACAGCCTCACATCGACATAAACACATAAGAATTATTAAAGAAGTGAACAAGACATTAACTAGGCAATACTATATACAAATAATTGGCATTATTAATATATGGGAAACCTGAAAGATTGCACACTTTTCAGATTTAAATGCTCTCCTTTTCTCTCCCATAAATCACCTTTGGAGCCGTCAGATTTACCTCACCATCACTCAGCTGCTGCAGGTGACGCACCTCGTTGTGCCAAATTTGGGAATAATAGAATGATAGATAACTTTTAAAGCATATTTTGATCCAATCGGCTCACCAACAAGTTCAAAACCATCCAGTGACCCTGGAGTCTCCACTACTGTGACTCTGGAAAATTTCAGTTTGTAGCACTTTATGAAATATCTGTCAGACTTATTAATCAAACCAATATCCATTGCTGGATTTCCAGGTAGAATTGCCTATTCAAGTGTGGAGAAGTGCTTCTGAATGACAGTGTATGTTGTAGATATGCAGTACTATAAGTAAGCGCATTGGTTGGTATCATAAATGTACCAAACTTCAATACACAGCCCTAGTTATAACTGACTGCTCACCTTGGTAAACCATCAGTTAGTCGTCTGGTCACTGAACCGTGACAGTCGACTTTGATGGGGCTCGATAGGAAGATTTTCTGTGATTATTAGCTGTATCATCCAGGATACAAAAGATCATTGGTGTGTGTTTGAGCGGTGCTCCCACAGTGCATCAGCAGTGGCCTCCAGGCTTTGTGCTTCACAAATGAAACCTTCACTGTGCAGTCGGACATTGATCTCATACATAATGTACCTGCAGCAAGTGAGGCTGAAGAAAGTCAACACTACATACACTATCCTTAAAACCGGATTAATAACTTTAATATTAGGAATAATATTGCTCCTCAGAAGGCAGTTGGCTCAAGGGGTTAGTGTCATGGTGTGTTTTTGACCATCATTTGCAAATCCCATATATTTTGGTGATTTGGTTTCATTTCAGTTTGGAATTGAAACTTGATTGAGATCGATTGTGTGTGTGTGTGTGTGTGTGTGTGTGTGTGTGTGTGTGTGTGTGTGTGTGTGTGTGAACAAAGACCTGGTGTCCTGGCTGTGGGTTCAAGGACGCTCTGACATTCAGTACTGTAGGGTTGAGTTGTGAGTTAGACATGAGCGAGAAGTAAAAAGGATCATGTGATTATTTTTTAACAAAAGGTTGCTGCTTGGTAGCAGACCCTGAAATGCTTGTTGAACAGCAGCAGCAGGACGAGTTTTCAGTCTCTTCATCAAAAAGGTAACTCCGACAAAAGGTAGAGGTGAAAATTCTTCCTTTCTGGTTTCAAGTATCTGTTTTTATTTTCTTTTTTGGCATGGCCATAGTTGACAGCTTGTACAAGGATTACCATGTGAGTATAATAATCCTGCCAGTAAGAAAAAAAGACAAGAAATAGTTTAAACATTACTACACACAATAACACACTATCATTTTAATAAGGCCTCTTTTTTAGCAGATTATCTATAAAATAATGAACACTCATTTTAGTGTCTATGGTTGTTTTTGGACCAAACAGTTCTGGGGAGCTCCCCCAAGAACTACAAACAGGTTTTTAAAGATGGCGGCTGCCGGTGCTGCATTGGCTCGTGTGTTTGACCAATCACCGTACACTGATGTCACTCAAGGCTGAGCTAAAAAAGCCTCAAAACGGCGTTGTAAGAACTACGATCATTCCCAGTTTTTGCAGTACGAACACATAACACATTTTTGAATAACCAACAGGGTTATGCAAAACAGTGCTCAGTTACTATCCAAATGTCTTCCTTTGTAATCTGTCCACAGTCCATCGTACGTACCATCCTGTCATCTTGTTGAATGTTGCAGTACGGAGTGAAGACACTGCTGATTTAGTTGAACCTCTGATCAGGCAGCACTTGTTCTTAATGTTTGAATCCGGCGTCGTGAGCGCTTGGAATTGCGTTTGTGTTGCATTCTCTTGCTGCCTGTTCAGACAGCCTCAGAGCTCAGAGAGGTTGAATCAACAATGAAGCCTGCAGCAGCAACAACAGGCTGATGCAACGTTTGGACACTGATAAAGACACACAGAGATAAAGCTGAGCTGAGACCAGAAGGAGGTGATGAACGCTGAGACGCTGTTCTGGTGGTGTTAGGTGGCTGGATCACCTCTGTTTAACAGCAGTTCCTCTGCTTTTAATTGATCGTTCTCCACCTTTTAAAGGCCACGAGAGGAGCAGTAGTGACATCAGCCTCGATAATAGAAGATAATGAACAGTCATGATGTAACAGTGAGAGCATGAAGAGAAGGGATTAGTGCTTGCTGAGAGCAGAGGAGGGTCTGACTGACAGGTGAACTCACAGGAGGGGTTCACTTCAGATATGTCAGTCATTCAAGAAATGAGCTGCATAGATTTTTATTGACAGTATATCTATAAGTCACGATATCTGAAGGTGCTGGGTCAGTCACACTATTGGATTGAGAATCACATGTGTCGGTGACCATGGAGTCAATCGATAAGAGGTTCTGACCTAAAAGAGCATTTGATTACCTGCTGCTGGATATGTTTAAAGGATAAGGCTTCTGTTGATTTCTTACTGTCAACAAATCTCATGAAAAGGCCAAAACCAACAATGTGTCTTCAATACTCTGGACATGACTTGATTTACATTTACATTTCCATCACCTCAAGGTCTCCTGCTGCATAATATAAATGATAAATGAAAAGTTTCCTGGTCCTTTTTCACTCGGTGCAGAGGCTGATTTTTGAATTTTAATATTTCTCCTATACTTGAAGATCATCTTTGGCCAGAGCAGCGGAAACAGTCCTGCATGCTGCCAGGGATTATTCAGCTCAGCCTTTAATTTCATTAACATAGAATAATTGCCTTGTCTTGTCTGTAACATGGTGAGTTAACCTTCATCCTTAAATACTTCTTGCTGCAGTAGTGTATTCATTTTGCTGGATATCTCAGGATGTTTCACATGTCTCAGTTTAGACTCCAAAAGCAGCATCAATAATGAAGAGAATCAGCATCATCTGCTGCTCTGGTTCTGCATTTGAAGTGTGGAACAGAGCCAGACACAACCCGAGGCTACTCTCTCCCTCTGACTTTATCCATATCAAAAATGTATCAACTTCATGTGTATGTTCTGTAAAATGTTTAAAGGATTATTACTGATCACCACTTTCCAAAGCATGCTGTGTAGAAAGCAAAGCATAGCTATGCCAAAACCCCCAACACAGAACTTTAAAGCAAGCTTTACTGAATTTGCTTGTGTTTTGTTAAGTTGCAGAGCAGTGAGCTGACTCAGCAACTGTAAAAAACATATTCAAAAATAGTAAGGTATGCGCAGAGAAAGGGTCAGCAGTAAAGTGAAATATACACAGGTTGTATTAAAAGGGGCCAAAACAATGCAAAACTCTGCTGTGGTCTTTTAGGCTTCAGTGTGTTTAAAGGTTTTAATCACTACGTTCACATAAGAGAATAAAAGTAAATGTTACCGCCCACCAGTAACAAATATGTTGTTTCGAGTTGTCATTGAAGAGCTGCCTTCAGCTAACCACTGAAAAAGAGGACATACCAAAGGTTGAGGAGCAGTCACATCGGTGGTGTGAGATATTGGTTGTGATGGATGAACACAGTCTTTATGAGATCATTCAATAGTGCTGACATGTTCTCTTCCAGCTGAGGATTGACGGGGCCGACCGTTTAATCAAGACTCTCCTGTCAATCCACTTCATCACTGCGTGATCCTGTGACCGGGATTTATTGAATGATGCCACCTTTCAGGTGTTTTCTTCCATTTCACAGGAGCATTGAAATGCACGACCTGAATCTATATTGTGCAAAGGAAGAATGATGCATTGTCAATGTCAGAGTTTGCAGAGAAACCACAACAGCAGCCAAAATCGAACCGAGGCGAGGCTTCTCGCTGTCGACAGTAATCAATCCCATTTCAGCAGACTTTCGATGCTGACACAGGTAGTGTGCTGTTATTAACGATTAGCAGGGACACGAGGCTCGATTTTATGTTCCAATTGAAAGTGACGCACTGACACTCTGATTTAGGCTCTTCATGTCAACACAGGCTGGTACTTTCTGATTAGCTGAATTCAAAATCATGAGAGGACATAATGAAGTTTTAACATCATAATTCAAAAAGGACAAATTACTACTTATTAAACCTACAGCGGCGCATAAACACTTGTTTTTGGTCAGAATGTACATCAGTTACCTCCATGGGCACCAGCACATATGATGTCTAGACTGAACCAAATTAAAACAGTGAGCTAAAAGCCGCTAAAATGATCCATAAAGCTGACAGAAATTCCATAGTCGCTCTTTGGATTTGTCACAACAAGCACATGACCATGGTTAATATTACCATTAATATAAAATATGATGCGTTCAGCTTTAAAAACAAAAGGTGGACACAATAAAAGCACCATGCACAGTGTTTGCTATTAAATACAACAATACTGTAATAAATGCTACATTTATGAAGCCTGTAGCGTTCAGTTTTTGTTAACACTGAGTGGTAATTTTTGAGACCTTGGATTCTGGTATTGTGTCAGTTTGCATTATAATGTTGGATGTTCCTGTTATTGTGTCCACCCTGTGCATGTTCCAAGGGCAGACTAAATCTTTGAGACATAATGAAAGGCTCGAGGTGTTTAAAGCTAAAGCCTCAGAGGGAGGGCTGGAAGCTCCAACATGAAGATATGAATCCAGGCGAGAGCCATGGAAACACACGTTCAACATTCATTGTCACGTTAATGGAGGTGTAACTGTGTTTTCATGGTTCATATCAAAGTGTTGATACAAAAGATGCTTCTGAACTCTAAAAAGCCTCTGCACTTTTCTTTATAGAGGATAATTACCCTTTATTACAACTTTTTTTTATAGCTTTATATACATATTTGTAATTTGTGTTTTTGGTCGATATCATGAATAAAATTGTCTTAATTAACTGGAATGATCCTTTAATTTGAGGTTAATTTTTTAGCTTTTCAAACTTAAAGTGTGAAAGTGAGCATGGGTCAGCAACAGAAATACCTGTATGTGGGCCAGAAGATGAAACTGTACAAAAATGAGATATCCCTTTAAGTCTCTCCTTGCTGCGTATCTTTTTATGTTGAGTAATGTGGCCTGTCTCAGAGCTTTTGATGGCGCTATCAGCTTATGCACAGAGCCGTGGAGGGCCAATTAACGGAGCCCCTGTGTGGCTGCTGGAACCGGGGGATTACAGTGAGGAATGTAAATGTGGCCTGGCTTGTGTATAAAAAGGATTGTCAGCATCGGCGGCCCCCTCACTGCGCCTTTAGGTGTGACAGAGGAGTCATTAAGACAATATATCATATTCCGGTGTAGTAATAAGGACACTGGGTCAGTGTTTTAGGGCAATGTGCTGGAGCCTAGCAAAGGTTGACAAATGTGATATATCTGTTCATTTGAAAAGCTGGTTTGAAGTCCCTGTGAGGGAGGCAGCAGGTTCACAGGATCCAGTTGGCAAATTAAAATGAAACTTCATTCATTCAGCTCTTTTCTCCATAGTACTCCTGCTGTGAATGGCGTGAGCGGAGAGTGAAGCAAATTACCTCTGAGCCTGCAGAGATCTGTTTAATCACTTCAAAGCCCAGGACAAATAAGCAGCATCGGCAGACACGCGTCCTTTGCCGCAGGAGATTTGAAATGTCAACACAGAACAACAAAGACGAGATCAGCTGATGGCTCCTGTAGTTTGTGGATGCCAGACGAGTCTGCAGGTTGGTCCTCTATGCCCCATAAGTATATGTGAGGCCTCTTGTTGCCTGCAGTCACGGAGAAAGACGTGGATGTTAACTGCTTAATTAATAAGATTAAATTCTTGCAATGAATTCTTGTTTGTGGTTGAAAGTAAAAATGTAGTCAGTAGGTCTGTTTAACCAAAACTTTCGTCCAAAGCCATCTCAACATCTATTTCCATGAAATTAGCCGTAGATATTCATGGTCCCCAGATGTTGAATTGTAATTATTTTTGGTGACCTGGTCACAGTTTAGCGCCACCATCAGGCCAAAAGTTCGGCACCTTGGAATTATAAGGTTCCATCTGCGTTCTGAGCGATTTTGAGATATTGAGCTTCAAAGTTTTTGCATTCCCAATAGCGATAGAGATAGAAATTTTTTTTTTCTAAATAAAAAGTCCAAAAATGCATACAACTTAAAAAAACACCTCACATAATGTTAATAGGTTGTCACAGAATAAGAATATGTGAATAACTCAATTTTGACAAAACCTTATAATAGAACCTTATAATTCCAAGGTGACGAGTTTCACTCGTACACAGAAAATATCAAATTATCATTTATCAATTATCAAATTATATCAAATGAAATTAACTGATATTCATAAGATATATCATCATAACTAGTTTAGTGAGAAAATGTGTTTTTGGTGATTTAGGCGAAACATTAAGGCAGACAAATTAAGATCAATAAGATTATTTAAAATGGCAAACTGTCTGTAGCTGTGTGTATTCATCAAGTAGAAATGAGAGATTAATTATTTATAGTTTTCTCTGGTCCGAATCAGTTGATGAGTTTGTAAACTTGGAGCGTTTTCCTCTTGGTTCGGTTTCTTTTCACACAGAGGAAAAATCCAAGCGAACCAAAATGCATCACTACAAACCACGTGAGAACGTTCACTCCGCTGTTGGTCAGATGTGTTTGAGGATGTTAAACACGGTAACAGTAGGTGGTGGCATGCACCATTGTAAATACAGTAAATACAGAGTTCTGGACTAGTTCATATTTCTGTGAGAGAAACATTGCTGGTTCGTTGTCCGGCTAGCTGCTAACACTAGAAATAGTTTGTGGGCTCTGCCGCATTCCAGAATGCAAAGCACACCTGGCTACAGGAGCCCTTTAGCTCAAACTTGCGGAGTACACCTGGTAGTTGGGTCGGATCACGTTCCCACCACAAACAAACTGCTCCAGAGTTCGTTTGGAACTGGACCCAGACCACCTCTTCTAATGGGTCTCGGTACAGTTGTTTTGGTCCGCATCCGAGTGCGATTAGTGTGTTCGCACCTGCACAAACGAACCGTATTAACCGGGCAAACGCACCAGGGTTTGTTTTAACCGAACCAAACAGGTTAGGTGTGAAAACATCCTAAGAGAGTTGGCTAAATCAAACTCATGAAAGCCTCCCAGGAAAAGAAAGAGAGGTTTAGGATAAAGATATGAAAATGTTCTTGCACAGAGGCAAACCACAACAGTAAGTAGACCCTGATCATTGGCTGGTGACTGAAGCATGATGGCAACAACAACCACTGTACTGACTGCGGCAGGTCTGGCATTTACAAATGCTGAAAACACCAGAAGCTCTGCACCAAGATAACCTGGCACAGAAAACAAAAGAGCTGACATTTTGCCAGTCAAATGCATCCTAGGCCTCCACAATGGTTTTATAATCTAGATAAAATAACTGTTACCGTTCAGCAGGATCTACATGATGCATCCCCTCAATTAGATTCTTGTTTTCTTTTTGCTAACTGCCTCTTCCTGCCTCCTACTAAACACTTTATGTAAAGCTGTCCGTCCCTGTGCTGTTAAACATTTGAACAAACTGTACACTTTGCCCAGCGAGGCCTAATGCCATGTTCATCATTTTAAAACCCTGGATGCTGTTATTGTGATATTTGCGTACAATTTGACTCCTGGAACATTATTTATTCAGTTATTGCTGTGTATTGCTGTAGCTCCTTTTTCCCCTATTTGACAGGTTAAAGAGATTCAAAGAACCTCGAGGAACTTATATACATATATATATATATATTCAGAGGCGAGATGCAGTGGTGACTTTTTGAAATAGTTCAGAAATAATGAGGAAACATAACGGATTGATGCACTCTCCGCTACAGTAAACATCAAAGGGGATTAGCAGAATATTTCAGATATTTTTGAATTCTTCTTCCTTTCCTTTTGTTCTGCCAGTGAACTAAATGTTCTTGTTTGTTGTGGCGTAAACAGATGAGTGATTTACATAACGTACCTGCAGAGTGAACGTTAGGTGAAACGTGTGTGCAGCCGCGATGTGTCATTTTTGCTCCGTTAACTCTTTCAGCTGACAGTGAATACGACCAATATCAGGTTGATTTATTGCCAGACTGACGCGTAAAGACACCAGGCGTTATCAGATATCAGCCAGTCATGTTGTCCCTCTCTGATATTGTTCCTATAGATGGTATACCATCTGTTCATGAGTGGTTCCTGACATTTCTGACAATTGTTAGCATAATCAGCACCCCAAAGCTGCTATATAAGTCTACCTGTTTCATTCACAAAAAATGCCACCCAAGAATTAAATTAAGAATTTCGGAAAGTGGAGCTTGTAGTCCTACTGTCAAAAGAAAACAACACATGTGGCAGTGTCAGTAGTGGTATTAAACCCCTAAATTGCGACTGTCACGGAGATGGACAATGGAGGACATTCAGTTACAGGTGATGTCTCACTCTCGGGCCGACCAACCTGCATAAGCCAGCTGTCATCATGTCAAATTACTCATTCCTCTTAAATTGTTCCCAAGTTCCAAATCTGTTTGTACGAGCAGTTCTTGCGTGAGGTCATTGTTGCACAGTATTATTCACACTCACAATTCATTGTAACTGACACAAACACGCAGTACATGTACATTCATATTGAAAAATCCAGAATAAAGATGCCAGCTGTAGACATGCTGCCTCTGAAGCCTCTGAAGCTGCCTTGGGCCTTTACTTCTACAGGAAGTGGTTTTGTGTTTATTTGTTGAGAAGGATCATTCTGATTTGTTACAACAAACAGAAGCAGTCAGGTGACAGGTTTTTAAGTCCCCCTCAATTCAAAATGTGTTTGCTTCACTTGGATGTTTGAGCTTCACTGTGCAGAATGATGCCTGTGCAGAGTTTGACACTGGAAGGATGATTTCACATTCATCTGCTGAGGGTGGAAGGTTTCTCTGTCTTCCTCCTTTTTGCCAAATTTAAATTTAGATGGCTACAGAGCCAGACTCAAAGATGTCACAGTTTCTGCCTCCATCTTTTCTACAGTCTTCTCCCCCCACCACGAATGATTCCCTGGGGGCTGGACAACAGAAAAAAAAAGTTTTTATTTGGACCTGTATTTGTGAGCATCCCCTTCGGCCAGTCAGTGCAGCTTGGGTTATGTCCCATCAAAACAATGTCAGTGAACGGACCACTGAAGAAACAAAGAATCTTATGGAGATGAGCCCAAAGTGCCCAAACTGTTTTTATTGTTGGAGTCCAAATAAATAAAAGCTCTTTGTGCATCTCAGAGCTCAAGAAGTCTCTCCCTCCACCTCTTGAGCAGTGGAGAGCTGCTCTGCTGCCATCCCTCTGGCTCTGTGGGATCGCTCAGTGAGTCACTGGTCTCGAGTCAGACTGGAGAGGATTAACCCTTGTGATTCACAGACAGCTGCGAGGATCCAACAGTCTTTGATTGCAAGCTGAACGTAGACAGACACACTTTGCTCGGCTGCGATCAAACATACTTTAACTTACAGCCCACACATGCAGCTGTTTCCCTCACATCCCCACATTTCCTCCCAGATCACTGTTGAGGTTTTGACATTCAGTGCAGTTCACAGTGAGCATTATAACAATCTTTGAAGGGATTTTTGGTTTAAAGCACCGACTGCTGTGGTATTTATGTCCTGTTCTCTCTAGTGTTCAACTATTATGGTTGTCAAAATGGGGTCAACATTTCCATTTTTGCACAATACTAATGAAATGTAATGGGCTGATTGCCATGAAATGTACTGGGCACATGTATACTCCCCAAAGGATGAATTATTTTTGGACACTTCACAAGCTTTCCTGTAGTGCCACCCTCGGGCTCAAACATCTCTCTTAATCTATATATTCACTCCTTTTTAATGACCTTTAGAATCTTTCCAACTGGTCAGGCTCTAAGAATCAGTGACTTTTCATTAACATTTCAGTTTTGTGGAACAGAAAGGATTATTTAAGCCTCTATGGGATGAGCAGGCCTGTAGCCACCACTGAGAACACAGAGATCATGTCCTACAATACTACAATAACAATGCTTAGGCCAACAAAGAGACTGATTAAATACAACAATTTTACAAGTTTTCCCATTACAATTTTTTTTTGTGGAGTGGAGAACACTCCTTTAGTCCATCACGTAGAGAAGCTATAACAGTTGAATGAAATGAACTTGGAAAATATGATATATTAAAAGCCAAAATGATCTGTTGGTGGAGTGCTGCCTGGACTGACTCCTGGCTTTGCTTGCAGGGATTTAGACTTTCAGATTCATCCTTTTGATTTTGAATAGCTTGAAATTCAGTAGCTAGATTCTGCAGTTTCCTTTGTCTGTCATCTCTACTGACGACTCTACCTCAGTCTATACAACAGCCTTGAGAAAAAGAAGGTTTTGAAATTAGAGGCTGATTTTGATTCAGATTGATGGGATGAACAGAAATTACAGCTAATTATAAAGCTAATTAGAGTCTGTTTAGTTTAGCTTGACTTCATTTTTGTTTTCATTTAAAAAAAAACAGTTATGTGATGCCATCACGAGCGTGCAAATTAGCATGTCATGTAATCAAGCGACTTTTCATTACAATGAGCAACACCTTTCATATTACACATTAATCCATTGTTAATATATAGAACACATATATTAGTGCAACTGTAAATCAGCTATGGTCTGCTACCAAAGTGTTTAAATATTCTCATATATTTACCCATCTCCTTTTCACCTTCTCTCCCAGAAAACACAAAGATCTGAGAAGCTGAGGGGTAGCCATGTGTGATTCTAGGACTGTAATGGAGGCAGGATATTAGGGTCAGGTGGTCAGCGGCGTTCTTCCCTGCTCTTTCTGCGTGTCTAATGTGAACTGCGTCCCATTGAGTTTTCAACAATGGGAGAGAAAGACACAGATGGATGCAGAGAAAGAGACGTGTGTGTGTGTGTGTGTGTGTGTCTTCCAGCACCCGTCAGGCATCGCTTTAATCTGCTTGGCTGAAGTCACACAGGCAGGATGCATCACGTAAGAGACAGACAGACAGAGACTCTCACCTGCACCTGCGCACACATACAGTATATACTGAATGAAATGCACATACAGAGACACACACAGTACACAAATACCGGTTCCATCAGACCATGTCAATGAAATCCACGCCTTGATTCTGTTAAAGCAGGTATCAATAGAACAGTGTGCGGGGGTCGAGGACAGATTCTGAGGCTGGAGTCCTGATGAAGAGACGCAACCTGAATATTTTTCTTGGTTTTGAGTGACCTTTAGCTTCTGATGTTCCATTAGCATTCAACAGTGGGGACAGTTTGTACAGGCCTGTGCTGAGCTGCTTTGAAAAAGAAAATAAGAGTTTTAATGCTAAATCAGTCGAGTACGCTTAATTAGAAAATTGGGGTACTGGGTAATCAGTTACTCATTCAGACAGACATTACAGATGCTGTAGCTGTAGTTAGCTAACAACAACATTGTGTTGAATTTGTGTAAGTACTGAGACTCTACCTTACCATTAACTGTGGCTCCTTATGTCCCTTTTCTTGCGCTTTGAGTGAATTTGCGTCTGTTTGCATCCATTCACCTCTGTTTTCTCAGGATTATTTGTTCCAGAATATTTGTTGTCAGACTTCTGATATTAATGTCAACTTTGATACTAATATCAGATAACTATTATATACTATATACTATATGTATTGGTTATGTGACAGACCTGTACTCCGCCTCTCACACTAATGCATGCTGAGAGAGGCAACCCTGAACAGGTTTAGAGAATGGATGGATGGACTGTTAGCAAGCCAAATGAGCTGCCTTTTGAACTCCTTCCTACTTATTCTCAATATTTAGTTTTTTTGTGTCCTAAAACACGGGCTATGATAATCTGGTGCTGATGTGCCAGAAGACTCCCTATTTATGAAACTTCACCAGATTTTCTACATTACAATCGCATTCTCATAATACCAAGTGGTCTTATGTCATATATTCTGTCTTTAAATTAGCCATTTTCTCTTTAAATAATACAACTTCTTTATTCTCCATATTCCATTTTCTTTCTTTATATTTTTCAATTGAGATTATTGTTGGAACTCAGTGTTTCTCTTTCATACATCCTTGTATTTCCATTAACATGCTTGAATACAACTGGTAGTTAGTATGAACCTGTTTCGCAGGCAGCTGGAGTGAAACTGGAACGTGATTGTGTACCTGAAATTACTGCCATAGTGACAGGCTACAATTACCGAGCTGGTGTTACTGAACAGAGCTGCACACTATTATAAAGGTTCATTTTATCCCCCTTCTCCCCTATAATTGCATTTCTTTGCAACATTTAGGATGCGTTGCACAAATACTAATTTCTTTCTTCCCTGTCTTTCTTCCCACCTCTCCACACACACACACACACACACACACACACACACACACACAAATACACACACAGAGGCATCCATTGTGTCTACTGTAGTTAATAATTAGCAGGACACGTCTGAAGCCCGTAGTGGAATCAGCTGCTAATCTGTTCCCATTGACTGAGCTGTGAAAGCAAATTAAGCAGCTAATGAGTGACATCATTCAAAAGTGATCACCCTCCACAGAAGAACAGCAGTCAGCACGCTGCCCACACACACACACACACACACACACACACACATCCAACAGATAGACAAAAACAGAATATCCTGCATTATGGATAGTATGAAGGGAGGGTACGTGCCTGTTTTCTTCCCCCTCAAGTCGAAACAACAACTCGGAAAGACCGCGAAAATGTTGGTACACGACTTGCCCGACTTGCCAAAAGAAACATGGCGGACAAAAGTAAATGTTTGGTTTATTGTAAGAGACTTTTAAAATCTTTTAATTTAGGCCTGTTGCAGATACATTTTTTTGCTCACATGTAATTTGTAATATGGTATTAGGTAAAAGTTATTGATTAGCATCAACCCTGATAACAAGTCAGGTAAAGCAATATTTTTGTGGTTTTAGGGAATGTCCTGGTGCAGCAGTAATGCTCTGAGCAATAAAATACAACACATCTTCTTTGTGTTGTTTCCACAGTACGACTCATGAACACACAGTCGAAAGAACGACTTCCCAACTCGAGAAATGGGACCATCTGAGGAGCACGTGAATGCAGCATAAGTCGACCGGAACGTGTCCTCAGTCCATCTCTCAACACTTCCCTACCCTGTCTGTGGCACTCAGCCCCAATCCCATTGGTTCCTAGTGAACACGTAAAATGCCTCAAATATATAGTTTCACTTTTAAGAAAGCCTCAGTAATTTCTTAACACAGCCAGACGCTGATGTTTTTAGCAAATGTTCCTCAAACAAGAGGTAGTGTAGATAGTTACAGTGTATGGCAGACTGCTGCTCTTGAACGCCTCCTCCTCAGTGCATGGCTTATTGAATTAAACTGAATATTGGTCATGTCTGCACTGCGGGAGGAAAGCTTTAGAAAGCTATAGAGAGGTGCATATAAGGCCCAGGGGTGATAACCACTCTCATACATCACTGATTGCTCCATACAAGCTGAGCTATCATCATTAATAGGGGTGTCTGTGTGTAAGCCCCTATTAACTGCCAGCCCTAACTGCTTTAGGAGGAGTGCTCCTCCTCCTAAAGCAGTTAGGGCAGCACTAAGTCATTATGATGACACACAGAGGCTCCAACAAATATGAAAAACAGGGATCGGAGGGTTGGAGCTCCATAATAATTATTACCAGTTCCTGTAAAAGACCATAAGGTCATACAGTATGATGTAGTATATCTGTGAGCAAGTTTACTATTGATTCACTGTACATGATTTAAACAGAGTCCTTATTCTTCTATTCAGCGCAGGTTAAAATCAATTTTAGATGCAATTACAGTAATTTGCCTGTGACAGCTGTCTGCGATGTGCTCTGATAGGACTGCTTCTTGCTGCACGAGCTCACTTGAGCCACATGGCTTGGACCAGTCATGACTCTGAGGCTTTAAACTCGACTTGCCAGAATCAAAAAAAGACGTGTAACTCGACTTTGACTTTAACACCAATGACGCTGTTACAGTACGCCAGGAGCGTACCCCCCCAGCTCCATGAAGTCTTTCTCTCTCTCTCCTCTCTCGCTCTCTCTCGTTCACCTGTCTGTTTACCTTTAGACTCGCCTGCCCAGGTTTGGACGGAGAG